>OX375880.1:73524350-74124350 GCA_947359465.1 Metellina segmentata | reverse complement strand
AGAGGTATATTAAGAATTTCCTAATACACTAAACAGAATCGAGTAATTACGAGCAAATGCTTTAAAATATGTAAAAACTTTGAGACATGAAATCAATAAACAACTCAAGAAAATATTGTAAACCAATTACATCACAAAAAATTTTTTGTAAAATTTTAAGTTTTTCAAATGTTAGTTAAGGTTGCATTTGATCTGAACCGAAAGTATTAACATTTTGACTTTTTTTAAAACTTTAAAGTGCTTTTTCTCGACTTCTTTTTTTTTCATGACTACACATTTAAAATACTAAGGCTGATTTTGTAATTGATGTAGAGTTTTGTAACTTTTTTAGGTTTTTTATTATGATCTATCTAATACCTTTGTGCATGGAATAAGGATTTATAAAAATAGTTTTTTTTTTTTAAATATTGCTAAAATTAACTATGACTGATTTTTCACTTGTTTTCAGTGTTTCTTACAAAAATATCTGTAAAAAATTAAATAAAAGTGATATAAACAATCCCATGCATATAATCGTGTAGAACACTTCATAGAAGATAAATAAAAAAAAATTTAAAAAATTAAAAATTGGAAAAAGAGTACAAATTTTAAAATGTTGAAATATTTTTTTATATTTATTTTTTTAAATATGTGAATGTGAAAATGATTTTTTTCTTTTGTAATGTATTATTAACGTGTAATGCAACAAGGTACACTAAAACATTTCATTGTAAATTTATTTTCTTTGTTTCTTTGTATTATATTTTTCTAGTAATGGAAAGTTTAAGTATTGATAAGTCAATTACTGCTTTGCAAATGCAGCCTGCATTGTGGGACAAAACTCACGAAGATTATGCGAACAAAATAAAAAAAGAAAACGTATGGAGAGCAGTGATGGTGTTTATTTATGGCGAAGAAATGCAAGAATTGTGATAAACAAAAGAAAAATGTGCTTAATAAGTTCTTTATTTTTTATTACAATAATTCAGCATTAATTTATGTTGACAAGCTATAGTAAAAATGCGTGGTATAAAAAAAGTAAATGACAAAACGATAGCTTGATAATATTTTAAATAAGTTACATTAATTTCATATAGTAATTAACATCCATTTATGTTAATAAACTAATAGTAAGAATACGAAGAAGTAAAAAGTAAGCGACAAAAAACGGTAACTTGATAACATTTTAAATAAGCTGTTGCATTATTTTATTATATTTTTATATACTGCCATGAAAAATCTCATTCACTTACAAAATAATGACCGAAATTATCTCAAAGAGCCATTGGCTCAGGTCCAGTCTAACCATTATAAACATTATTATCATCGTTTTTCCATCAAACCGGTGTACGTTAAGGTGTCTTCGTGCGAATAACCATACCTCGTTCGTATGAAATTATGCAAGATTACACATGCTTTTATTATGTCAATTGCAAATCAATATTAGAGTTCAATGGTCTATAGAAAGTCCTCCATTTATTAGTTAAAATACCAAAAGAGCATTCAATGAACTGTCGGTTTCTTTCGTTCTGTGGTAAATTTTTTTCCATCATACTAACCTCAATGTTAACGACAACCTTTCTCGTGGTGGTATGTTGTCTCTCATATTTGTGTCCTGCTTCTTAGGCTCCGTTCACATGAGGCGCGTAAAATGCGCTTTTGGTGAGGCTATCAGGATCCCACTCTTGAAGGCCGCAAAGATGGATACTTGAATTAGACGAATAAATAAACATAATTTAATGGCGGGACCTCGCTAGCCTCTATACGCGCTTTGAAACGCCTCATGTGAACGTGGCCTTAATGTACCTGCTGAAGTGCTCTCTAAAAGAAGCTACTGACACCCGGAACTAATTGAAAAATTTAGTCGAGTCGTCTTCCAGTTCGCGATACAGAACATGGTATGAACCTTTCTGCACACGAAATTTATTGATAGGGTGTACCCTATACTTCCTTTTGACATTTATGTTTTTCTTATGATTAAAATACCATTCTGCAAGCATTTCCAACTCATTCATTCTGAAAGCAGGCAGGATTCCAAAGGACGTAAAAGTCGTGACGTCATTGCCCACATTCGTATTGCAATAATTCAAAAGTTACAATTGAAAAATTATTTATTTAAAGAAAATCAAATGTAAGATATCTATCTCGCTTAAAATTTTCCGCAGATTTCAAATTCGTTAAAATTTTTAATCTATCTTTAACGATGCATATTTTACAAAAAAGAACTAGACAAGGACGATAAAATTTTTTGTTTTGCTTCGTTTCGCTCGAATCGTTTGTCTGCAGGAAATGAATCAAAACGACTATCACAGGCGACCATTGTGAGCGATCGACCTCCTTCGTGTGAAGGAGATCGATCGCTCAGACTGGTCTGAAGGCGACGGAACTTACATAGAAACCATAGGAGCACTTCACACGAGAAGACTATCAGGAGACCGGTAGAGAGACTAAAAAATAGTCGCCCAGGAAGTTCAGTCGTCGGCGACTTTTTTTGTTTGAAGAAGACAGATGTTACATTGCGAGGTATTGCGTCATTCACACGAGAGAGACTATCATCTGTCAATTTTTGATTCCTAGCGATATCACCTGCCGTTCTGGATTTATTTTCCTTGTTTCTTTGTATTATATTTTTCTAGTAATGGGAAGTTTAAGTATTGATAAGTCAATTACTGCTTTGCAAATGCAGCCTGCATTGTGGGACAAAACTCACGAAGATTATGCGAACAAAATAAAAAAAAGAAAACGTATGGAGAGCGGTCATGGTGCTTATTTATGGCGAAGAAATGCAAGAATTGTGATAAACAAAAGAAAAATGTGCTTAATAAGTTCTTTATTTTTTATTACAATAATTTAGCATTAATTTATGTTGACAAGCTATAGTAAAAATACGTGGTATGAAAAAAGTAAATGACAAAACGATAGCTTGATAATAATTTAAATAAGTTACATTAATTTCATATAGTAATTTAAGATCAATTTATGTTAATAAACTAATAGTAAGAATACGAAGAAGTAAAAAGTAAGCGACAAAAAACGGTAATTTGATAATATTTTAAATAAGATGTTGCATTATTTTATTATATTTTTATAAACTGCCATGGAAAATCGCATTCACTTACAAAATACTGACCGAAATTATCTCGAAGAGCCGTTGGCTCAGGTCCAGTCTAACCATTATAAACATTATTATCATCGTTTTTCCATCAAACCGGTGTGCGTTAAGGTGTCTTCGTGCGAATAACCATACCTCGTTCGTATGAAATTATGCAAGATTACACATGCTTTTATTATGTCAATTGCAAATCAATATTAGAGTTCAATGGTCTATAGAAAGTCCTCCATTTATTAGTTAAAATACCAAAAGAGCATTCAATGAACTGTCGGTTTCTTTCGTTCTGTGGTAAATTTTTTTCCATCATACTAACCTCAATGTTAACGACAACCTTTCTCGTGGTGGTATGTTGTCTCTCATATTTGTGTCCTGCTTCTTAGGCTCCGTTCACATGAGGCGCGTAAAATGGGCTTTTGGTGTGGCTATCAGGATCCCACTCTTGAAGGCCGCAAAGATGGATACTTGAATTAGACGAATAAATAAACATAATTTAATGGCGGGACCTCGCTAGCCTCTATACGCGCTTTGAAACGCCTCATGTGAACGTGGCCTTAATGTACCTGCTGAAGTGCTCTCTAAAAGAAGCTACTGACACCCGGAACTAATTGAAAAATTTAGTCGAGTCGTCTTCCAACTCGCGATACAGAACATGGTATGAACCTTTCTGCACACGAAATTTATTGATAGGGTGTACCCTATACTTCCTTTTGACATTTATGTTTTTCTTATGATTAAAATACCATTCTGCAAGCATTTCCAACTCATTCATTCTGAAAGCAGGCAGGATTCCAAAGGACGTAAAAGTCGTGACGTCATTGCCCACATTCGTATTGCAATAATTCAAAAGTTACAATTGAAAAATTATTTATTTAAAGAAAATCAAATGTAAGATATCTATCTCCCTTAAAATTTTCCGCAGATTTCAAATTCGTTAAAATTTTTAATCTATCTTTAACGATGCATATTTTACAAAAAAGAACTAGACAAGGACGATAAAATTTTTTGTTTTGCTTCGTTTCGCTCGAATCGTTTGTCTGCAGGAAATGAATCAAAACGACTATCACAGGCGACCATTGTGAGCGATCGACCTCCTTCGTGTGAAGGAGATCGATCGCTCAGACTGGTCTGAAGGCGACGGAACTTACATAGAAACCATAGGAGCACTTCACACGAGAAGACTATCAGGAGACCGGTAGAGAGACTAAAAAATAGTCGCCCAGGAAGTTCAGTCGTCGGCGACTTTTTTTGTTTGAAGAAGACAGATGTTACATTGCGAGGTATTGCGTCATTCACACGAGAGAGACTATCATCTGTCGATTTTTGATTCCTAGCGATATCACCTGCCGTTCTGGATTTATTTTCCTTGTTTCTTTGTATTATATTTTTCTAGTAATGGAAAGTTTAAGTATTGATGAGTCAATTACTGCTTTGCAAATGCAGCCTGCATTGTGGGACAAAACTCACGAAGATTATGCGAACAAAATAAAAAAAAGAAAACGTATGGAGAGCGGTCATGGTGTTTATTTATGGCGAAGAAATGCAAGAATTGTGATAAACAAAAGAAAAATGTGCTTAATAAGTTCTTTATTTTTTATTACAATAATTTAGCATTAATTTATGTTGACAAGCTATAGTAAAAATACGTGGTATGAAAAAAGTAAATGACAAAACGATAGCTTGATAATAATTTAAATAAGTTACATTAATTTCATATAGTAATTTAAGATCAATTTATGTTAATAAACTAATAGTAAGAATACGAAGAAGTAAAAAGTAAGCGACAAAAAACGGTAATTTGATAATATTTTAAATAAGATGTTGCATTATTTTATTATATTTTTATATACTGCCATGGAAAATCGCATTCACTTACAAAATACTGACCGAAATTATCTCGAAGTGCCGTTGGCTCAGGTCCAGTCTAACCATTATAAACATTATTATCATCGTTTTTCCATCAAACCGGTGTGCGTTAAGGTGTCTTCGTGCGAATAACCATACCTCGTTCGTATGAAATTATGCAAGATTACACATGCTTTTATTATGTCAATTGCAAATCAATATTAGAGTTCAATGGTCTATAGAAAGTCCTCCATTTATTAGTTAAAATACCAAAAGAGCATTCAATGAACTGTCGGTTTCTTTCGTTCTGTGGTAAATTTTTTTCCATCATACTAACCTCAATGTTAACGACAACCTTTCTCGTGGTGGTATGTTGTCTCTCATATTTGTGTCCTGCTTCTTAGGCTCCGTTCACATGAGGCGCGTAAAATGCGCTTTTGGTGAGGCTATCAGGATCCCACTCTTGAAGGCCGCAAAGATGGATACTTGAATTAGACGAATAAATAAACATAATTTAATGGCGGGACCTCGCTAGCCTCTATACGCGCTTTGAAACGCCTCATGTGAACGTGGCCTTAATGTACCTGCTGAAGTGCTCTCTAAAAGAAGCTACTGGCACCCGGAACTAATTGAAAAATTTAGTCGAGTCGTCTTCCAGTTCGCGATACAGAACATGGTATGAACCTTTCTGCACACGAAATTTATTGATAGGGTGTACCCTATACTTCCTTTTGACATTTATGTTTTTCTTATGATTAAAATACCATTCTGCAAGCATTTCCAACTCATTCATTCTGAAAGCAGGCAGGATTCCAAAGGACGTAAAAGTCGTGACGTCATTGCCCACATTCGTATTGCAATAATTCAAAAGTTACAATTGAAAAATTATTTATTTAAAGAAAATCAAATGTAAGATATCTATCTCGCTTAAAATTTTCCGCAGATTTCAAATTCGTTAAAATTTTTAATCTATCTTTAACGATGCATATTTTACAAAAAAGAACTAGACAAGGACGATAAAATTTTTTGTTTTGCTTCGTTTCGCTCGAATCGTTTGTCTGCAGGAAATGAATCAAAACGACTATCACAGGCGACCATTGTGAGCGATCGACCTCCTTCGTGTGAAGGAGATCGATCGCTCAGACTGGTCTGAAGGCGACGGAACTTACATAGAAACCATAGGAGCACTTCACACGAGAAGACTATCAGGAGACCGGTAGAGAGACTAAAAAATAGTCGCCCAGGAAGTTCAGTCGTCGGCGACTTTTTTTGTTTGAAGAAGACAGATGTTACATTGCGAGGTATTGCGTCATTCACACGAGAGAGACTATCATCTGTCGATTTTTGATTCCTAGCGATATCACCTGCCGTTCTGGATTTATTTTCCTTGTTTCTTTGTATTATATTTTTCTAGTAATGGAAAGTTTAAGTATTGATGAGTCAATTACTGCTTTGCAAATGCAGCCTGCTTTGTGGGACAAAACTCACGAAGATTATGCGAACAAAATAAAAAAAAGAAAACGTATGGAGAGCGGTCATGGTGTTTATTTATGGCGAAGAAATGCAAGAATTGTGATAAACAAAAGAAAAATGTGCTTAATAAGTTCTTTATTTTTTATTACAATAATTTAGCATTAATTTATGTTGACAAGCTATAGTAAAAATACGTGGTATGAAAAAAGTAAATGACAAAACGATAGCTTGATAATAATTTAAATAAGTTACATTAATTTCATATAGTAATTTAAGATCAATTTATGTTAATAAACTAATAGTAAGAATACGAAGAAGTAAAAAGTAAGCGACAAAAAACGGTAATTTGATAATATTTTAAATAAGATGTTGCATTATTTTATTATATTTTTATATACTGCCATGGAAAATCGCATTCACTTACAAAATACTGACCGAAATTATCTCGAAGAGCCGTTGGCTCAGGTCCAGTCTAACCATTATAAACATTATTATCATCGTTTTTCCATCAAACCGGTGTGCGTTAAGGTGTCTTCGTGCGAATAACCATACCTCGTTCGTATGAAATTATGCAAGATTACACATGCTTTTATTATGTCAATTGCAAATCAATATTAGAGTTCAATGGTCTATAGAAAGTCCTCCATTTATTAGTTAAAATACCAAAAGAGCATTCAATGAACTGTCGGTTTCTTTCGTTCTGTGGTAAATTTTTTTCCATCATACTAACCTCAATGTTAACGACAACCTTTCTCGTGGTGGTATGTTGTCTCTCATATTTGTGTCCTGCTTCTTAGGCTCCGTTCACATGAGGCGCGTAAAATGCGCTTTTGGTGAGGCTATCAGGATCCCACTCTTGAAGGCCGCAAAGATGGATACTTGAATTAGACGAATAAATAAACATAATTTAATGGCGGGACCTCGCTAGCCTCTATACGCGCTTTGAAACGCCTCATGTGAACGTGGCCTTAATGTACCTGCTGAAGTGCTCTCTAAAAGAAGCTACTGACACCCGGAACTAATTGAAAAATTTAGTCGAGTCGTCTTCCAGTTCGCGATACAGAACATGGTATGAACCTTTCTGCACACGAAATTTATTGATAGGGTGTACCCTATACTTCCTTTTGACATTTATGTTTTTCTTATGATTAAAATACCATTCTGCAAGCATTTCCAACTCATTCATTCTGAAAGCAGGCAGGATTCCAAAGGACGTAAAAGTCGTGACGTCATTGCCCACATTCGTATTGCAATAATTCAAAAGTTACAATTGAAAAATTATTTATTTAAAGAAAATCAAATGTAAGATATCTATCTCGCTTAAAATTTTCCGCAGATTTCAAATTCGTTAAAATTTTTAATCTATCTTTAACGATGCATATTTTACAAAAAAGAACTAGACAAGGACGATAAAATTTTTTGTTTTGCTTCGTTTCGCTCGAATAGTTTGTCTGCAGGAAATGAATCAAAACGACTATCACAGGCGACCATTGTGAGCGATCGACCTCCTTCGTGTGAAGGAGATCGATCGCTCAGACTGGTCTGAAGGCGACGGAACTTACATAGAAACCATAGGAGCACTTCACACGAGAAGACTATCAGGAGACCGGTAGAGAGACTAAAAAATAGTCGCCCAGGAAGTTCAGTCGTCGGCGACTTTTTTTGTTTGAAGAAGACAGATGTTACATTGCGAGGTATTGCGTCATTCACACGAGAGAGACTATCATCTGTCGATTTTTGATTCCTAGCGATATCACCTGCCGTTCTGGATTTATTTTCCTTGTTTCTTTGTATTATATTTTTCTAGTAATGGAAAGTTTAAGTATTGATGAGTCAATTACTGCTTTGCAAATGCAGCCTGCTTTGTGGGACAAAACTCACGAAGATTATGCGAACAAAATAAAAAAAAGAAAACGTATGGAGAGCGGTCATGGTGTTTATTTATGGCGAAGAAATGCAAGAATTGTGATAAACAAAAGAAAAATGTGCTTAATAAGTTCTTTATTTTTTATTACAATAATTTAGCATTAATTTATGTTGACAAGCTATAGTAAAAATACGTGGTATGAAAAAAGTAAATGACAAAACGATAGCTTGATAATAATTTAAATAAGTTACATTAATTTCATATAGTAATTTAAGATCAATTTATGTTAATAAACTAATAGTAAGAATACGAAGAAGTAAAAAGTAAGCGACAAAAAACGGTAATTTGATAATATTTTAAATAAGATGTTGCATTATTTTATTATATTTTTATATACTGCCATGGAAAATCGCATTCACTTACAAAATACTGACCGAAATTATCTCGAAGAGCCGTTGGCTCAGGTCCAGTCTAACCATTATAAACATTATTATCATCGTTTTTCCATCAAACCGGTGTGCGTTAAGGTGTCTTCGTGCGAATAACCATACCTCGTTCGTATGAAATTATGCAAGATTACACATGCTTTTATTATGTCAATTGCAAATCAATATTAGAGTTCAATGGTCTATAGAAAGTCCTCCATTTATTAGTTAAAATACCAAAAGAGCATTCAATGAACTGTCGGTTTCTTTCGTTCTGTGGTAAATTTTTTTCCATCATACTAACCTCAATGTTAACGACAACCTTTCTCGTGGTGGTATGTTGTCTCTCATATTTGTGTCCTGCTTCTTAGGCTCCGTTCACATGAGGCGCGTAAAATGCGCTTTTGGTGAGGCTATCAGGATCCCACTCTTGAAGGCCGCAAAGATGGATACTTGAATTAGACGAATAAATAAACATAATTTAATGGCGGGACCTCGCTAGCCTCTATACGCGCTTTGAAACGCCTCATGTGAACGTGGCCTTAATGTACCTGCTGAAGTGCTCTCTAAAAGAAGCTACTGACACCCGGAACTAATTGAAAAATTTAGTCGAGTCGTCTTCCAGTTCGCGATACAGTACATGGTATGAACCTTTCTGCACACGAAATTTATTGATAGGGTGTACCCTATACTTCCTTTTGACATTTATGTTTTTCTTATGATTAAAATACCATTCTGCAAGCATTTCCAACTCATTCATTCTGAAAGCAGGCAGGATTCCAAAGGACGTAAAAGTCGTGACGTCATTGCCCACATTCGTATTGCAATAATTCAAAAGTTACAATTGAAAAATTATTTATTTAAAGAAAATCAAATGTAAGATATCTATCTCGCTTAAAATTTTCCGCAGATTTCAAATTCGTTAAATTTTTTAATCTATCTTTAACGATGCATATTTTACAAAAAAGAACTAGACAAGGACGATAAAATTTTTTGTTTTGCTTCGTTTCGCTCGAATCGTTTGTCTGCAGGAAATGAATCAAAACGACTATCACAGGCGACCATTGTGAGCGATCGACCTCCTTCGTGTGAAGGAGATCGATCGCTCAGACTGGTCTGAAGGCGACGGAACTTACATAGAAACCATAGGAGCACTTCACACGAGAAGACTATCAGGAGACCGGTAGAGAGACTAAAAAATAGTCGCCCAGGAAGTTCAGTCGTCGGCGACTTTTTTTGTTTGAAGAAGACAGATGTTACATTGCGAGGTATTGCGTCATTCACACGAGAGAGACTATCATCTGTCGATTTTTGATTCCTAGCGATATCACCTGCCGTTCTGGATTTATTTTCCTTGTTTCTTTGTATTATATTTTTCTAGTAATGGAAAGTTTAAGTATTGATGAGTCAATTACTGCTTTGCAAATGCAGCCTGCTTTGTGGGACAAAACTCACGAAGATTATGCGAACAAAATAAAAAAAAGAAAACGTATGGAGAGCGGTCATGGTGTTTATTTATGGCGAAGAAATGCAAGAATTGTGATAAACAAAAGAAAAATGTGCTTAATAAGTTCTTTATTTTTTATTACAATAATTTAGCATTAATTTATGTTGACAAGCTATAGTAAAAATACGTGGTATGAAAAAAGTAAATGACAAAACGATAGCTTGATAATAATTTAAATAAGTTACATTAATTTCATATAGTAATTTAAGATCAATTTATGTTAATAAACTAATAGTAAGAATACGAAGAAGTAAAAAGTAAGCGACAAAAAACGGTAATTTGATAATATTTTAAATAAGATGTTGCATTATTTTATTATATTTTTATATACTGCCATGGAAAATCGCATTCACTTACAAAATACTGACCGAAATTATCTCGAAGAGCCGTTGGCTCAGGTCCAGTCTAACCATTATAAACATTATTATCATCGTTTTTCCATCAAACCGGTGTGCGTTAAGGTGTCTTCGTGCGAATAACCATACCTCGTTCGTATGAAATTATGCAAGATTACACATGCTTTTATTATGTCAATTGCAAATCAATATTAGAGTTCAATGGTCTATAGAAAGTCCTCCATTTATTAGTTAAAATACCAAAAGAGCATTCAATGAACTGTCGGTTTCTTTCGTTCTGTGGTAAATTTTTTTCCATCATACTAACCTCAATGTTAACGACAACCTTTCTCGTGGTGGTATGTTGTCTCTCATATTTGTGTCCTGCTTCTTAGGCTCCGTTCACATGAGGCGCGTAAAATGCGCTTTTGGTGAGGCTATCAGGATCCCACTCTTGAAGGCCGCAAAGATGGATACTTGAATTAGACGAATAAATAAACATAATTTAATGGCGGGACCTCGCTAGCCTCTATACGCGCTTTGAAACGCCTCATGTGAACGTGGCCTTAATGTACCTGCTGAAGTGCTCTCTAAAAGAAGCTACTGACACCCGGAACTAATTGAAAAATTTAGTCGAGTCGTCTTCCAGTTCGCGATACAGAACATGGTATGAACCTTTCTGCACACGAAATTTATTGATAGGGTGTACCCTATACTTCCTTTTAACATTTATGTTTTTCTTATGATTAAAATACCATTCTGCAAGCATTTCCAACTCATTCATTCTGAAAGCAGGCAGGATTCCAAAGGACGTAAAAGTCGTGACGTCATTGCCCACATTCGTATTGCAATAATTCAAAAGTTACAATTGAAAAATTATTTATTTAAAGAAAATCAAATGTAAGATATCTATCTCCCTTAAAATTTTCCGCAGATTTCAAATTCGTTAAAATTTTTTATCTATCTTTAACGATGCATATTTTACAAAAAAGAACTAGACAAGGACGATAAAATTTTTTGTTTTGCTTCGTTTCGCTCGAATCGTTTGTCTGCAGGAAATGAATCAAAACGACTATCACAGGCGACCATTGTGAGCGATCGACCTCCTTCGTGTGAAGGAGATCGATCGCTCAGACTGGTCTGAAGGCGACGGAACTTACATAGAAACCATAGGAGCACTTCACACGAGAAGACTATCAGGAGACCGGTAGAGAGACTAAAAAATAGTCGCCCAGGAAGTTCAGTCGTCGGCGACTTTTTTTGTTTGAAGAAGACAGATGTTACATTGCGAGGTATTGCGTCATTCACACGAGAGAGACTATCATCTGTCGATTTTTGATTCCTAGCGATATCACCTGCCGTTCTGGATTTATTTTCCTTGTTTCTTTGTATTATATTTTTCTAGTAATGGAAAGTTTAAGTATTGATGAGTCAATTACTGCTTTGCAAATGCAGCCTGCATTGTGGGACAAAACTCACGAAGATTATGCGAACAAAATAAAAAAAAGAAAACGTATGGAGAGCGGTCATGGTGTTTATTTATGGCTTAGAAATGCAAGAATTGTGATAAACAAAAGAAAAATGTGCTTAATAAGTTCTTTATTTTTTATTACAATAATTTAGCATTAATTTATGTTGACAAGCTATAGTAAAAATACGTGGTATGAAAAAAGTAAATGACAAAACGATAGCTTGATAATAATTTAAATAAGTTACATTAATTTCATATAGTAATTTAAGATCAATTTATGTTAATAAACTAATAGTAAGAATACGAAGAAGTAAAAAGTAAGCGACAAAAAACGGTAATTTGATAATATTTTAAATAAGATGTTGCATTATTTTATTATATTTTTATATACTGCCATGGAAAATCGCATTCACTTACAAAATACTGACCGAAATTATCTCGAAGAGCCGTTGGCTCAGGTCCAGTCTAACCATTATAAACATTATTATCATCGTTTTCTATCAAACCGGTATGCGTTAAGGTGTCTTCGTGCGAATAACCATACCTCGTTCGTATGAAATTATGCAAGATTACACATGCTTTTATTATGACAATTGCAAATCAATATTAGAGTTCAATGGTCCATAGAAAATCCTCCATTTATTAGTTAAAATACCAAAAGAGCATTCAATGAACTACTGCTGAGGCGCGTAAAATGCGCTTTTGGTGAGGCTATCAGGATCCCGGTCTTCAAGGTCGCAAAGATAGATACTTGAATTATAGGAATAAATAAACATAATTTAATGGCGGGACCTCGCTAGCCTCGCCATTGCGTTGAAACACCTCATGTGAACGTGGTCTTAATGTATCCTGCTGAAGTGTTCTCTAAAAGAAGCTACTGACACCCGGAACGAATTGAAAAATTTAGTCGAGTCGTCTTCCAGTTCGCGATACAGAACTTGGTATAAACCTTTCTGCACACGAAATTTATTGATAGGGTGTACCCAATACTTCCTTTTGACATTTTTGTTTTTCTTGTGATTAAAATACCATACTGCAAGCATTTCCAGCTCATTAATTCTGAAAGAAGGCAGGATTCCAAAGGACGTAAAAATCGTGACGTCATTGTCTATTGCGACCATATTCGTATTGCCAAAAATTCAAAAGTTGCAATTGAAAAATTATTTATTTAAAGAAAATCAAATGTAAGGTATCTATCTCGATTAAAATTTTCCGCAGATTTCAAATTCGCTGAAATTTTCAATCTATCTTTAACGATGCTGATTTTACAAAAAAGAACTAAACAAGGCCGATAAAAAATTTTGTTTTGCTTCTCTTGGCTCGAATCGTTTGTTTGCAGGAAATGAATCAAAACGACTATCACAGGCGACCGTTGTGAGCGATCGATCTCCTTCGTGTGAAGGCGCTCTAACAGTTTGTATCATCTTGCAATTTGTAAAAAACATCTTTTCCATTTTCTTTCAAAAAAGCCATTTCAACTAAAAGATTAAACTTTGTAAACTGTTGCCAGATATAACTGCAAAAATATATATTAATCGCAATATTAATTGCAATATCCTTTGTACCTTATTTCAAGTTTCAATCTAACATCGTTTATTAATTTTTACTAGGTTTTAACATTACTATCGTTTACGCTTTTCTCTGTATAATCTCATAAAAATATTGCTTGTATTACTAGTTTCCTTACAGCAACCGCAATAATCGAACTCAATATCAATTACAGTTTGGAAACACACAATTTAAGATTAAAAAGTACAGCTACAGTCTACGTTTATAGAGGTGGAAACTGCCTTGGAGATTTTTTTTGGTGCACTTCTGAAGTCGCCAAAGAAAGAATTATTTCAAAAATATTTTTCTTTTTACAACGGAAAAAGAAAGTTTGAAAACACATTTTAGAACGTTTTGAAAAGTATATTTTTTAAAAACCTATACAAAAAGAAAAGGCTTTAACACATTTCAAAACAAGAAGAAACGGATTTTGCGATTTTCGACCGATGATGTCACAAGCGTTTTTCGAGCCTAATACCTTTGGAACCATGCCAAGTTTTTCGATTCTAGCGTGTTTTGATTTATGTTGTTGATAATAGCCACTTCGAGGCTATCACGGGGTTACCTGTGTGGAGTTTGGCCGAAGTTAGTATGGCTGCTATCTTGGCGATTCGATAAATCCAAATTTAGTTGCCATGATAAACAAACTTTTTTACCTTGGGATAGGGTTGCCTGAAAGCTGGATCAAACCATCAAGGTTACCCTGTTTGTCAATTTCCGGTCTCCCGGATACGACATCTCCACCCAATTTCCAACTAGATCCTTTATATTATGAATCATCAAAATTAAACTCACCACTTATTTATTGACATCGAGTAGGCGAAGTTCATCCGTCCTTTAGACAAATTGATTGGACGTTTTATGGATGGATCAAGGGCTATATTCTCTTTTCTGATGTCTATGTATCTAGGTAACCGGCAATATAAGCAATGCTTTCGCATACACTTTCCTTGTTTTCTATTCCCTATAGTGAATAAAACAACTATAAGCGTTGTGTTAAGCAATTACAAGTTCATATAAATCATTCGATTCAAGTTTATTGTTACATATATAATATTTACTATATTTCTTCAGCGATTTGAAAATAAAAATTTTGTTTCCATCTTGGTTTTTTAATTTTTCTAACTTAATTTTTAGTGTAGAAAAATTCTTAAAAATACTCAAGCTTTCTTTTTAAAATCCGGAATTAATTATTCAATTTTCTTCTGCAAATGAGAGTTCAATTTAGGAGTGAATAATCAACATTTATATTTGCACAAAAAGTATATGATGCATACTGGATATCTATCAGTTATTTTACAAAAAGTAGAAAATTCGTTGCTTATCAAATATACTAGTAAACATTAATAACTAATTGCTGTTTCCATACAGTAATATATTCAATTACTGGAAATGCAAATATAGGATTTAAAAAATGTAAGAAAAAATACGTACAAAAATAAACAACACACTTCATTGAAGTAGAATAATTATTGTGTATAATAAATACTGTATATATATATATATATATATATATATATATTATTAAAATCAATTAATTAAAAAGGACTAATCAATTTTGCTATGCAAAAAGTGTTAAAGCAGTTCCTCTACAAAACTTTAACGCAATTGTTATCAAATTGAAATGATTTCGCAATCCGGATGAATGTATCATCTGAAGATTTATAATTGTTAAAATAAATACATCTCAAAAGTATATTCTGTTTAATCCGTCTAAAAATTAAGTACATATAAACATAAGTGTTCTTAAAAAGTAATAAATAATTAGTAAAACAGGGTAAATACGAGTACACATTTGTGCGAAGAAATTGCAGCATATTATACATGTTAAAAATTGTTAGAGCTTAACCTACTTAAAACTATCATAAAATAAATATAAAACATTTGGTATAAAGTGACATGTACACATTAGGTTTGAATAAACCTATAAATTCCTTAAATAAATACTTACAGGTTTCATCCATTACGTTTATGCGACCACCACTGATTGTGTGTTCGTTGTTTCTGATTAAGAGTATAAAATCAAGTTTCAAGACATCAATTTACGATATTAGACAATTTCTTTCTCGGAGAAAGTTTCACACGATGCTGCTCGTTCAATTTCCAAATGCCTTGTGACGAAAATCAATGTTTCAGAGCTCTTCAACAGTGCAAATCCATTGTTTACACCATTGTTTTATAACTTCATTATTGTACAATAATGACCCCATTTGTTTCAAATTCCTTTGTTATTAACAATGTTCAGAAGCGTATCATTGTTTAAATATGTGTGGAATTACCGTTTTCATAAAAAAAATCTTGAAATTTACAAAAAACTTAAATTTTGTATGCTTTTTATTGAAATTACAAATTTTTTATACTTACACGAAAGTAAAATAACTTATACCTAATCTTACACACATTAAATATGACTAATTTAAATTTTACAGTTTGTTACCACTTCCATACGTTTATATGTAGGTATAGATTGCTTTAAAAACACATTTATAAAGTTAAATACTATAATAGCGAACTGCAATGCCTCTTTATAATATGAATATGTGTTTTCAAAAGGTCCAAAACCTTTCTGCAGTTTAGGGAAATTGTATTGCCTTGCTTTTTTTAAGATAAAGATGATCTTTCTTACACTGATAGCATGTAAGATATCTTCCCGAGAATTCATAGATAACAGTTATTTTAAATAAAATGTGTTGTTTTCTGTTTGATTCAATTGTACGAAACTGCTACTAATACATTTAAAAGAAATACATCACCACTTTATATGATGAACCGCCAGATACTTCAGTAAAGTTAACAGCTCATGTGAGTAAAGTTTCAAAATAGAAATTCATTTAAGGTAAGGCTGCCAGACTTACAAATTTGCTGTCTTCCCTAATACTTACAGAATCAGTAAACATGAAAACGAATCCTAGTTTCATCGTTCCTGAAGTCCACATATTAACATTTGATTTTACCTCTATCATACAACATCTACTATCTACCTCTACTATTTACCTGTACTATACAGGGTGTCCATAAAAGAATGTCCCAGTTTCAATGCTATATTATAACAGATTAATTTAGGCTATTTACAACAAATCATAAATCAAATTGAAGGTAAACTAACCTAGTTTTTCTTACAAATGTCCAATATGTGCACCTTTGGTTATACGACACACATCCAACCTAAAGTCCAATTCTGCCCACACTTTGGTTAACAAGTCCGAAGTAATGGAATCAATAGCCTCTTCAATTCTGTGTTTCAACTCTGTCAAATCATTAGGTAGCGGCGGAACGTAGACACGATATTTTATAAATCCCCAAAGGAAAACATCACAAGGCGTTATGTCAGGTGAACATGGAGGCCAGCGAAAAAGAGCTCTGACTTCTCGACCCTCCATCCAACTGCCAGGGACTTCGACGTTCAACCACTCTCACGGGGTCCATGCTGTTGTCAAATAAAGTTCACAGGTTCACCCTCTACTAATTGAAGAAAGAGACATGCTTTCAACATATCCAGATAAGCCACCCCTGCTACGGTAATAATTGGACTTTAGGTTGGATGTGTACCGTATAACTAAAGGTGCACATATTGAACATTTGTAAGAAAAACTAAATTAGTTTACCTTCAATTTGATTTAGGATTTGATGGAAACAGTCTAAATTAAAGTGTTATAATATACCATTGAAACTGGGACATTCTTTCATGAACACCCTGTACTACTCTAGGAGTGAAATATTCTAAATTTCAAACGAGAATTCAACTATGCAAGTAATCGATTCAACTTCCATAGGTGAATCCGTAGTCAAATTAAGAATTTGCCATTAGTTGGATTTTAAGGGATAAAATAACGGTCCACGTACCTGAGCCTTCAAAAGCTATGATAAGACTACCAGATTTACTAACATATTCCCCATTCCTCACCCTATACAGAAAACAATATACTTTAAACTTATAAAAACTAGCTTAGTGTACAAAATCAAATTAACTCTGTAACTCTTTTGTCCTTCATGTTCATATGACGAATTTTCCGCTTGTATACTAAGTTAGGGATGAAACAAAAATTGAAAACACGAATTCATCTATGTGAGTATTTGGTTCAATTTCCGTACATGAATCCGAAGTTCTGATTAAGAATTTTGCCATTGGTTGGATTTCAAAAGACGAGATAATCAACCACGAATCTTTGAAAGTTCTTGTAAGACAGACAAACTTTAAAATTTAGGATGTCTTTTCTCCGATACTCACCTACACAGAAAACTATATATAATCTATAACCAAAAAAATCGACAAACCAAGAAAGAGTTTTCCGATTGAGATGAAAGTTGGTGGATGTGAAAAAGATACATTGAAAAACAAACGATTAAATTTAATTATTTATTTTAGAGTTTGACCGTTACAAAGGGAGGAAGTCAAAAAGGCGTTGGTTAACCTCTGGCTTAGATGAAAAATATCACCCGGCGTAGCATGGACTGAAAAAGTACACGGATGGTGTCCCGCGGAATTTCTTGCCAAAATGTCTCCAACTGTTGCGATAAATGGTGTACATTCCGGGATGGTTGCAATCGCCTTTCCATAACGTTCCACATATGCTCTATGAGAGAGATATCAGTTAACCAAGGAAGTGTTGGGAAAGCTTGTAGACAATTCAAAACACGTGTGCAGCCGTGCATTATCTTATTGAAAAGTAAGTCCGGGGTGTCGCAAAACGAACGGTAACACAATGTCAGATACGTACTAGGGATGCGACATCGATAGCAAAACATCGATGTTCAATATTAAAACATCGACGGTGATAATACATCGACCCAAAAACATCGATGTTTTTAAAATTCAGTGTATTTAAACTTTTCCCCCCATTTCTTAAAAACCGGTTTAGCAACTTGTGATGCTACATCGACAGCAAAACATCGATGTTTTGAAACTTTGATGTTCAAAATTAAAACATCGATGTTGATAATACATCGCCCCCAAACCATCGATGTTTTTAAAATTCAGTGTATTTAAACTTGTGTCCCCATTTCTTGAAACTGGTTTAGCAACTAGTGATGCGACATCGGCTCCAATACATCGATGTTTCTTTCTAAAACATCAATGTTTAGAAGACATCGATATCGATGTCGCATCCCTACTTTTCAGACCCTTCATCCTTGGTCACTTTGGTCTAAAAATATGTTCAATTTGCTGATTATAAAAATTATGCTACTTGGTTATTTTTAAAATTTTTATAACGGTACTTTTTTCATTTAAAAATAAAACATCGACAACGTAAAAACATCGACAGATATAAACATCGATGTTACAAAAACATCGACTCCAATACATCGATGTTTTTTTAAAAAACGTCGATGTTTTGAAAACATCGACATCGATGTCGCATCCCTAATACGTACCGCTGTGCCAGAAATTACTACCAAAGGGGTCCGGCTATCAAAGTATATGGCACCCCAGACCATAATGCCCTCCTGTGGGCATGTGTGGCGTGTGAGAGTAAGGGCAGGATCCCCACGCAACCCTGGACGTCTCCATAAACGTCTTCGGTTGTCGCCAGGATGCAGTTGGAAACGGGACTCGTCACTAAAGACGATACGTCCAAAGTTAGCGCCGTTCTAAGTTGATCGAACCCGACACCACTGCAATACTGCACCTTCTTGGAACGTCGATTTTTTGTTATAGAGTGTATTTTAAACTTATCAAAACGATCTTAGCACACAGAAGTAAATGAATCCTGTGACTTCTCCGTTCTTGAAGTAAATATGAACCTTTGAAATTTTCCTTTTATATTCCCACCAAGGTGTAAATCTCAAAATTACAAAAACGAATAAACCTACGTAAGTATTCGGTACAATTTCCGTATATGATCCATGTGGATTTTTGGAAAGATGAATTGAATGTTATTTTACGAGAATATTCGGATGAATATACTCGTAAAATAATACGAAAGTGAATTCGACGAGCTGCTCTGCAGTGGATAGAGAGTGGCTTCTAGAGGAACCCTCCTTTTGTTCGATACCCTACCCTGTCGACCGTGATGTGTAAACGCTTTGGGAGAAAGGCAGAAGGTCGCTCCGGTGAGATCTATCTAGCGTCAAACGATATGCCACACAATACTATGAAAAGAAAGCTTCATTCGTAAATGGCTTTACATCTCCTGTTAGGTAAGTAGGCAAGGATTTGTCGGACATGCAGGGAAAAGAGCCGTTCCTGGAGACGATTGAAAAAAATCTCAGCGCCGCAGCGTAAAGGTTAAGGACATAAAAACGAACTTGAGAAGTTTTTATCTTATTTTGACACATTGTTTAAACATCAGAGGGGTTTTACGCAAAATTCCACCCTGCAACCTACGATCTATCCTGTATGATTTCTTACCATTTTGATCTTCTTGACCAATATAATCTTTTCAAAGGATTCTATTCCAAGCAAAGGCCCAATCGACTTTTCAAGAAGGATTCTGTTCTACAGAGATAAGCAGTAGAATATTTTCAACGGATTACTTTCTAAAGAAATTAGCAATATATCAAAATAATTATACTCTCAGAAAAATACTAATAAAATCGTTCCAGAAAGTTATATTCTAAGGAAAGGACCACTAGTATCTTAGTTAAAAAGTTAGTTTGGAAAAGTTGTAAGTATATATATATATATATATATATATATATATATATATATTCCTTAGGAAAATAAAATGTGCTTATTTAGTAATTAAGTGTGAGGCGGCGGCAAAAGCAACTCTCTATATCCTCTCTCTCTCTTTTTCTCTCTCTTATCCTCTCTCTCTATTTTCACTCTTCTCTCTCTATTTTCTCTCTCTTCTCCTCTCTCTTCACCTCTCTTTCTTCTCTCTCTCTTCTCTATCTTCTCTCTCTCTTCTCGTCTCTCTTCTCTCTCTCTTCTCGTCTTTCTTATCTATCTTCTCTATCTCTCTTTTCTCTCTTCTCTCCTTTCTCATCTCTCTCTTCGCTCTATTCTCTCTCTCCCCTCTCTATCTTCTCTCTCTTCCAATCTCTCTCCTCTCCTCCCTCTATCTTCTCTCTCACTCTCTCGGTATTTCGTTAGTGAAATTTCAACAAGAAGACAGTCTACCTTGGGTTATTCTTCTAGTAGAGACACCTTGCCTATCCTTGTGATAATTCCCAGGGCTTCGTGGTCTCCCTCTGGAGTTGACCAAGTTCCTTAAACGCACAGAATCACTGCTTGTAGATATGTTGTTATTATGACGAGATACCTCGTCAAAACAATCACTAGGAGAGTTTACGAAAGTGAACTCCCTGAGGGGTCGTGCTAATCGTATTCTCACGCGAGTTCTAGCATTGATGCTGTGGGTCTCGGTCGTATACAGATGTGGAAATAATCCTCAAGGATTTAAATATTTAGACGGCGACAGATGAACATGTCATGCTTCTTTCCATAGTATCTGTCGGTCCCTGTTGGTTGTCTCGACGCGCTATCTCGGTCATATCCAAAACTGACCTGATCTGAATGTAGGAGATATCTCGTCATTTGAAGAAAACTGACCTTTGATTTCGTCATCATTAAAAGTTCAGCAACTTGATGACAAACCATCTCGCCATCAGCAGAACTTTTCAGAACTTAATAGACGAGATATCTCGTCGAAACCACTTCGAGGGTTGTGTGTCTGCGGTTCTATATTCCCTTAGGTATCCTCCAGGTATATTTGAATCACGCTCAGATGTAGGAATTCTATATTCTTCTTTGGGATCGAATAGAAGATTGAAGCATCGAAACCTGTTGACGCGTGGACATTCATGTTTGGCAAAAGCACTATAACAGTCACCATAATAAGAAATATATCTGTCAAGTTCTGATCAAGTGGTAGCTAGATAACTGATGAACTCAGAGAGGGATACCATACAATCGTAAATAATTTATTTGAGAGAATATGTACTACAATGCACTATACAGGTGATCCTACAGTCATTGGACAAACATGGAGAGGTGGTACAGCTTGCTAAAACATACATTTTTCGTATAGGAATGTGTGCTCGGAAGTGACGCTTGGAGACACGAACACAAGGAATGAGACCTGAACAGAAAAATATTGTTCATTTACATCATTGCAAAGTGCTTCTTTATAGCAATGTTTACAATAAATGAACAAAATTGCGACCGCCAACAGAAATTCAAACTCGGCAGCTGTGATTGGCTGGTAGACATGGCTGTAGTGGAGGGTATACGGTGGTATACGCCGTATACCCTCTGGTTTTCCCAAAAAATTCCATATACCCTCTGCTTTTTCTTAATAACTACGTACATCACTTTGCTTTTCCTAGGAAACATCGCGTGAAACGCAGATATCTATAGAAGCAAAATAAAAGTTTCTATTTCAAAATATCTCCTTGGTACATAATTCCAAAATCGTATCTATTAATAAAAAGCAATTCATTCAAAGTATTGTCGGCAGAATGAAATCCAGACTTTGCTCTGATTCTAATGAAGAAAATTGTCAACTTTTGAAGGAAATATCCGTACTTTATTCAGAAAATATAAATAATAGGGATATTCGCGATGGAGCAAAGGAGGTAAAAAGGATCTGCCAACTTTTTTTGGTAGTGATGAAATGTGTACTATTCAGTGTTTGAGGAACCAATAAAAACGGCCAATTGTTCCAGAAAATTTAAACCCTCTTTTAAGAACAATAGAAATATTATCATGTTCCACGCGGGTTTAGTTTAATGAATAACGAGTGTAACAAATTTGATATAATCTTTATATTGATTTCAAACATCTCCAGATGTTTATTAATGCAAATGGACCACCTATAGACCACTTTCAACCGGAAAAAAAAATTTGTAAATTCTTTGTTAGCCAACCAGTTGCTGTTCAGTAGACAATACATCAAGAGTATGCGCTTCAAAAAGACACAGAGACGGATTTCTCTTGTCAAGCAGTTTGGAAAATATTTCAATTGAAATAAAAGAGATAGATTTTAAAATTTGTTTATAAAAAAACAAAATTACATCCTACTTTTTATGTGTTTAAATAATTTTATCTCAACATTTCCTGTAATTATTTTATATCATAGTTAAATATTAATATAGTGATGTTTTCATATTTGAATATCACTCAATGCTAGTACATTTTGATTTGCATAAACACAGTAAACTCACAATAACTCGAACCTTGTAAACACAAATTTCTGCTTAGGTTGAAGTTTATTCAAAGTTCCACAGTTCCTTTCCTGTAATATAAAATTAATATAGGCATTTTTTCTCTCGATAATTTGAACTTGGATTAATTCGAACATATTCCCTGGTCCTTTGAGTATACTCCGTGGGCGCCCGGAGGAGTTGCACCTCCCCCCCCCCTGGAAAGTGTAAGTACATGTTTCGCCTTCCCATGATATACCCTCTGTTTTTTTTACGACTACAGCACTGCTGATAATGCTGTGGGTAGAGGGAAGTAGTGCACCTGGCCATCTATGATCTGAAGCATCTGCGGGAAAACGTCATTTTCAACTGTGCTTTCGGAAGTGATGGGAGATTTTACAAATAAAGAAAAGGCGGACATGCATATGATATAAGGTGCTGCTGATGGGATCGGCAGAACAGCGCTACGGCTGTATCAGAAACCTTTTCCAAACAGGCTCAGGCCGAATCACTAAATGTTTGAATGGTTGCATCGGCACCTTTGTGAAAATGGTTCATTCATCACCAGCTCTGATGAAAGAACTGGATCAATATACGACATCCAAACATAGAAGAAACTATCTTGAACCAAATTGTTGAAATGCCTATAATCTTTGGAACTGTTCGCCAATCACTCCTTCGACGCTACCAAGCTTGTATTACTGTTGTTGGTCGTAATTTCGAGCATTAATTGTAAACATTGCTGCAAAGAAGCACTTTGAATGATGTTGTAAATAAATAATGTTTTTCTGTTCATGTCTCAAACATTCCTATGCGAAAATTGTTTGTTTTAGCAAGCCCTGTTTGTCCCATGACCATAGAATCACCCTGTGTAAACAGACCATATATACATCGCAGTATCCTGTCTCGGTAAACCTGGGTACCGAACCCTAAAACAAACAGGCACCTCTTCAAGATTTGCTGTCTTTTCTTCAGACTCACTCCTCTCACTGCTGTTTTTGGCGTGGTGTGGAAGTTTGGAGAGTGTGGTGCCGGCTCAAGTGTTGACTTCGTTAATTCGAACGGATATATAGTGAACATCGCAGCAGAAAGCCCCTCGTACATCCATCCTCCTTTGTCTCCGCTGATCGAGTCCACCTTTCAAAGACACCCACAGCGACATCCCTCGGAGATCTAATGGTTCCTTCTGACCAACATTTATCAGCATGTTAGCCGGAGAACCTCGATGGTTTCTTTTAGAAATCCCCGGTTCTCCCTAAACATTTCGCCCATTCGTTTCTTGTGAAACAAATGGTTTGTTGACAGAGGTAGATGAGCAATTTGTCACACTATTCAGGTATTCCACCTTCGCCATCTTTGCATCTGTTGCCCCTTAACAGTGCTAATATAACATCAGAACAACCATTACAATAAACGACTTGCAATTTCCGATTTATTTCCAGCCGAAAAACTAGTCTGGCGGATGTGTTAGCCTCTAGATAGGAAGGTTCCTGGTTCGAATCCGGGTCAGTGCATGAATGTTTGTAAGCGTATGGTGTAGAGGCGGCTGATGTACCTTAAATCTGTCGTGGCCGAAAGTCCTCACGTTAGGTTGGTGTGGAAGTTGGGAGAGTGGGGTACCAACTCAGGTGTTGCCTCGTCATCTCACCGTGGTTCTAAATTACGTGGTGTTGTCCTCGGACCTTTCCCTTAGGGGATTGATACTGGACTGTCGTCAATAGCCGTTCTGCTGCTCTGGTACGAAGTGTTATACTATCTTAAAATTCTAACGGCCAATAGATGGCGCTAGAGTCATCAAACGTATTCATGGGATTTCTAATGACGATTGTATCAGAGGGAGAAAGGGATGGATTACGTATGGACACTGTGGTGTTTTGGGTAAAATTGGTAATTTTTTAGTTAACGTCGTACTAGAGCAACACAACGGGCTATTGACGACGGTCCGGAATCAGTCCCTTAAGGGAAAGATTCGAGGACAACACCTCGTAATTTTGAACCACGGTCAGATGACGAAGCAACGCCTGAGCTGGCACCCCACTCTCCAAACTTCCACGCCAACCCAACGTGAGGACTTTCGGCCACGACAGATTTAAGGTGCACCAGCCGCCTCTACACCATACGTTTACAAACATCCATGCCCGGACCCGGATTCGAACCAGGAACCTTCCGATCCAGGTGTTTTGGGACACCACACTATTACAAATGGAGTGAGACTCAGCAGCTTTTTCTTTCCCTTAAGGACCTTTCCCTTAAGGGATTGATCCCGGACCGTCGTCAATAGCCCGTTGTGCTGCTCTAGTACGACGTTAACTAAAATTACCATTACCCTTAATGTTGTATTTTTGTATTTTTATTAAGGTCGGTACTGGAGCAACACAATGCACTTTTGGTGACGGTCCAGTATCAAACCCGAAGAGAAAGATCTGAGGACAACACCACGTAAGTTTGAATCTAGGTCAGATTACGATGTCAGGTCAACAAAATACAAGGTCAGATTACGATGTCACCGCCTGAGCTGACATCCCAACTCTCCAAACTTCCACACCACGTCAACGTGAGGATATTTGAGCTCCCTTCGAACTCGCACTCTCTGTTTGAGAATCCGCTCTTCCAACTGGGTAAGGTAAGGTAATTAAGGTAATTTTAGTTAAGGGGACCGGGAAGGCCCTATGTCCTCCATGTTAAATTCACGAAATTCAAGACCCTTTTTCTCAATAACTATAATAGTAATCAACACAAAATTTTTATGGTGGTTAGACTGATATGTTATACAAACTTTAACAGCTCACTTTTTTTTATTTAAAATTTTTAATTTTATAGAAATTTTTAAGTGAATATCATTATTTAGATAGCATTTTTTACACATTTAAATTTCTAAAAAAAAAACAATTTTCAAAAATAAAAAAATGCCCGTGTTAAAATCTTTAGAGATATAACACAAATATGTCATAAAAATATTAAGTCATTATGTTCAGTAGATTCTGAGAAAATGGGGCATGAATCTTAAAAATTTAAGTTTTGAGAAAAATGGATTTAAACATTTCAAATGAATTTTTATAAATAATTTTACGTCTAACCTTAATGAAATCCTGATTAATATAAAGGGTGAACTCTTTCATTTTTAATACATGTATCTTCAATTTTTTTTATGCTTTTCTTTCTATGGCGGGCCTTTTTACTGTATTCGGAGAGTTTTCGCTCTCCATCGATAACACGGTCTTAGTCCAGTTTTCTCAAAAATTTGTATAAAATGGCAGCCTGGATTGATTTTAACTCTAGATAATGTATAGCACTTTATAATATTTCCACTGTTGCAGCAGGAAACAGCATCAAACACTCCCAGTTTTAAAGTTTGGATGGTTACAAACACATTTTTTGGAACGCAAGTCAAAATCACATTGTTCACCGATTCATTTGGGTTTTGAGTCTTTCCGTGAACACATTTTTTCAACAATTCTGGATTCGCCAAGTCTCTGAAATTTGATTTAATTGTTTTCAAAATGTAGGCAGTATAAGGCAAGGCAATATGTGTGTGTTTATCATGGTAATACACATCACTCTTTTAGCTACAGCACATTGAAATTTCCACCAGCTTTCATTCCCAACTGGACAAAGACCGTGATTTGGATTTAAGTTACTTGACAGTAAATAAAAATATTCTGCCCAGACAGATTGTTGCATATTGTGCAGAAAACCAGCATTTATCTTTATTGCTAGTCCATAACAGATCAAATGTCATGTCTCAGAAAAGCTAACTTATATCGCATGGTAAAATTAATAAAAATAGTTAGAAAAAAACTAAATGATTACAGTTAACTCTACTGTTACCAGATTATCGAAAATAATTTGAGTAAAGTAAAGTAAAAAATATAATATACATTGTTGAGCAACAAAGATTAGAAATGTCCACAAACGGTTTGTTTACATTTGAAAGGCCGTGTCAGATGTGAAGTGCTTATTGGAAACGTGCATAATTTTCAAACTTCCTCTTATTCTATTACCTAGTGTGATATATCATTGGAAAGAGGAGATTTTGAACTATATAAAGGAGCAATAAAATAGAAATTGATTTTTTAGTCGAATTTTGCTTTCCCGGTCCCCTTAACGTCGTACTAGAGCAACACAACGGGCTATTGACGACGGTCCGGTAATGGTAATTAGGTAATGGTAATTTTTAGTTTACGTCGTACTAGAGCAACACAGCGGGCTATTGACGACGGTCCGGGATCAGTCCCTTAAGGGAAAGATCCGAGGACAACACCTCGTAATTTTGAACCACGGTCAGATGACGAAGCAACACCTGAGCTGGCACCCCACTCTCCAAACTTCCACGCCAACCCAACGTGATCTTCCAACTGGGCTACAGCGGCCCTGAAATATAAAAGGTAATTACGGTAATTTATTTAACGTCGTTGTCATGGACACGTTCTTAATTTAGATGTGTACTATAAAAAGGAAATTTTTGAATAGTAAATAAGTAAAAATCAGTTTAATGGCATAGCGTGATCAAAAAAGAAAGTGGAAGCATCACATGGCTGAAAAATAATAACTAAGAGTCCTCTTGTTTACCTGTTGTATGATCACCTAGGAAAGAATAAGAAATGCAACATACCTCAAATGAATCTAGAAAGGCGATTGAATAAAATTATACTGCTGTTTGTAAAAAAATGCAACACCGTGAAGGAGTCATCAGAATTAAATTAAATTTAATACACAAACGGCTTGTAATAGTACAAATAAATGAATAAATTTTCAAAGCAAAAAAAAAAACTATATTAAGTGTCTGAAATCAGTATTTGGTGTAGCCACCACGCGCTGCAATTAGTGATGCTATACGACGTGGCATGGAGTGAAACAGATGTTGAATGTCTGCTTGTGGAAGAGAATTCCATATTGTTTGTATGCGCACCCAAAGTTTATCTTTTGAAGTTGTTGGACACGGATCACGAGCGAGACGCCGACCAACCAAATCCCACACGTGCTCAATAGGCGACATATTCGGCGAATAAGCAGGTCAAGGAAGAAGTTGCATGTGTTGGGCTGTAAAGAAGTCTCGAACATTCATTGCAACATGTGGGCGTGCATTATCCTTTTGAAAGATAGCTCCAGGGATGCCTTGAAGGAAGGGAACGACTTCGGGCTCTAGCACTTCACGTACGTACCTGTTGTTATTTAGATTACCCTCAATTCGTAGCAGCTGAGATCGTCGAAATCGCACCCCAGACCATAACTCCGAGTGTTCGGCTACTATGACGTTCCCTAACGCACTCTGGAAGGCAGCGTTCACCGGCATAGCGTCTAACACGAATGCGTTCATCATGGTTCCACAAATTAAAGCGGGATTCGTCAGAAAAGACAAACTCGTTGCCAATCAGCCCGCCAGGCTGTGTTCATGAGCCCATTGCAGACGCAGCCGTCGATGGTTTGCAAGAGGTGGATCCTGTATACAGGAATCCTTGCACGCAGTCTACGGTGCAGCAGACGTCGGCGAATTGACGAAGCCGACATTAGTACACCTGTAGCACTAGACCAAAGTGCTGCCAACTGCCTGGAGGAAGCTGTACAATCATTCACCACCATGTGGACCAGGTGTCTATCATCGCGCGTTGACGTCACCTTCCGTCGTCCACTCCCAGTTTTTAGAGTTGTCCGGTGCTCGTCGGTCCACTGCTTCCAAACTCGCATCACTGTGGAATTGTTCCGCTGCACACGAGCTGCTGTTGCGCGATAGGAAAATCCTCCTTCACAAAGTCCGATGATTCTCTCCGTTCAAACTCCGTAAGTTGTTGAAATTTCACCCTATTTCGTCGTGGAGGCATACTTAGGTTCTCACTAAACGTTCGCCACTAAAAAATAACCATGCACTATTTTCAACGTCCCGCTACAGCCCTCTATTTATATACGCTTTTAGCATCAGTTCAGAGGGCGCTGATCACACCACACATGCGTGGTAGCTCTGAAACTTTACTACTCTGCATAACATCCAAATTTCATTTCATTCGGATGATTCCTTAACGGTGTTGCATTTTTTACAAACAGCAGTGTAACATCTTTATTGTTGGCACGGGAAATAAGAAAATGCCTTTCTGGGGCATTGCGGGAGGTGCTGACGGTATTAAAAAAATGAGTGAACCAACGTTAGATGAAAGGGCGGAACATTGGACTGCCTCTGTGGCTTGTCGTTGAGCCGGACTCCATTTCCTATACATACTTCTGTCTCATTCCAAGAACGTACTAGGTCGTGTGAGAACGTCTGGAGTGAGGGAGCGAGTGCCTCGAATCTGGTTGAGTGAGGTTATAAATTCTCACTCTTGAAACGTTGAGTTACCCTCTCTGTTCTTTAATTGCTCAGAAACAGTTTCCTTGGGATCCCGACGGAGTTGCGGGGTACTGTTTGCCCTGCTTTCTGCTTCATCGGGAAAGACGCATGCAGTGGCATTTTTATTACCTTGTTTTGCAATGAGTTTCCGACCCCTAATCGTCGACTAGTAAATGTGCTTTTGGTGGGGTTGTATGACAATTGCAGACCCAAATTAGTGGGGATGTGTAAGAAACTCAGACGTAAATCCAATCGGTCATTTTCCAATCTGCAGAACGGCGCGGAAAGCTATGTGCAACAGCACAGTTGTACTAGAGCAACACAACTGGCTATTGACGACAGTCCGGAATCAATCCCCTAAGAAAAAGATACGAGGACACCACCACGTAATTTAGAACCACGGTTGGACGACGAGGCAACACCTGAGCTGGTACTCCATTCTGCAAACTTCCACACCAACCCAACGTGAGAACTTTCGGCCACGACAGATACAAGATGCTCCAGTCGCCTCTTCATCATACGCTTACAAATATCCATACAGTGACACCGATTCGAACCAAGAACCTTCCGGTATAGAGTCTAACACCTTAACCAACAGACCGGTTGGTCGGTTGAAATATAAAAGGATGTGCGATATAAAATTGCTAAAGTTGTAAGTGGATAGTACAAAAATCTCACAAGCATGACCCTATCCGAATTGGTGTTTATTAAACAAAATTGGTACAAATATAGAATAACAGGATACTGTACTAAGAAAAGCACTATAAGCTCAAGATAGGTTAGCATTATACCTCCACACACACTTCTTAGCAACAGGAGATTCATATACCAGTCTTGAATATTTATTTGGATGTCTTGCTTGCCACAGTAACTCTTGTTATTGGTACACACTAATCAATTGAAAAAATTTCTCTACGGCCACTCTATTGCTGCTGTCTCAAGTACCCAAGCCTACCATATACTAATTACAAAAGGAATAATATAAAACAAAATTACAGTAAAACACACAGGAATAAACCTTACTTCGTTCTCCACACATTCGCCATTTTGTTCGTTGTCCCGTCCAAACCTGCAAACACATTCGCGCGTTTTCCCATTTTTACATACAAAAAAAAACGACAGCTAATTGATCGATCACGAACGCGGATAGGAAATATTTGCAAATCTGTTCCTTTTGACGTTCAGATCGTTGTTCGGCTCTATGTTGAGGTGTGTACGAAGCTTTAGACGTGTTTCTCTCTTCTGTGTCAGTAAAACTTTCCTTTTGTGTGCATATCCATTACTCTTTTCCCATTGGTGCTTTTGAGTTGTTCTTTTACTATTGTACCGTCATGTAAGAATTAGACGGACAGCTGGTTTAAAATTAAACTATTTATTTAAATAGTTAAAATATTTACAAGTAAGTTAAAACTTTGGGCACAGCCATCGACAATCGAAATCCTGCCTGGAGCCAAAGCAACAATGGTTCTCCACAAAACAGAGACGTCTCTCGTCGAATTCAGAATCAGTCTCCTTCTCAAATCCCCGTTCTCTTGGGTCCGCAGAACCGCAGCTGCGAACGGGAGGGGGGTGAATTCAGAGCCCTGGCAAGAGATGTTTATGTCCTCTACAGAACTGAAGACACCCTCACACAGATGCAAAAACCGTCTGTAACGCCGACTTGAGTTCCCAAAAGCTAATCTTCATTCCAGACATGGGATTATTTATTTTTTTACCATTAGGGAACCGACGGAAACTCCAGCTGTGTCGATGGGAAAATGGTTCCTGAAAACGCACAGCACGGTTTATCGCATCTCTGAGCTCAATTGCCAGACATAAGGGGAAGAAAAAGGGGTTGGATGAAACGGAGCGCCCGGCCGCTGATGAGAAAAACTCTCTTTCGGTATTTTGTCAAAAACGCACCTGCAAAGTCTGAAGTTGTTATTGTCACCGTCTGGATGTTGGTGCACATTCCAGCGTCCATGTGTTATGGAAAAAGGGTCGGCTCGTACCATGTGGTATAAACTTGAAATGCGTTCATGAAATGTGTATATATTGTGTCCTCATTACGTAACGACCCTCCAAATTTGATTCATCATCATAAATTGTTAAACCCTAAACGGCTACGAAGTAAAAATGCACGAAGAAAAGGCTTTAAAATATTTATTCAAGCACACAAAAAAAGAAATTTACAATTGCTCTAAAACATTTTATTCGAAGAGATCAAGTGTTTCAATAAATTCCAAACATTTGAAACGTTTCTTGGCAAAAGCATGTTAAAAACGCTCACAAGCAGCATTTTAAAATAGTATTTACAGCATATAAATAAAACCTAAGATATTCTTTAAGCATGTTCTAAAATTATAAAATACTCCAATAAGCTAAAATAAGTAAAACAAGAATGGTTTGACTCATTTGGGTTTAATAACTATAGCAGTAATAGTACGGTACCTTAGACAAGGAAAACCGTCATGGTCCCTGCCATTAAGACTGAGAAAAATTTTAAAAGATTCTTCTTTGAATTCTTCTCTTAAATAGACTGGAATATTGCCCGAAAAAGAACATGCTTTTACTCCTCCGTCTGAAAGAAAGATAAGTATTTACTCTTGTTGATGTTAAACTTGACACATCTAAGAAAATATTTTATAAAACTCCTCTACTGATTTTCTATTCACACATAATCAAGGCAGTCCAACCAACCCATTTGGCTTAACATTCATGGATGGACTGGTATAAAATTACAACGCTTCGTATACCAAATACAGAGTAGGTGAGAATATAGTAAACACTCATTGCCATAAAAATTTGCGCACCAAGAAATAATTGTGGGATCGAAACGAAACTTGGCATGAAGGTACATGTCGGCCATATATACAAACGATTAGAAATGCAGCGTGATTGCGCATTGCGTAATGCTACTAGAGGGCGCTGAACTTCGTTCTCCTTGGAGTATAAAACAGGTAAGCAGATCTTGTTTGAGTGTACTTAATCGTTTGCAAAGGAAACGCTGAGGTAGAGATGCCGTTACGCCGCCGTAGAAGACAATATGAGCAGCTGTCAGAGTTCGAGAGGGGAAGAATCATGATGGAAGTAGCGATCGGCGAGTAGCTCGTCAAGTAGGCCGTTCTTATTTTACTGTGAGGAGGTGTTGGGACCAGTGGACAGAAGAGAAGTCATTTACACGGCGACCAGGCTCAGGACGCCCTCGACAGACCAGTCGTCGAGAAGACCGTCACATCATACGAAACGCACGCGTAGAGCCAACTGCCTCATTGGCCGCTATCCAGACACAGGTAGCACCTTCACTACTGGCCCCTGTGTCATCCCGAACCATCGCAAGGCGCCTGGCTGAAGGACATCTGGTATCGCGGGCGCCCATTACGTGTGCTGCCAATGACACCCACCGACGCCTCCGTTTGGAGTGGTGTCGCGCACGACGGGATTGGACTGCAACGGAATGGAACCCAGTCGTCTTCAGCGATGAAACTAGATTCAATTTGAGCAGTGACGACAGTCGTGTTCGTCTGTGGAGGCCCCGTGGTGAACGCCTCAATCCTGTCTTCGCTTTACAGCGACACACCGCTCTCACAGCTGGTGTGATGGTATGGGGTGTCATTACTTATGATACACGGTCACCCCTAATATTGATCCATGGAACAATGACAGCCCAACAGTACGTCTATGACATCCTTCAGCCACATGTGATGCCACTCATGGCAGGACTCCCAGGAGCCATTTTTCAACAAGACAATGCTCGGCCACACACCAAGGATGTCACAAGACTGCCTCCGCCACATTGCCATCCTTCCCTGGCCTGCTGTATCCCCAGATTTGTCACCAATCGAGCATATCTAGGATCATTTCGGGACGGCAAGTTGGACAGCGTACGAGTTTGGTCGAACTAGAGACGCGTTTACAGCAACTGTGGAACGATATGTCTCAGGACATCATACGGAACTTGAATGCCTCAATGCCCGCTCGTATCGCATCGTGCATTTGCGCTAGAGGGGGTCCAACAGAGTACTAAAAATTCCGTTCATTTGTACTTTTTTCTGCAATAAATGATCCTTTTTCTTTGATTTTCTAATCACTTACGTATATCAAAATAGTACTTACATGTGTAAAATTTCGTTTCATTTTGACGACTTTTTCTTGGTGTGCAAATTTTTATGGCAATGAGTGTATATAATTTCAAGATTAAAGGAGAAGGAAATTAATATTAACTAAAAAAAGAAAATATGAAAGAGTAGTAAGAAAATGGGAGGAACTTCACCCAGACAACACAAAATGGTGTTTTCTACGTATTACCAGTAGTACTCAAAAAATTGCTAATATATTCCCCCAAACACCATACGGAACAACATAGAAAATTAAATTAGGTAAAAGGTCATAGGATACTCGCAGTTCATAAAATTAAGAGATAATAACAGTATATCAATACAAACCTTTCAATATTTCTGTTTAGTTGGTTTACGTGTACGATAAGCAATTTGAAGTAAAAATGTTGTGAAAGATGTATTGGGAAATAGAGTATCCAATGAGAGCAACCACAGTGTTTACCAAATAGAGCAAACCCATTAAGAGACGTTTGCGGACGTTCATCCTCTGTGAATATGGTGTAGCATCGTATCGGGGAATCATTATCCGGAATCAACCAGAATCATTATCCGGAATCGTGGGAGCTCACAACGGGAATCGTTCATGAGTAATGAACGATTCCACAAGTAAACCCCCTGGTCTGACTGCGGAAGAGACTACTGGAGGAGGCGGGCTGGGAAGAGACACTTTGGGAACAGAAGCTTTTGCTAGCTGGGGAAGATTTGTGAAACTTTTTATCTTTAGGAGGCTGTATTGTAAAGGTGATGGATATCGTCTTTAATTATAAAACTGTAGCTGTACAAACTCTGTAAAAAGTTTAATACTTAATATAACTATTTTAACCAGGAAGTGGTTTTACTTTTTCGTCGATACGGTACAGACCTGCCTGAGTGGTGGTAGCTTATGGGATGCGAAATCCAAGTTATATTTTTACCTACAGTTGAAGAGATAAGACCGCCAGCGTCTTCTGGAATGTTCGTGTGGAACCTGCGATTGACGACCGCCAGCGCGTCTGATGTGTGGCTGTCTTAAAAGGGTAAGTGCCAACTTACCAGAATTTCGTTGTAAATGTAAGAATCGGTGCACACAGAAAATGCATTTGTTACAGAGTTTTCTGTGTTGTGAAGCATCCTGTTTCAAGGTTTAGTTTTAAGTCAACCCGACTTGTTTTGCTTTGAAACGTCCCGTTTCTATTTTTATTTAGAAGTCGCCAGCCTTGAATGTGTTTTGAAGCATCTTGTTTCAAATTTTGGTTCGTTTTAAGTCAATCCTGACTAGTAATCGAGTCATTCTGACCTAGATATAACATCAGTTCTGATTTTTTATGTGTGGTTGTTTTATTCCATATTGTTATTTTTGAAAAATTGATATATCATTCTGTAATGATCATAGTGGAAGGATATTTTGATAACAAGTTGTGTGTATTATGCTAGAAATGTTTATGTTTCTAATACAAGAATCATTTTTTTAAATGTTATCATTGGCGAAATCAATTTCGATTTATTTAGTTTGACATTTTTGTCGATCATTTTGGAAAAATTCTAGGTGCTTTAGAGTAGGGGTATTGCACTGAACAGTTGTAGTTACATATGAATACGAAAGTGCTTTTAAAATACGATATTATCGAGTTTTATGTTTAATTATCATTTGAATGTGTTATCATTTGGTAATTTATTTGAGCAAGTATAGAATTTAATTACTTCCTTTTAAAAGAATATATAACAAATTACTGTGAAAGTTAATGAAATATATTTGGTTCCTTATTCTGACTTAAATCGAAGTCAAATTGATTTGTTTTACCCGAATTAATCATAGTATTATTTTAATAATTGATTTTCAGTGTTTTGTGTATTCTATTTTGTGTGCTTTAAGAGTGTGGATTCTAGGTTATTTTAGAATAATGTATCTTAAAGAGTTGTTAAATAATTGTATGACGTAGGAATTATGTGATTGTGTTTACACTGGGATCACTATGTCATTTCTTGGGAGAGCTTGAAAGAAGGGGATAAAAAATTTTGGCAATTGAATTAGGAGAAGAGGTTCCTCCAGATGCTAAAATGCTTCAATTGAAAAAAATAATAGAGGGTTCTAAATTATACGATGCAAAACGTGTGGAAGATTTAATGATATCGCTTATTAATTAAAGAAAGGAACGAGAGGAAGCTGGACAAAGGTTGAAAGAAGCTGTATGGAGGCAGGAAAGTGCTGAAAAGGTGTGGGAATTTAGACGACTGAGATGGGCTCATATAGAAGCCAAAGGGAAGTTTGGAGGAATGAATGGAGCTTTGGAAGAAGAGGAGTGAGAACTAGCTGGAGAGAGACGGAAAACTGCTTGGGAAGAGGCAGAAAAGAGAAAATGTGAGTATGAAACCAAATTACGGGAATTTGAAATGCAGAAAGAAAAGAGGTTAGAAAGAAAAAAAAAACAAGAGGGAGAAAAAAAGGAAGTAGTAATTTCAGTTCCAGAGTTTGAAGCTGAGATAGATATCGACGAAGACGATTTGATTTCTTTCCCGCCAAATAATATGGAGTCTTGGGAAGGACTTAAACTTCTGAAAATTGATTCCCAAACGTTCTTTGAAAAGCAAAAAGAATGTGAAAATTTAAAACCTCTGATGGAGAAAGTACTGAGTCAAGGTACTGACAAGACCACGGGTGAATACGATACACTCTCAAATGGTCTTATGGTAAAAAGAAAAAGTGATAAATTGGGAAAAGAAAACATTTTCCTAATGATTCCAACTCAACATCGTGGAAAACTGATGTCGTTGTGCCATGAAGGTACTTCAGGACATTTAGTAATGACCAAAACAAAGGACATTCTTGCAAGGCATTTCTTTTGGCCTAATTGCTTCTAGGAAGTAGAAAACTTTGTACAAAGTTGTGACAAATGCCAGATAATTGGAGAACCGAATTACAAAAGGAAGGCTCCGATGAAGTTGGTTCCTGTTGTTAAAGAGATTTTTTTCAATGATCAACGTCGATTAATGCGGACCACTTCCTGTTATTCCAAGTGGGAAAAGGTATCGGATAACTGCTATGTGTTTATCTTCCAAATATCCTGATGCTGTTCTCGTTGAGAATATATCTTCAACTTCTGTTGTGGAAGCATTCTTGCAGATTTTTAGTCAGATGGGATTTCCGAGGGAATTTCAACTTGATCAGGGAACTTCATTCATGAGCGAGCTAACTCACAGTACCGTCAAAAGAATTTTACGAGTCCTATGTCTTGAAGCTGGATCCGAATGGGAGCAAACACTCTACCCTGCTCTATTTGCATTGAGAACAGTGACCCACGAAAGTACTGGGTTCATATCTTCTGAGTTAGTTCATGGTAAGAACTTGCGAACTCTGTTGACGTTGCTGTTCGAACAGTGGTTGGACAAAGGAGATGACGGAGGTCCAGTGACCGAGTACATCTTTTCGTTGATGAACAGGATGAAACATCGTCCAGAACTAGCTGTGATCAAGGTAGAGGAATCACAGCAGAATAAGACATGGTACGATAAGAAGGCTATACTTAAAGGTTCTTCGAGGAATGATTGCATGGAACTGTCATTGGAAATAGAATGGACCGAAAATGTTTTCAGAAATTAAAGATGCAGGTGAAACTGATCCCTCACCTATTCAAAAAGGCAGCAACGGACTAGGGATTGTGACTTGTTATGTCTTTGATTTTGTTGCAGCACAAACTAACTTGTGTTTGCCTGTCGCTCCACTTTCACCTAAGGGAGTTCAGACACTTGTTACACTACCCACAACTGTAGGTCCTCACAGAAATGCATTGCACATTGTATCCCGAGCTATACCTTATTTATCTTCCGATCTCCACATGCGTGTATCGTTTTTCGCTGGTCCTCAGCCTAAAACTAGAGAAGCAGGCTACGGGCAATTTGTGCCCATAGTTCCAACTGGACATAAGAAATTTGTTGGATAGATTGCAAATGAATCGAATCAGAATAACTAGGTGACTGCCAAAAGGCAATTTCACAGACACAAGAAAAAAAATTCTCAAACTCGGAGTATGCAGGTGTTTTAGAATTGAAAGCGTTGATTCTTACCATAGGGAAACTGTCATGAGTGAAGCCTTTCCCTTTCATGTTTACTCACCTAGCACACACACTCTTAAAGGAATGTAATTAAGTAATAATCTCTTATGTAACTAAGGTGTCTTTTATTTTTTGCTTTACATTATTTGTATAATTTCTTTCTTTCAGTTTTGTTTTGTAAAAATTGTGTCAGTACCCTGAATTTGGTGATGCACCGATTCAGTCTGGTGGGTTGGTACTGGCCCCCTTGTGTGAGCACTTATGCTCATTACTTTTCAATCTCTTTTCGGGACTTTTCTTCGATCGAGATCTGTAGAAAAGTTTTCCTGGAGGGGAAGAGTCTATAACATCGTGAGAGCATCCAGAATCGTAGGAGCTCACAACGGGAATCGTTCACCAAGTCCACCCCCTGGTCTGACTGCGGAAGTGACGACTGGAGGAGGCGGGTTGGGAAGAAATGTTTTGGAGAAAAAGGCTTTTTCTAGCAGCAGAGAAATGTGAAATTTTTTATCTTTAGGCGGCTGTATTGTATCGGTGATGGATATCGTCTTTAATTATAAAACTATAGCTGTACAAATTCTGTAAATATTAATTCTTAATATAACTATTTTAACCAGGAAATGGTTTTACTTTTTCGTCGATACGGTACAATGGTTTAATTTTACGTCCCTTCCCTTAGGGTTTACACAGCGAGTTTTAAGATCCTGTATAGGCAATATAGAAAAATGTGTCTCTTGCGATACGCAACATGCAATATTACGAATATCTTAACCCATGAAGTGGCTGAGACGAGATATCTCGTCCATCACGATCTGGGCAATTTTTTGAATGATATCTTTTTACCGATATTGCTGATTTTTAAATGGTGATGAAATCAAGACCTGGTCAGCATTCATCAAATGACGAGATATCTTGTCCATAAAGTTCTGGTCAGTTTTCATCAAGTACGAGATATCTCGTCCATCGAGATGAAGTCAATTTTTCTTATGAGATAAATACCTAGTCTCTCATCACCAAAAAGTTAATGTAATCCCTCCGCTCACTAAGTTTAGGTAAGTGTTTGAATTAACGTCGGTCTGGGAGCTACACAACGGGCTTTTTGCGACCGTACTAGATCAACCCCGAAGGATAAATTTGGTAATTTTTATTTAACGGCATACTAGAGCAACACAATGGGCTATTGACTAAGATCCTGGATCAATCCCTTAAGAGAAAGATCCGAGGACAATGCCAGGTAATTTTGAACCGCGGTCAGATGACGAGGTCACCCCTGAGCTGGCACGCTACTCTACAAACTTCCACATCTCAACACCGTAAAAATAAGTATTTCATATCAACTATAGCAAAACTGTGTAGTTTCAAAATATTACTGTTCAATAAACTATACTGTCGTTGATATAACAAATTTAAAATTGAACACCTTACACGATGTAGGTTAGTAGGTAGTTATTTCAATTAACCTCGCACTGGTTCAACACAATGGGCTATTTCCGACGATCCGGGATCAAAGCCGAAGAGAAAGATCAGAGGTCAACACCACGTAATTTTGAACCACGGTCAGATGACGAGGTCACACCCGAACTGGAATCACTCACCAAACTACCACACCGCGCCAACGTGAGGACATTTGAGGCCACCACATAATAAGTTTAGGTAATGGTAATTTTTAGTTAACGTCGTACTAGAGCAACATAACGGGCTATTGACGACGGTCCGGGATCAGTCCCTTAAGGGAAAGATTCGAGGACAACACCTCGTAATTTTGAACCACGGTCAGATGACGAAGCAACACCTGAGCTGGCACCCCACTCTCCAAACTTCCACGCCAACCCAACGTGAGGACTTTCGGCCACGACAGATTTAAGGTGCACCAGCCGCCTCTACACCATACGTTTACAAACATTCATGCCCGGACCCGGATTCGAACCAGGAACCTTCCGATTTAGAGGCTAACACCTTAACCACTATACCGGTTGGTCGGCAATATGTTTAGGAACTGTTCTTATTTGCAGTCATATTATTCACCCCCCCGCTAATAGAATAACTTACCTCGGCAGCTGTCATCAGAGGCATAAGAGTAGACTCGATTATCCATTCGACATAAAAGCACATCGAAGCCTACATCATTCAGAATGGTTTTGAAGTATTCACTGCCATGATTCTTGAGATGAGATTCGGGAATGAAAGGCAATACGCCCTAGAAATATAAACTTTTAAGTACCACCTCAATTTCGAGCAACAAGATAAACATCTTTTTAGCTGTGTTGCTGACATCTATATTGCCGCTCAAAGTTCAAAAGGTCCGTATGTCTAAATGTAGCATTTTTCAGGAGAGCAAAAAAAAAAACTAAATTACTTCCTTTGATTTGATTCTATTATTCTATAATTTGGGTTTTGGATCAGCTGATGACATAAGAGATTTAGTCACCATGTGGAAATGAAAAAATGCCACATAAAGCAATAACATAAGAACAAATGGTGTTTTTTTTTTTTTTTTTTTTTTTTTTTTGAATTTTACACCGAGTGACGATATGTGGAAGTATAAGTAATAAACAGACCAGAGCATGCCATCATAATGATAAACTCTCTTGATTGCTTATACCAATCGATGATAGATAGTTGAATTTACGTCGTTATGGTGCAACACTATCCGGAACCAGCACCTTGTAATTTTGAACCACGATAAGATGATGAGGTGGTCAACACCCGAGCTCTACCGATGGATCCGAATCGTTTTTCACATTTCCATATCTTATTTGAATTCATTTAGTGAATAGTTAATCCTTATCATCATTAGTAAGGTAAGATAATTTTAATTTACGTCGTACTAGCGTAACACAACGGGTTATTGATAACGTTCCGGGACGAATCCCATAAGGGAAAGATTCGAAGACAACACAACGTACTTTTGAACCACGGTCAGATGACGAAGTAACACCCGAGCCGGCACCCCACTCTCCAAACGTCCACACCAACCCAACGTGAGGACTTTCGTCTACGACTTATTTAAGGTGCACCAGCCGCCTCTACACCATACGATTACAGACTTCCATGCACTGACCCGGATTTGAAATCTAGAGGCTAACACCTTAACCACCAGACCGGTTGGTCGGTCATCATAAGTGGATCACACCTCTAAAGCAAATAAAGTTATCCTAAAAAGCATTCCGGGTTTTTTTTTTTACTGGTTTTTATCCTTTTTAATGAAATACACGGCAAGGAACGCATCTAAGTCATGTTACCAAAAATGGCTTCTTAACATCTTCAATTGTTCGTGACGTGGTAGCCCGATTGGAAAAGTTACGGACAAGCAACTGAGTTTCGCTAGTTCGAATCCAACCAAGACCGTAGTATAGAAAGGGGGTTGATGCTCTTTAAATTTGTTGTGGCCTCAAAAGTTCCCACGTTGGCGTGCAAGTTTGGAGAGTGGAGTGCCATCTCAGGAGAGACTTCGTCATCTGACCGTGGTTCAAAATCACTTGGGGGTTGATCCCGGACACATATTACCAACCTTTACTGGAATAGAAGACATGGGGAAATTTTAAGCCCGCTGATTCGTTGGTTTCAATTTTAAGCTCGCTGATTCGTTAGTATCTCACCCCGTGATCTATGACGTCACGCACTCATAGTGCGCACTGCGCATTATGTACGTGATGCGCAGCGCTTGCGCTCACATACGTGAGAAGTATCAACATTTATTTGCAATGTTTGCGAAAAAAAAAAGAGTTGAAACTGCTTCGACGAAAATGGAATACTAATAAAAAAGAAAGCGATAGCTTTTAGATGATTATACCAAGCGATAGTTCAACGGTTTGTGCCGTGTACACATTGTGATCGCAAATGTTTTGTGTTTAAATGCAGTTTTAATTTCAGTATAGATTCTACATGTACGATTTAAAAATAGTCCATTTTCGAACTTTAAGGGACACTTGGATCCTTGAACAGAATAGAATAGAAGGCGGAAACGGAAGTTTTTTCGTTATTACTGGCGATCTGTTGTATGGATTCGTTATTTACGTTCCAGATGTTTTGCTATGTGGGTTTTAAGAGAGTTAATTTTAAGATCGTGTCTTATTTTTCGGTATTTCTGAAACCATCTGGCTTTGGAGATGATTCTGAGGGTGGTAGATTGGAGGATTTCAAGGGTGTTGTTACTTGTAGATCCCCACGACATGAAGCAAAATGAAGATTTTTTTGCTTCGCAAACATTTAAAAATTCGAAAAAATATTGTGCTAAGTAATTCTTCAGTTGTTATTAAATCACATCCATCATAAAACTGTTGGAGTAATTAAAAATCAGTAGGAGCTAAATTCATTCTTCAATACAAATTTATCAAAAAAATTACTTAGTCATACCAAAAGTCCTATTATAACCAAAAAATAGTATTTCTTAAATATCAATTATTAAATTAGAAATGGCTAACATCTCAGCTGCTTTCGTTTGCTGCCGGCTTTCACTAGAAACTTCGTACCGAGTCCACGTGAAGGTGTCACATTGTCACGTCACAGACGACAGTTTGAAACCAACGAATCAGCCGGCTTAAAATTTCCCCATGTCTTTTACTCCAGTAAAGGTTGGTAATATGCATCCCGGGCCGTCACCGATAGCCCATTGTGTTGCTCCAGTGCGACGTGAATTAAATACCTACCTCTTCCATTTCGACACCATTCCCTTGCCCTAAGTAGATTCCGTATGTTTCAAACCCATTTTAACTTATATTTATTATGCTGATTTGTATCTTCCAGATTTCTTATTGCTTTCTAGTCGCTGAAGAATTTAAGTTAAAAATGCGAACTTTTCCGTGTAGTTCTAGAACTACTTTGCAGTTCCATTGCTCAAATCAAGCAAACTTAAATTCAGATTGGCGAATGATTGTGACCTATATCTATTTATTTTACATTGCTCATATTCGTTGTTGCCATTCGACAATGCACCAGTGATTCCTGTGCCACGTGAAACGTAAATTGCTTAATTCCACGGATGACATAGCTTTCGACGAAGTTTCGAACTCACAACCATCAGCTTGCTAATCCGATACATTACAAATGAGCTACCGCGGCTTCTTGGAGAGTAATATAATCTCTTTTCGTTGTGATGCTATTGCAAAATATTAAGGTAGGTATTTTAATTAGCGTCATTGGAGCAACACAACCCAGGTTATTGGCGACTGTCCGAGATCAATCCCCGGACGCCACGCAATTCTTAACCACGGTCAGAAGACGAAACAACGGCTGAGCAGGCACCAAACTTCCATACCACGCCAACGTGAGGACATTTAAGTTCACGACAGATTTAACGTGCACCAGCCCTATTTATACACGACGGTCTTTGGTTTTATTAGAAATAACCCTCTGGTTGCTAATCCGCTGTTCTTCCAACCGCGCAACCGCGGCCATTGTAAAATATATAGGACTATAATAATAATAAACAATGTAATAAATTCAACAAAAAACAAAGGAATTATCTTTTAGCCTAGTAAGCTACTTAGAACAGCGCAGGTAATTTTCACTCCTAGCAACCCCTTAAAGAATTAAACAGACGGCGTTACAGAAATGCCTGATCTGGCCTTGAGATCATGTGCACGGAAAAAATGACTGAAATGAAATCTGAATTAATAAAACACATACTACTTCAAAATATTCTCTCCATTTGGATCGGAAAGCGAGTGCCAGAAACCATTCAAAATATTCGGATTGCACATTGAATAGAATGGCAGCTTCACCACCGGGTTTCAGTACCCAGAACAAGTTCTCGAAGGCTTTCTTCTGTTCTGTTGTGCAGTTGAAACAGTTCACTGAAACTGCTTTGGTAATTTCACCCTTCCAACGCACCAGCGAAGATCTAAATGAAAAGGAACGTGCGTTTAGACGTGCTGTTTTCAAACACATCAATTCAAAAATGTTTATTCAAGACCGAACGTCTAGGCTAAATACTATCATTCCATCGCCAATTTTAATTAGTGATGATCGAATGATTTAAATTAAATTCGATGGGCATATCTTCGTTTTAGCATACTTCCTAAATTTTTTTTCAATCGATTTGCGTGTATAGAAAGTGTGCTTGGTATTTCCAATAGTAATTAATGTATCCACTGGATCAACAAACAACGGACTATTGCCGACGATTCGGTGTCAATCTCCAAGGTTAGAGATCGGGGACACCAGCATGTAATTTTGAACCACGGTCTGATGACGAGGTCAACACTTAAACTCGCACCCCCACACCCCAAATTGGAGAGCGTAAGCGAGCAAGGGGTGGAGCCCCTAATATAATACAAAATTTCAGACGTACCCGCAAAAACACGTCTCCCTTCCTCTCAAGTCTACAACAATTCTGCTAATTCGTGTTCTATTTCAAAATAGCACCCAACATTTCGTATTCTTGATCGTATCAGAACACAAGCACTGTCAAACATCGATGTTCTTCTACTAGAACAGTAGCAACCAGAACACAAGAAAAACTGTTCCTATAACTAATCCGTGTTTGCAATCACCTGTCTGGAGACCGTATCGTTACACTCTGTACTTTCAACTAAGTATTAGGCCCGGCGCACACATCCGGTTTTTCAATGTGCGGCGACGCTGCCGCAACGCAAGTGCGGTCTGAGATACATTAGATCCAATACAGTAGTGCACACAAGCCTCCGGCGCCGCTGCGGCGACGTACGTCCAACTTGCGTGCAATTTGTACCACTTCCTCACGGCACCACAGCTCGTCGCTCTCCGGTCAGAAGTAACTTGTTTTCATAAATAAATGGAATATAAATAATTAATAAATGCCTGTATCCAGTAACGTCTATTTTGTTTCAAAAGATACGTTTGTTACACCAAGTAAGCGAAATAAACACGTTTTCTACAATAGATTATTTATCGCAAATGGCGCGAAATGAGTACTTGCGTCATTTCACGTTTATGTGTGCACCGGGCCTCAGGTAACATCTCTGAGTGGGTTTTATGGCGCAGGAGCCATGTTTGGTCACGTTGCGACACACGCAGGACTGTACAATGAGTAAAAAGTGAAATGCAGATGGTTAGGCGAGGGTAAAAATGAAAGGGAGGTTCTTTACTCCTGTTCTTTTATTCCTATTCTTCAAAAAGAACGGATACAGACTTACCATTTTTCATCAAAATGTTCATCGTTCTTTTTGTAAAAAGAAGCATTGCAATTTTTTTTTGCTTGGAGTCAATATTGCGGGTTAAAATGTGAATTTTGCAAAGAAAACGTTTCTCTTCTCAAACTTTCCACGTTTGCTAAAGATTTTCGAAATTTCTAAATTTTGCCTAGTCCGAAGCACAGCTGTTCATTCTACTGTTCTCGACTCACTCCGTTTCCTGTTCATTTATTCACCCCTTCTGTCCATAAACTATTCCCTGCTCTGAGATTACTTCCTGTTAGGTTATTGATTCTTGCTCTCAAATTGTTCCGACTCTGTTCTCCGTTCGTAGTCAAAAGGTTAACCTGTTTTTTTACAAACTAATTTTACTTTCCAAGTGGCAATTTTAATTCATGCATATTTTCAGTGTTTATGAACTTTAAAAGGGCAACACTATTGCATAATGCGATTCAAAATAATTACGTGATGTTGTACTCGGACTTTCCCTTCGGGATATATCGCGGACCGTCACTAATAACTCGTTAATTTGCGAGTTTAATTACCTACCCTAATGCATAAATCTACAGTATAAAAAGACTAGAATTTCGGAACCGGATTTTGTTGACCGAAAACTGACATTAAAATGTAAAAATTTGTTACTTTCGTTTCAGAATTTGTTTTTTCCTAAGCACCTCATATCTTTGAGAAACAGTAATTGGTTCAGATTTGAGACATAAATACATCACAACTTTCCTAAAATGTGTTGATGTTGGTCATGATGAGTAAAAAACCTAACCAGAACCTAATCCTAGGTGGGCCACTACAGCAAAAAACTGTTGGAAGGAAAGAACAATACTTCCTATCCCTCGTTCTATCGATAGGAGATTATCCTTTCGTAGCAAACATTAGTTTTCACTGTGAATAGAATTGTTTCTCCTTTACCATTACCAAAATTGTACAATTCATCTTGCAATGTGAAATTTTGTAGTTTATTTAAACTTTATCCTTCTATTCTATCATTGCATGCTACACAAATTGTGTTCTAAAACAGGATAAAAGAAACACTATTTTTAAAAAACACCGGTGTGTAGATAGTTGAATTTTCGGCACACTGGAGCAACACGAGTTTTCAGAGACGGTTCGTCGTCAATACCGAAGGGAAAGAACAAAAGACAACACTCCTTAATTTTGTACTACCGTCATGTGACGAGAACACCTGAGCTGACACCTTATCCTCCAAGCTTTCACATTACCGTAATGTGAGGACATTTGAGGCCATGACATATTTAACATGCACCATCCCCTATGTGCATGACGGTCATTGGTTGGTTAGAGTTTCGAACTCGCACCTCTCCGCTTGCTAATCCTCTTCTCTTCGAACGGTGCCACCGTGAACTTGACACCGGAGACCTGTATGAAAAATAAACGACTGAACACAAAGGGTAAAACAAACCTATTTTCTATATTTGCGATCTGGTATTCTATGTTAGAATATGGTAAACCTTCATTTGCTTTTTGAATGACAGTAGCTACTGCATCGATTGCAATTAATTTCTTCACTTCTGGGTTCAGTGTCACCAGTAGGTTGCAACAGTTTCTGTCGGGCCCACAACCGATGTCCATGACAACATCTTTGGACAAATTCCTCCAGTCACGTAATCCTCTAAGGGTTTCAAAAAGGTGCATTGTATCCATGGCTTGCAAGGACGGACGCATGCAGCGAGGTGATGAATCAGTCATCCTATTGGACCAAGAAAGACCAATAAATGAATACGCAAGACAATGTTTCCGTGGGCATCTGGTTTCAACTGTCATTACCTGTTTCAGGAAGCAATCAAGCTCCACGACCGACTGGCGATCTAGCAGTTCTCGAATGTCGCGCATCTTCGGCCCTGTTGACATGGAGTTTTCTAACGCGTGTTTATGTGAGGTTTTTGAGCGTTGCATGTGTGTACACTCTTTCAGTGTTTTTTAAGGTCAGTCTACGTTAGATATTAAACTGAGTTTTTAAATTCTCCTAATCCAAGTTTCTATCTTTGCGATGGCTCAAGATAGAGTAAACATTTCAACGGATTTGAAATCTGTGTAAACATTTACGTCAAGTCGATTACTCAAAGCATGATGTTCTTAAATCCCCCACAATAGTCTAATCTTTTTGCAGCTATTCCTTTTATACCAAGGGTTAAAAGGGAGTATTGCCTCAATTTTAGAGGAAGTGCCATCTTGGTAAGATATTTTTTGTTGCCCTTATGACTGTTTAATTTCACAAAGCTATTAAAATCAGGATAAAAATCATTCTTTCATGACCTAAAATTAATTTTCCTTTCTCGACAGGGGCTTGAATTTGGTCTTAACTTCGAAATGTATAGAATTGACCAGTCAAATGCCTAAAATGATCCAAAATATATCGAAAATGACGTAAAAAAGTGATTGATATTCCTTCAATTTGTGAAACATTCGATACCTAAATTCCTGTGAATAAAATGTGTTTTTGAATTTAAATCTTGATACATAAACGAATGTAATATAATCGACTTACTGACTAGAAGTGACAACCTAAACAGGAAAATATTTCCTAACCTCTAGTACACTATGCGTTCAGGTGCAATGCCACCAATCTCGACTAAATATTTGCACAAGGCATTTTCATAAGTTTCTCAAAATATTTGAAGGGCGTAGTTATTTATGACCTAGCAGCAAAATACTCCATTCCAATTATATTTTTTCTATAAAAACGAGATATTCATTACTAAAAAAAATATCTTCGTCAAATGCGGCCAAATTGGTACAGCGAAAATATTAAAGCTAAAATTGAAAAATTATACATTCAAAGAAAATTACATTCAAATATCGATCGGGTGTAAAACTTTCCGCAGATTTCAAATCGTTGAAATTTTTACTCTATCTAACTTAAACTATCTATTACTTTATCTAACTTATCTAACTATTTTACTTAATCTAGAATAAAAATGCCATAACAAATGTGTCATCTGAACAGCGCAGTTATTTCCTATGTATCTCGAAACGCATTCAAATAATGATTCGAATCGCTTGAACGACCATATGATCTCAAAACGCTGAAGCTTACAAACGCGATAATTCTCACCATTTCTGCACAGGTACGTTTCTGTCGAAATCGAAGTATTTTGGCTACCCGCGTTTTCTGCTGATATGAAACACGCGATAAATAACACTTCATGGCCGAAGACTTCAGAAGAGCTGGCATGCGTGCAACGTGCACCAGTCCCTATGTACATGGTCTTTGTTTGATTCGAGTGTAAAACTCGCAAGTCTCCGGTTGCTCTTCCAACCTGGCTACCATGACCCTCAAGTCACGTGAGAACTAAAGTACTCTGGAAAATAGACTAGGTGTCCGATTTGGCATCTTATCGACTCTTTTGGGGATACAGCATCTTATGACAGGGTAGATGTGTGAATGTGTATACCTCTATTATGGCTCAATGTGCATATCTCTATTGTATATTGTCTAACCCCGTTCTCTGGATAAGTGCTTAGTCACGACAGCTGTTCGTGGACGGAGATTAATTTCCCGAACCGAGATTTCGTCTATCAGACGTGAAGAAAGCTGAAACCTGAGCTGCTGATCCTGCTGATTTGGTGCGGACGTGAATTTTGGAAAGAGCTCAACCGAGCTGCGGGCCCCTCTCAATCAAGCGGTCATGAAATTTTCGAGCTCACCCGAGCTAGGAAACCTTACTCGCCCGAGTAAGGACTGGAGAAGGGCTCCCCCGAGCCGGATAATCAACTTCGAGTGTTCTAGAGACCCCGCGGAGTCCCAAGCCTACGAACCTTTCCTGTACAAACCAAACTCAAACTCTCTTATTTTCTTCAACTATTAATAAATTATTTAGTCCAAAGCCACCTGCGAGTTGCTCCTTCTGACAGGCTCGTACCAGCTACCATTTCCAACAAGTTACACTATGAACTGATGGATCATGGAATTTTAAAAATAGCTCTTCAATATTAGTGGTAGTGAAAGCCATCGAAATATTATGTTTGGTTCTTAGTTTTTTGACGCAACAAAGCCTGCTTGCTTTTGTCTCACTTTTCGACAATCATTTGAAGCTCCAAATACTGACTTGGCCCGGAGGGGCGGCGAGGTAGCCGGCAGGCGGAGATCGCGCGTTATACGCTGTGACTTATCTACAAACAAATTTCTCCCTGTATACAGGTTTAAACGCATTGAAACCTTAAGCGCAATACGCTTTGACTTCTCTAAAAAACAATTTCCTCTAGTAAAATTGTTACAATAAAAAAAATTTGTTTTGCTTTTCCATATATGGCTCTATAACCAGGAATATCCCCATTGAGTTGCTCACATAATGCTAATTGCTAGAAGAATTGTGAAAAAATATTTTTTCACACTTATAGATAGCAAAAGAATTTTTAGATTTTTTTTCTTTTTTGTCATCAAAAACCTTTGTGTGGATTATGATCACAGAAAAGAACTACCTTATTAAAAAAAGATTTCTTGTTTTGAATTTTCTATGCTTTGCGAAGTCTCTAATTCAAAATTGATAAAAATCCGGACGTTTTGAAAAAATCGCGTTTTTTTTTTTTATTAAAAAAAAAAACATTTTTTGTTTTTTAACAATTTTTAAAATTGTTTTTTATTTAAATTTTTTTTTAAAGGGACAAAACTAGGATGAAATTGACGCAAAATTGCGTACATGTTCGGAGAAAACCAGACTGAAATATTAGAAAATTTTCAAGTGAAATTTCTATTGCTTTTTTCTTAATTTTTAAACAAATTATTATTATTTATGCACTGTATGCAAAGGTTCACGGTGTGGATTTTGCTATATGGCGGCCATCTTGGAATTGCTTATATCGGCCGCCATCTTGATCTGGCGTAAACAATCGCTTTGGCGGCCTAACGTATCGGATGCTACCACTCCACCATTTCTCGCTACGATTAGACTCAGTTTGCATCTGCATCAGAAAGGTTGTGTATAATAGTTCGTTCTTTGGTTGACTGTTTTTATTCGAATAGGTAATTATGGCAGTTAAACAAACTCCTCGAGAGTTATGTTTGTATAATTACTCGTTATAATGTTTGTAATGTATATATGGTTTAAAAGAAAATAAAAAAACTGTTCTTAACATACATGTATAAATTGTTTTAATACTTTGTAGATAGCTTCACAGGTTTCCGGGATTATTTTGCTGAGAGCTGATTTAGAAATAGCAGTTTAATATTCCATGTCCTTCAAGCTTCTTCCGGTGGCAAGGAATCGTAAGGTAGCTGAGAGTCTTTCGTGCGCAAATATCGCTCTTCTCATAACAGTATCAGTTTTCGCAATAAACGGAGAAACTAACCTTAACAACTCAAAATAAGTATCTACGTCCATTCTCAAATAAATTCGCTAGTCATTTGGTCCATTTCTCAATTCTTTCAATAATTTTATACGAGAGAATTCCCTTTTCTTTAACAACCACTGGCGGCTCCACTTAGTTCTTGGACTTCTCAACTTTTTCACTTTTCTCGCTAAACAACCGATACATAAAAACAACACTACTTCCTCCATGGCAAAAGCTTATTTAGCGGTCGACAACGAATATTTGACAAGAAATCGTTACGATTTATCGTAGCGTGTAAACAATACTCACTCTTTCGATTTATTGGAACAATAAATTTGTCAATCACATCGTTACGATTTATCGTAGCGTGTAAACCTGCCTTAAGACTTATATCGAAATTATGTTCCAAAACTGAGGTAAATTCAAGCAGCAACCTTTGAAGCTCCAAACTGACTACGTACAGATCCGATGGCACCCCGGCAAAAAAAGTGACCACTCAAAATTGCAGAATTTTAGAAACATCAACTTAAAAGATACGATAAAACTTATATTGAAATAGTATAAGCTTCTTTTTCATTTTAGGTAAGTATTTGTGGTGGTAACTTCTATTACTTTCTATAGACTAGTAATATAACATGCTGGGCACCTCACATATTTTTCAAGGACATATAAAATTTTTTAGTTTTTAACAGCTGTCACTTATAATGTCGGAGTGCAAGATTACGAACAAATGAAAAATAAAAATTTTAAAGTAAATTTTCAATATAATGATAGTAAAATAGACTACATAATTGTTGAAGCATGCAATTTTAAAATAACTTTCAGGAGAGTGATAGTATCCGACCAGACTCAGATCATCAGACTATGGTATAGATCAGACTATGAACTGATGGATCATCGAATTTTGAGAGTAAATATTCAATGTAGTCGTAGGAAAGGACTAACATCGAAATTATGTTCTAAAAGTGAGGCAAATTCAAGCAGCGGGTTTTGAAGCTCCAAACCAACTATGTATAGATGAGAGTATCAACTAATGACCACATAACTTTGAAAGTAAGTTTTCAATATAATGGTTGTAAATAGACTTGCATCGAAATTGTTCTAAAAGTGAAGTAGATTCAAGCAGCAATATTTGAAGCTCCTAACTGACTGTATAGATCAGATTATAAACAAATGAAACATCAAAATTTAAAAGCAAATTTTCAGTACAATGGTAGTAAAGTATACTTACTTTAAAAATTATATTCCAAAAGTGAGGCAAATTCAGGCAGACAATCTTTGCAGCACCAAATATATTGACTACGTATTGATGAAATTATCTCCTCATGAAATATAAATTTCAATTTAATGGTAGTAAAATAGACTTGAATTGAAATTGTGTTCTAAAAGTTTGGTAAATTCAAACGCTTAATCGTGTGTAAAGCACCAAATACATACTTTATATTCCAATTCAATAGCCAGCTCCAAATGACAAATATTTTTTCAATACCGATTCCACAAAATACTTCAAAGCTTTTAAAGGTAATGGTAATTTTTAATTAACGTCATACTAGAGCAACAGAACGGGCTATTGACAACGGTCCGGGATCAATACCTTAAGGGAAAAATCCGAGGACAACACCTCGTAATTTTGAACCACGGTCAGATGACGAATCAACACCTGAGCTGGCACCCCACTCTCCAAACTTCCAAACCAACCCAACGTGAGGACTTTCGACCACGGCAGATTTAAGGTGCACTAGCCGCCTATACACCATACGCTTACAAACATCCTTGCTCGGATCCGGATTCGAACCAGGAACCTTCCCGTCTAGAGGCTAACACATTAACCACCAGACCGGTTGGTCGGCTAAAACCTTCTCAAAATCGATAAAGGTAGGGGGCCAAGGCAGATTGGTTGGTAGAGTAGCGGGCTTGCAACCGGAGGGTTGCGAGTTCGATACTAGGTCCAATAATAAACTAGGCCCAATATTCCTCTACACGTGGGTTGGTGTAAGGTTAATCATGGCCTCAAATGTAATGTTAGCGTGGTGTAGAAATTTGGAGTGTGGTGCCAGCTCCATTGTTCCCATACCTATATCCATAAAAAATTCAAGGACTTCAAAACTTAAAAAAAAATATTTTTTTTTCAAGGACCTAAATTTTTTTTAAACGACCTAAAACAAGGCATACGCAACAGTTGTCAGTTAAATAAAAATGCTAAAAATATGAAAAAGACAATTTTTTCTACACTATTTTTTGAAATTACTTAGTCAAAAACAGAAAGGTTATCATCAATTTTAGTTATAATTTGGATTTCCTTTACAGAAACTGTGATTTTTTTGTTGTAAAGTGAGCTTTTCTCGTCTCAATGCTAACTATCAGGGTACTTGCACGCATATCGATTTCGGTCGTGCGATAAAATATTGTACAATAAATTCTTTTGGTGGCACGAAGTATGGGAGAGAGTATGCGAGCATGCACACATGGTTCGATCTACACGAGACAGTCTCCATTTTGCTGTCATCCACTGCCATTACAACAGATGGCTGTCGTGGTTTATTTTGTTTGAGAAACAAAACAAATCAAAAGTTTTGACTGGTGTTAGTTTTTTTTTTTTTTTATGCTCTTGTTCTAAGTTTCAATCTTTGCGATCATTAAAGTCAGAGTGAACATTTCAAGGGATTTAAAATCTGTAGAACATTTGACACCTAAAGGATAGCTTAAATGTGATTTTCTTTAAAATAAAAAGTTTTTTTTTTTTCATTTGTAACTTTTATTTTTTTGCAATAAGAATAAGAATTGGGCTTTATTTCTTTATACGCGTGCCAAGTTTTCAATGACGTCCTGACTGCTAAAGCTACGGTTTCCAAGAAAGCGGTTCTGTTATCTAGCGGCCGTGATATGTCATGATAAGGCGAGCATAACAAGGCGGCTGTCTTAAGGGAGAACAGTGTCAACTTAGACGGACAGAATACGGTGGCGAAAGAACGATCTAGACGTAGCATTATTAGTATATCACGTGCTGTCAAACCGCGAAACACAGGTTTCATTCAGAATGACACACCTGCTGTGGAGGAAACTAGTCTGGACATGTTCCAACTAGGGATGCGACATCGATGTCGATGTTTTCAAAAAATCGATGTATTTAATCGATGTATCGATGTACTGGGGTCGATGTTTTTGTAACATCGATGTTTATACTTGTCGATGTTTTTACGTTGTCGATGTTTTATTTTTAAATGAAAAAAGTACTGTTATAAAAATTTAAAAAATAACCAAGTAGCATAATTTTTATAATCAGCAAATTGTACATACTTTTAGACCAAAGTGACCATTGATGAAGGGTCTGAAAAGTAGAGATGCGACATGGATGTCGAAGTTTAAAAAAAAACATCGATGTATTGGAGCCGATGTCGCATCACTAGTTGCTAAACCAGTTTTAAGAAATGGGGAAAAAAGTTTAAATACACTGAATTTTAAAAACATCGATAGTTTATGGGAGATGCATTATCAACATGGATGTTTTAATTTTAAACATCGATGTTTTGCTGTCGATGTCGTATCACTAGGTGCTATACCAGTTTTAAGAAATGGGGGGAAAAGTTTAAATACACTGGATTTTAAAAACATCGATGTTTTTGGGTTGATGTATTATAAACATCGATGTTTTTGGGTTGATGTATTATAAACATCGATGTTTTAATTTTGAATATCGATGTTTCAAAACATCGATGTTTTGCTATCGATGTCGCATCCCTAGTTCCAACGCAATACGAAATTACGTAATTATTTACTAGTGTGACGCTGCTATCGTCACGATCGCTTAAGTTAAGTTTAGAAAGATTCTGGAATAGAAAACCGTGTTATCACCATTCTCAGCAATTGTAAATCAAACACCAGTGATCACTTATTTGACTTTCCCAGACTATTCTGGATCACCCTTTGGCCTTTCTACCCCTTTTGATACTTAAATCACGGGATTCTCCCTGATTATCTCAAGGTCAAGGGCAGAGGTGTAATACATCACGAGTTCGGATCTTTGTTTCTTAGCCCCCTAATCTAATTAAGTTCTAAGTTCATCTGGGGGACGTGGATTCAATTGATAGATAACAGCGTGTTAGTAATCACTGGAAGCTTCTATAACAAACATGGTACCCCCATAAAAAGGGTGGTGCTGATTTTAAGGGAGAGCAAGAGGCAGCAAAAAGAAGAGAAAGAGTGAGAGCCATACCCAGCAGGCACGTCTAGGCCTATAGTAGCAAGATGGAAACAGAATCTGCACAACTGAACAGGACGTTGGCAGGTGGGGTTCTATATCCATATTCTATCCGTTATTACTTATAACTATATTTTAAGCTGTAGAGAAATGCTCGTTATTTCAGACAATAAATAATACTTTTTAAACTTTGATTTGTTCTTGAAGCATGCACCACCGTGATATTTGGTGCCGAGACCAGGTTTTAATTTTTGTTATTCTTTTGCCTTTTTGGCTGTGGTCCATGCTTTTTGGACAAATCTTAAAATTTTTTTACCTTTGTATATTTGAGTGAATTTTATTGAAACTGTGCATTTAAATGCATTGCATTAAGATAGGTTGCAATTTAATTTATTTGCTCATTCCTGTGTTCGGTATTATTGTGTGATATGATCATTCACGTGTATTAGTGTGTTAGTAGTTAAGGTATCAAATATACCGAAATTGTTTTATTGCTTCTATTTTCTATATCTTCTATAGATAAAAAAAATTGGTAAATATGTCAGATCCTGAACCCCCGAATCCCAACAAAATTGCTGGCTATCAGAGCCTGGTAAATAATTTTGACGGTGAATTGTTTTCAAATATTGAGTATTTCCTCAATAATTTAGAGGAAGTTGGGAAAATTGCCCTATGGAATGATGCAGAACACATTGCGGTGTTAAAAAGCAAATTAAAAGGTCCTGCATTACAATTTTTTTTAAATGATCCCGAATTGCTTAACGAAAAAATATATGATAATATAAAGACAAAATTTGCAAAATTTTTTGAACATAAAACAACTTTAAGCCATCGCCAACAACAATTCTCGAATTGCAAACAAAATCCGGGAGAGTCAATACGGAGCTTTTCGTCCAGGGTTTCTAACCTCACGATTAATTATTTTGGTTTGGAGAATACTACAAAGGAAAACGCCGGACCTATAGTTGACCAAACAAAATTAGCGAAATTTTTGGAAGGATTGCAAGCGCCACTTAAGGGTTTGGCACTGAACAGAAACCCAAAAACATTCTCTGAAGCCGTGGAGAATGCACTGTTAGATGAATCAAACAAGCAATTCATGGCTAACTCAGAAACCGTTAATAATTATGCAATTAAACCAGCAGACATCCTGAACGACAGACTTGGTGAGTTTTTAGACAGGCAGGCAGAAGCGTCTAATCACCTGATAAATGCGTTAAGCGAGAAAATAGAAAAGTTGAGTGTTCAGATTCCTTCCTCAGCACCATTTCAGAGAGGGTTTAGACATAATTCCTTTTATACGCGTCAATCGTGTATTCACTGTGGACGTAGTAATCACCCTTCAGCGAATTGTTGGTTTCGACGTAACCAAAATTTTGCAAATCGCGGAAATAGGTTTGTTTATCGAAATGCGCAACCAAGGGTAGATAGAGTAAGTGATAACAATCGATATCCGTCAAACACAAGCTACGTCTTACCACAAAGGGAAACCCCCAACTCTTATCACCCACGGTCAGTGGACCCGTTTCGAAATAGAGATGGGAATACAATTCCTAAGCAAAGAAAGGATTTAAACTTTCGCAGGGACCGATAAAAACCCACCGGCTTCCCCAAAATGCACAGGGTATAACGGAATCTACGACATTAACCAAATACCGCACAAATGAGAACTGTTCTCTACCGGTTATTAGTATAGGAATTGGCAATAAGACATTTAATGCATTACTTGACAGCGGTGCTAGTGTTTCCTTAATTAGTAAGAGGGCAATTAATCAAATTTCAAAAGAGCTTATCAAACCTACAAACTCCAATCCTAATATCAAAATAACAACTTTAGACGGTAGTGAAATAAAAATTCAGTCCTCAGTAGTTGTACCTATTTTTGTCGCACAAAAAGTTTTACCTTATAATCTTTTAATCACTCAAACAAACATTGGTCAAAGTTACGATTTGATACTAGGCTTTGATTTTTTGACAACGTTTCAATGTAAAATAAATTTTCAGAACAAAACTGTTTCTTTAAAGGGTGGTTCAACTAAAATACATAAGTATGAAGCTCACAAAGTAAATGTAGTAATTATCGATATCGTAGCCAGACTTGCTCAAAAAGTTAAACTCGGACCTCGACAATCATCAGTAGTATCAGTTAAGCTCGACCACAATGTTTCACCGGGAAATGACGTAATGTTAATTCCTTTAATTTCTAAGCATGATGTAGAGATTCATCATTCAGTAGGCACAATCAACACTGATGGTACTCTACCTGTAGTATTAAGTAACCTTTCAAACAAGAACCTTCATTTGAATAAGAATATGAAAATAGCCCGAATAGAATCGGATATAGATATTCACACAGATCATTCCATTCGAGAAATACGACAGAAGGAGTTAAAAATTGAGGACTTTGATTTAACCTCAACTCCACTAGAGGCAAAAAGAAAATTAATCGATCTAATTTTTGAATATGCGGATATATTTAGTACTTCACTAAAAACAATTGGCAAATGTAAACTTGAAGCACCACCCATAGAAATAACAGATTTTACTCCAATACAATGTCGACCATTTCCAGTTCCTGTGGCTTTACGCGACAATCTTAAAAAACAAATTGAAGAATTAGAAGATGCTGGTATCATAGAAAAATCAAGTAGTCGGTATTCCTTTCCTTTAATTTTAGTGAAAAAGAAAGCAGCTGGTCAATTTCGGTTGGTTATTGATTACCCCCCCCGTAAACTCAATAAAATTACAATCTCTTCTACTTATAGACTACCTTTGATATCCGATATTCTAAATTCCCTACGTGGGGCAAATCTTTACTGCACATTAGATGCAAATTCATCTTTCCACCAAATTAAGCTACGTGATGAAGATAAACATTTGACGGCTTTTACAAGTCCATATGGTAACTTTCAATATAAATATCTTAGCTTTGGAATGAAGAATTCACCTCAAATTTTCCAGGAAACTGCTGATACAGTACTAAACGGGTTACAATCAGAGAATATTTCTGCTTATATTGATGACACTATAATTCCAGGACAGTCCGTTTCGGATTCTCTAAGAAAATTAAAACTAGTATTTGAACGCTTTAGACAATATGGCTTGACTCTGAATCCAAAGAAGTGTAGATTTCTTCAAACCAGTATACACTATCTTGGCCATATCGTCGATAAGGATAGTTTAAAGCCCCTTCCAGATAATCTTAAATCAATAAAACATTTCCCTGTACCAAACACAGTACGCAAATTAAGGCGATTTCTTGGTTTAGCCAATTATTATCGTGATTTTATTGAAAACTTTTCTGATGTCGTAGTTCCCTTGACTGAATTGACAAAAGCCAAAAATAAATTTAAGTGGTCAGCTGAAGCTCAAACCGCGTTTGAATTAATTAAATCTAAATTGTTGTCGGATGTTATGCTACAGCATCCTAACTTTGAGGATATATTTTACCTTAATACGGATGCTTCATGCACAGCTGTCGGAGCCTCGCTTTTACAAAAAGACGAAAATGGTGTATTACGACCGATTAGCTACTTTTCACACAAATTAAAACCTTATGAGAAAAAATGGCCTGCCATACAGTTAGAAGCTTACGCCATTTTGTTAGCAGTTAGGCATTTTAAAATTTACTTATATGGCCGAAAATTTAAAATCCTATCAGACTGCAAATCGTTAGACTATCTACTCAAATTGGAATCTCCCGCTAACAGACTTTCTCGTTGGCTACTAGAACTTTCCAATTATGACTATGAATTTGAACACATCAAAGGTTCTCAAAATTTTCTAGGTGACCTTCTCTCAAGAGATATAAATGAATGCGTTAATATAGTAAAGGTAGATGTTCCTGATATTGAAGTAATTAAACGTGAACAGAGGACTGATTCGTCCTTGCTACCCATTATACACTATTTAGAGGATAAAAACCAAAATTGTAGTATCCAAGCTGATAACTTCGTTATAGACAATGGTATCCTAAAGCGAATATCGCAAAGGAATAAGCGCTCAGCGCGAGATGACTACCTTGAACAAATAGTCATTCCCAAGAAGTTGATCCCATACATTTTAGAAGGTTCGGAAACTGCACACTTAGCTTTCTATAAAAATTATCGTTCCATAAAGGAAAAATACTACTGGAAAAACATGTACCGAGACATAAAAAAATTTTCCAATTCTTGTAAACTCTGCATTGAAAGAAAAGGTTTTACCATAACTAAATCCCCAATACAAAATTTCAAAACACCTTCTCAACCTATGGAATTGATGAGTTTAGACGTTTTGGGACCGTTACCATTGTCAGAACAGGGTAATAAATATGTCCTAACGGTTATTGACCATTTTACAAAATACAGCATTCTTTTCGCATTAAAGGATATCACAGCTCTCACTATAGCTGAAAAACTCATGAAAGTTATAGTTACTTTCGGTGTACCTAATTCAATTCTTACCGATCTTGGAACTAACTTCCAAAGTAAATTATTTGCTGAATTAGCTCGTAAATTGCAGATTCATAAACTAAAAACAACCCCTTACAGGCCGCAAACTAATGCTGTTTCAGAAAGAATAAACACAAGCATTAAATCTAGTTTAACTTGTTTATCAGAAACAACCACTAACTGGGATACTTATTTAGATTATTATAACTTTATCTATAATAACTCTTATCATGACACGACTCACGAAAAACCTTCCTTTCTGATGTTTAATCGTGATGTAAATTTACCATTTCATTTGTTACACGAAAAACCAAGCTTTCATTACTTCCCTTGTGACAATTATGTCGAAGAAAATATTGCTAAAATGCAGTATGTGTTCCGTAATGTATATAAAAATCTAGAAATTTCCGCGGAGAAACAATCTCGCATTAGAGATAAAATTGCAAAGAAAAAATCTTTCCACTTAGGTCAAAAAATTTATTTATATACTCCTGCAACTAACCAATCAACCGGCCGAGCTTTCGCAAAAAAGTTTTCAGGGCCTTTTAGGATTCTTGAGAAACATTCGGATTTGAATTATTCCATAAGACATTTAGATAAACCTCTTTCAAAACCATTGCGGGTTCATGTAGATAGAATGTTCAGTTACATAGAAAGGAGACGGGATTTGTTGCTAAACACCCATGATTTATTGGAAGATGTAAACACAACCCCTGTTCCTTCAAATCAAGGAAAACGGGATGTTGCGAACGATTTACAAAATTGTTCATATTACGAGGATACTAATGATGAAGATGACTATCTCCCCATAGTTTACCCGAGGACAAAGACACAATTCCCGAGACCCGTTATTCAACAAACTGAGTTGAACGTCCCCGTATCATCACACGAATCTCCTATCAAAATTGTAAACTCCCCTTCTGGCATTTCAGGGGGTAAAGAACAAAATACCACCACAGATAACGTACCAGAAAGGGTAAACAAACAAATAGAGAGTAGGTATAATCTACGTCCACGACCGCAAAATGCAATGACTGTTGATAGCGGAAATCATGCAAGCACTTCGAATCTCCAAAGTTCTTCGTTGTCGAATAGGTTATTGAATTGGGCTATGATTGGTGATGTACCTCAGCAAGATAAAAATATTTTTGATAAATTAGCCGATGTGATGGCAAGTAAACTATCCGACATGGAAAACGAACGACATAATAATGTAAACACTATCCTTTTTGCTCCTCAAAGGACACGAATGTTCTATCGTCGAAAATAAAATAAAAATTTTCCTCCTTTAATCAATTTTGCCTAAAATATTTAACTTCCATTCCAAAGGATCACAAAAATAATAAATTAGGTTAAACACTCAGTTTTGAGTTGAGTAGTGTACAGACTCATTTCAAAATTTATGATAATTATTTTTTTTGCCTTCGGGAGATAATCTTCGCGCGGGCGCAAGGATGCCCTCCCTTTTGCGGAAAAATATGGTTCACCGTGTTTTAACATATTTATTCCTATATATTTTCTAATTCTGTTACATACATCTATTATATAAATCAATAAAGGAAAATATTTTTAAGTATAAACTTAGTGTGTTTCATAAATGTGAGATGCAAAATAAGTATTATAAAGTATGTTTATATAAGTGAATGATCATGTTAAACAATCAAGTTTAAAATCTTCAAATTTGTTGTTTCTACTCATACTTGGAAACAAATGTTCAAAATATAAAACTAATTACGTGCCTTATCCAGCACGGTTTGTCTAAATTCTTGATAGTTATAAATATCAAAACATAAAAGAGAAGTTCACTCAAATGTCAAACTAACCCTTTGTAAGGTCTTCTTTTCTCCTTCGATCAAACGCTTAAAGCTAAGTACAGAATTTGAGGAATATTAATGCAAACCATTGCAACTCTTTTTCTTTTACTCTTCTTTTTTTTTTCATTAAACCAATAATTTTGCATTAACTACCACCAAAAACGTCATTCTGATTTAAACATTCTCAAAGAAAAATGGATATAGAGCTCACACCTGTCACCTTTCTTCCAGAAGTGATGATATTAATTATTTCTTGCCATGTTTCATCAGCAACCTTATGCACAAGAAATCCTATTTCTTCACAATACCAATGTCAAGCTACGCCGGCAAACATCACCAGAATGGTGGTTTTACCATCAAACACTTGTGGTATTCACAATTGCAACAATTGTGTCACCAGCATGCAGTCCTTCATTTTAACTGATGAAGGCGATCTTCTAGAACCCTCAACCTTCTTCGAGCGTCCTACTACACTATCAGGGAACGTTTCCACGTTTCGGTGTTCTGAGCGCAACGTTCCGAGAGGGGATGAGACCACGATTCCTTGCGACTGTACCCTGAACTGTACTGGCTCAGAAGAATTCTGTACTTTAGTACAGTGCGATCACGCAGCGACATGCAGTTGCACTATCGAACAAGTGCAATACGAATTGCTACATATAACAGACAGACACAATCCTAAATCCTACTCTATTGTCTGTTGAAGTGTGCCTTTATCAACTCCCGTCTCATGCCAAAAGAACTCGACGAGGACTCTTAGAGTATGAGAGTGCTAAATTTCAACAACATAATTTAACAATTATTTTCAATGATCCAGTGGTATCCGTTCCAGAACCAGGGAAACTAATAGCCAGAGTTTCCGGAAATGAAATCATATTCGATGTCAAAAACGACTTAAATGTCGTACTGCCATTCGAATTTGTAGCTTATAAAAGCCAACTGACTTTGATTTTTATTTCTTCATCTGGTAAAGCTATTCATGGACAGATATCTCTCGACGGAAAACAGCTATGCAGAGCTACAGAGTGTTTTTATGCAGAGAGTTTGTTTTTCAGATAAAATGTTGGCCCGATTACATCGCTTACTTCGTGTATTCCATTTTGGTGCTCCTGACACTCGTCATGCTATGTTTCTTAAAGTACGCTTTCAGAGGACTCATACAAATTGCACAAGCAATACGTTTTGTTGTTTTTATGCAATATAAATTTGTGAAATTGATCTTGAGACTCTTCATGCTCGGTGGAGCGGTTTTTGGTAGTGGTTTTCGCAGACGTTTTGATGGCTTTTATGCCTACCTTGAAAATCACAACCCTCAAGCCAGAATAGGTCAACCTGCTCTTACCTTACTCTTGTTGGGTTTGATTGCAACAGTATCAGCGGACTGTACAAGTCACTCTATTTTATCATCTAACATTCAAAATTGCCGAATTCATGATGGTCAGAGAACATGTGAATTGTTCACTACCGCCGAGATTACATTAAAAGGGCTCGGATATGAGTCATGTATATGGTTCCAGGACTCTAACAGCAAAAATGTTCTCCACCTCAAACTACGTTTAGTTTCTGCTCAATGTGCTTTTTCTTCCAAACGTAGTTATTTCACTTTTCCGGTGCAGGGACACACCATCTCGCAACTTGCCTGCCCTCAGAATTACTACTGTGCATGGGGAGAGCACTGCATTCCGAACAAGAATTTTGAAGCCCTGACAGAAGAAAGCATGAATTACCCAGGCATCACGAACTGTCATCCTTCCAGTGTGGGCAGTGGCTGCACCATTATCTCCAGAATGGGTTGCCTCTTCTACAGAATCTACTTTGTCCCCGACTTACTACATTCCTACGAAGTACGCAGTATACACGGTCACCAGTGTACTTACACCATTGTAGTAGAGCGAGTTTTGAACGGTACACAAGAGCTGCTTACCTTACAATCAACTGCAAGAACAGCAGACGGAATTTTTCTGGAAATTTTGGGTTCATACAACCAGGCCCCTTTGCACCTTTCGGACTCTCTTGTTATTCGAGTGGGAGACCCGTCAGAAGCATACTTGTTACAAACAAGTCCTCTAAACCGCCCAATTGCTGGACTAGTTGGCCAAGTACAAGCAAACCAGAGTTTTACAAAAAAATTTATTTTTGACAGGGATTTAACCAATTGTGACTTCTTTGAACCAACACTACGCAGTGAAACAAAGCCAGACGGCTTGGTGGCTATGTTTACAAACAAGGACAATGCATTGCCTTTAACACGTGATCTACATTTACTTTCCATTGCCAAAGGAACTCTAAAATCGCAATTGCTATCTACAGCTCCTGTGAGAGTCCAAATGCATTTTAAAAACTTTAAAATACACTTGGAAAACACGGACGTCTGTCCGAAATTTTCCGATGGTGATTTCCAAACGAAAGGCTGTTATGCCTGCCAAATTCTAAGTGAACTTCAATTTACAGCGGCTTCCAGCTGTCAAGCGGGCATCGTTTCCATTGAATTTCAAATTATTAAATTATTTACTCAATCTGTGCTCTTAGAAACTGAGCCTAAGGCATTTAAAATTCAATTTATGGCGGAACAAAAATGTTATGACGAAAAGATTTGCTTAGTTTCTCGAAACATGAAGCAATGTCGTCTTGCATCGTTTTGTCTTAACGAACCAAGCTTACAATTAATAAACTTAAACACTTCCTATACAAAAGCTTATGTTCAAAGTGATTCCTTCGGCTCAGGATTCTTCGATTTTTTCTCTATGCCTACGTTTACAGGCATTTTTTTTTCTATGAAAGTTATTGGTAGTCTTCTACTAATAATTTGCTTAAGCATCACGGTCTTTTCCACTTGTCTTACATGTTGTAAAAAATGAAGTTAATTGAAAATTATAGAAGTGTTTAACAAAGAAAAAAAAAATGTTTTCTTATTCTTTATTTTATGTCAAATCTTGCATTTACGTGACCAATATAACAGTGTTTTATTTTTCTTAAACATTACCATTATTTTAATTCATATTTCTTTACTATTTCCATCTGGTATTATAGGATTTAATGTATTATTACAATTATATATTTATGCATATATTAGTTAACCTACCTGTTTCAATAACTATGTCATATGTTTTGTTTGTATGTGTATTGATGTCATGGGAACCCTACTTTGCCAATGTCAACACCGTATGTATTATTTGTTTTTTTTTCATCGTTTTTTTTTCCGGCCTCAGCTGGAGATGTGACGCTGCTATCGTCACGATCGCTTAAGTTAAGTTTAGAAAGATTCTGGAATAGAAAACCGTGTTATCACCATTCTCAGCAATTGTAAATCAAACACCAGTGATCACTTATTTGACTTTCCCAGACTATTCTGGATCACCCTTTGGCCTTTCTACCCCTTTTGATACTTAAATCACGGGATTCTCCCTGATTATCTCAAGGTCAAGGGCAGAGGTGTAATACATCACGAGTTCGGATCTTTGTTTCTTAGCCCCCTAATCTAATTAAGTTCTAAGTTCATCTGGGGGACGTGGATTCAATTGATAGATAACAGCGTGTTAGTAATCACTGGAAGCTTCTATAACAAACATGGTACCCCCATAAAAAGGGTGGTGCTGATTTTAAGGGAGAGCAAGAGGCAGCAAAAAGAAGAGAAAGAGTGAGAGCCATACCCAGCAGGCACGTCTAAGCCTATAGTAGCAAGATGGAAACAGAATCTGCACAACTGAACAGGACGTTGGCAGGTGGGGTTCTATATCCATATTCTATCCGTTATTACTTATAACTATATTTTAAGCTGTAGAGAAATGATCGGTATTTCAGACAATAAATAATACTTCTTAAACTTTGATTTGTTCTTGAAGCATGCACCACCGTGATACTAGTTAAAAAAATCAAGTACTTTCAAGGACTTTTTACCAAGTTCCGTAATTTTCAAGGACTTTCAAGGGCCCCTAGTTCGGGAAAAAATTCAAGGACTTTTCAAGGACCGTAAGAACCCTAAGCTCAGATAGTGCCTCCTCACGTTAATTACGTCTTTTCCCCCTGTAGGTAGCAGGCCAACCGGTCTGGTGGTTAAGGTGTTAGCCTCTAGATCGGAATGTTCGTGTTTCGAAACCCGGACAGTACATGGATGTTTGTAAGCATATAGTGTAGAGGCGGCTGGTGCACCTTAAATCTGCCACTGCCGAAAGTCATCACGTTGCGATGGTATGGAAGTTTGGAGAGTGGGTGCCAGCTCAGGTGTTGCCCCGTCATCTAACCGTAGTTCAAAATTACGTGGTGTTGTTCTCGGATCTCTCCCTTAGGGGATTGATCCCGGACCGTCGTCAATAGGACGTTTGTTTCTCTAGTACGACGTTAATTAAAATTACCTTACCTCACATTACCTCTGTAGGTAGATATTTAGTCGCACTGGAGCAACACAATGGGCTATTCGCAACGGTTCGTGATCAAACACGGAGAGAAAGATCCGAGGACTCAACAACGTAATTTTGAACACGGTCGCATGCTGATATCGCAGCTGAGCAGGCACACCACTCTAAACACTACCACACCGCGCCACTATTGAGAGAGCGTATAAATGTTCGGAATTCAATCATATTATAAATATTAATAACTAGCCACTGTGTGAATATCCAGGCATTGCACGTGCCAGTTGCTTTTGATGGGTTATTAGTTTGCTTCGGCAACCAAATGTGAGTTGGTAGCCTATTGAATAACAGTCATAACGGAGTTGCCAGTGACAGTTCTTTTCGTGGAGGCCACGTTGCCGTGTAGTGGTTTGCTTCGCAAACCAAAAAATATAAATATTTAATTGAAAAATATTTATTAAAAGAAAATCGAACGTATAACATATCTATCTGGTGTCAAATTTTCCGCAGATTTAAAATCCGTTGAAATTTTTAATCTGTCTTAATCTGTCTTTTGATCTGTTAATTTTCTTTGCTTTCTTTCGCTGAAATCGTAAGAGGGCAGGAAATGTAATATGTTTATCTTTGGAACACAAATGTTGGCGTGACGTCACATTCTCTTAAAAAAATATAAAAGATTTTCAATTAAAAAATTTTATTTCTCTCTATATTAAAAAAAGTTACCGCCGCCGCCGAAGCCGCAGGATTGAAAACTGTGTTGTTTAGCTCGATTCTTAGACGCTTTCCTGAGGAAGTACTGATCGGAAAAAAACAAAATTAACATGGTTTGTTCTTCATCGTATTCCCTGGACAATTATTAAGATTTTTTTCGATGCGGCTATTAGTTTAGGGTTTATAGTGTGAAAATTGAAGAAGCGAAATTTCTTCCGCGAGTGAGCAAAACACCTACAAATTTTCTGTCTTCAGCCGTGAGTTTTTTTTAAAGAGTACCTCTAAACGTAAATTGTTGCAGTTCGTCGAGTTTTTTTTATTTCAATTTGGTTCTTGATAATATTTTTTTGAAATTCGGGAAAAATCGGGACAATTTTGTTACTTTTTTTTAAAACTGCCGTATCTATATCTTATTACTATTAGTTTTTAATTTTAAAAATATCGCAGTATACCTCAGAATGTACTCTTTTTTACGGTACTATTATTTTTGAAATCGGTTAATAATTAAATTGGATGCTATCAAAAGTTGGTCATACAAAATTCGGAATCTTTGGATAATTTCGCTACTTTTTGTTACAACCGTTATATTTACAGAAAAAAGATATTATTTTTTAAATTTGAGGACATCACTGAATACATTACATTACACTCTTTCTTATGGTACAATTGTTTTTAAAATTGGATAATAAATAAAATCGATGCAATTAAAAGTTGGTCATACAATTTTCGAAACTTTCAGATCGTAATTTCCGATACAAAACTTTAAAAAAATATCTATATCGTATTACTATTAGTTTTTAATTTTGAAAATATCACAGTATACCTCAGAATGTAGTATTTCTTACGGTACAATTATTTTTTAAATTGGTTCATAAATAAATTTGATGCAATCAAAAGTTGTTGACACAAATTTCGTATTTATTATTTCGCGGAGCATTGTATTCGCGGAGGGTTGTATTTTTGACTATCGGGTTTGCCAGATATCAAATTTATCGTAGCAACAATTGCCATAAAAACGATTTGTTTTTATTTGGCGAGTAAAAAGACTCGTTTTTTTCCCTCTGTTCTCTGACGGTTTACCGAGAAAGTACTAAGTACAAATCGTAAAGTTTGGAGATTAACACGGTTTACTTAAAATTGTACAGGGAACAAGATGCAGAAGATTTTTTACTCATGCGGCTATTAGTTTAGGGTGCATTAAGTGTTAAAGTATAAAAAAGTGAAATCACTTGCGAAAGAGGTATTGGTTTGCGAAGCAAACCAAACGGTATTGCGTAGCAATCCCCAGGGGTCGGCGAGCGTAAGCGAGGAGGGGGCGAAGCCATCGCTGTGACGTCATGGACCGTAAAGTGAAATCAGGATAATACAAATTATTCAGATAGTTTCACTCTGCGAAAGGAATGTTGGTTTGCGAAGCAAACCAAATGGAATATGTAGAAGGAGTGTTGGTTTGCGAAGCAAACCAGATGGGATTGCGTAGCAATCCCCGGGGGTTGGCGAGCGTAAGCGAGTAGGGGGAGGAGCCCCCTAGTATTTAAAGAAAATCATATTTTTAGGTATGGATATAATGTGAAATTTTCCACATGTTTCAAATTTGTTGAAATTTTTACTCTGTCTTTAACGGTCTTGGAGATAGAAAAAAGAACTAATAACTAAAGTTAAAACTTCGTTTTTTATCGTCTGCTGGAAAATCATTATTCCGCGCAAAATGAAAACGGAAAAGAAAATAATAAATTTAGAATATGTCATATCTTTATGCTGTTGCCATTCCAAAGATAATAATAACAATTAAATTTCATTAAATTCATTTGAAAATGTTCTAGATTAAATTTTAAAATTCGGGCTGGACTATTGCTGGAAATTGCAAAAAATTCGGACTACCTGTGTGCCAAATCCCATTACTTTAAGTGCCATAGATTCGTCAGGACTTTGCGTGCAAGAAACAAACATACAAACATTTCCTTTTATAATATTAGAGAAGACGTGTTGTGGCTGTCGCAGTCAATGACCTGTTGCAGGTGCGTATGAAGTCCATTAAAATGGTGACAAAGTCAGAATCCATTCTGACTGAATCCCAGGATCTGTTGGCATAAATTTCTGGTTTTACTTTGTGAATAATCCCCAAAAAGGATAATAATCATCGAATTTTGTTAGAAGTGTCACTGCGCTACTAATTATGCATGTAATGAATTAGAATTTGGAATTCCGATGTTTCAGTAACAGTTGAATCACATGGTGTCAAAATTTTCACATGTTTCTATTCATAATTTTTATGAATATTAATTTCATAATTGATAAAAAAAAGTACTAAATATAGTTTGGTAATTATAATGGTTCTAGATTGTGTTTGGGTTTTTAGTAGCAAAGAATGTGAAAAAACAATTAAAAAAATTAATGTTTGTAGTAAATATAACCAATAACGTGAAACACCAATTCAACATTAGGAGATCTAATTTTTGAATACTTACAAATCGGTGAAAAATCCAATATAATTTATGAACTTTTTTATTTCCATTTAAAAATTGTGTGTAGAATCCAAATTTCTGATAAAAGATGGGGGTTTGTTTTGAAATTATCGGAGCAAGCATCCAATATAATATGAAGACTGCCCCTTATACGAATTTTAAATATTGATATTTGTAGAAAACATTCATCACTATCAATTGTTACCCTATGTTTTGTGCTGCGATGTAAATTGTGGAATTGTGATCGGGGGAGTCGGGTTTTTTTGACGCCGTACACATTTGAAACTTTTACAAACCTTTTGCTGCTCGTGGGTGAAGAAATTTTGATAGTGAAATTGAAAAAATACAAATTAGTCGTCAATTGTGTTGTAGGTATTCATTTTCTATAATGTAAATACAGAGGTCGCTAGTGGTTTGTCGTAAGTTGGCCTGATTATGGAAGTCCGATTTTAGCATTTTTCGCTTTAATTAAGAAAGGCCAAATCGAAATTTTAAAGTGCTTATTTGTTTACCAGTAGTTATATTTTACACTTAAAAAATGTCTCACACTCCTTTTTTGGAATAAGCATGCTTAGTTCGTCTTGATTCGCAGCACAAAACTTGATATAGAATATCCACAATATGAAAATATGTTAAACACTTGTATTTATTTAAATCGGTTGCAGTGTCTTAAAAATGACATTTTTCATGGCTTTCAATGAAAGTACATGTAGTTTAGTAATACGAGATCCTTCTATTATGCATTATATAAAATACTAAGATATGAAATGTCTTTTTCAAAGAACTTTCTCTATACTAGGAATGTGATAATTTCTTCTGTAAGTCAGCATAGGTCTTCCATTGGAGATCACGCAAAGGAAAGGAAGTTTTTATGTACGAACAAGGAGTTCAGATCTCGCGTAATGAACTTGAACCGTGTTCCAAGTTTGGTCCAGTGTTTGCACGTTGGATAGGAAATTGTATGATAAACTTCTTATAGAAATGCAATGTTATTTCTCAAGAAACGCTTTAATTTGGAAAACTTTGTATGATTAAAAATATTGATTTAAATTTATCAAAGAAGAAAATACTTCCGTCTTTAAACTTGAGAAACTAAAATTACAGATTTGGTGGGAACTAATTTTGTTTCTATTAAAATTTTCTGCAACATTGTTGAAAATGTGTTTTTGTTTTTGTCAATTCATAAGAACGACGCTATAGTGTAGTACCTTGATGCGCTTTTACAACTAAGACGGCTGTTGAAAAGCTGAATTCTGATTTGATGTCAAACCTCAATTTACGATGTGGAAATATCTATGACCGTATTTACTTCAGCTCTTGTTGTTATCAAAAATTAATTAAATCGGCAAAAACAATCGGCAATTCGATAGTTACGTGATTTTGGCATATCATTTTTAAAAATAAGAAAAGTATATTTACGGTCAAGAAAATGCACAAAAACACATAAAAACGTTTAAAAAGTTAAATAAATGCAATTTAAAGTACCAATATATTTTCTGCTTCTGGTATAAAGCTATTTCGAACGTTACTATTGGACATAGAGAAACATGCTGGATGGCTTTAGGATGGCACTCTGAACTTCTGTCCCACACAAACAAAAACTCAGATGTCCCTGAATACCTACGACAGCTGGCTCTCGAGGTTATTAATTGTATTCTTAGTGAAGACACTTTGATCTATACCGATGGCAGTAAAGACGAGTCAAATCACACCGGGAGCGGTATCTATATTGATAATCTCTTTATTCGACTCTCCAGACGAAACCCAGATAACTGCTCGGTCTTTAGGAGCGAATCGATTGCCATCAAGGAGGGATTAAAGACCATCCTCCACTCCACAGACTCTAGCGATATATGGATTCTTACAGATAGCCGCAGCTCGATCCAACATCTACAAGACTGGAGACGGGTTAATGACCTCGTAGGCATTCAGATCCTCAATAACCTTAAAATTATTACAAAGCGTAGGGAGGTTCACTTTCAGTGGATCCCCTCCCACGTCGACGTCCCTGGCAACGAAGTTGCGGATATCTTGGCAAAAAATGGCTGTTCTGCAACAGCAACTACAGACTATGTACTAACTTTTCAAGAGATTTTCTCCATGGCGAAAAATAGTGACCGGCAGGTTTGGCTCACCCCCTACCCCCTGCCCATCCCTGGTACGGTAGGAAAAGACCAGGAGGCGTATTGGATTTCGGCGAAGACAGACAGGATCAAACGGCTGTCTCGAGACTTATTAGTGGGCACCTAAGATGCATGACATTCGATTCTGGCCGCAGGGTCTTCCCAACGTGTACCAAGTGCCAACTGTTACCGGCTTCCCCCGAACATATCCTCGATTGCTTGGGGCTCACTTTGGCGGATGTCCTTGATTGCCCACTTCTGGTGCTTGACTTTGCTAGAGTTCATGGTCTCATGGATTTGATCTAGCTGCTGCTAGATCCTGAAGGATTAGACACAACAACAACAACAGGATTCTTTCTTTGTTAATTCTTCAAAATTTTAAACTAATGATGTCATCTTCTGATCAAAATAGTGAACAAAATATCTTATACTCTATTGGCCCAGTGTTCCACCTCATCGAACACCAACAAAATCCAAACCGGAAATGCAATCTTTAGGAAATTTTAACTGTGTACAGTGTGCCTACATCTTTTTATGTCAGAATTTCAACTTTAAAGGGTTGGGGGAAATAAAAGGTTTTAAAAGAACTTTTAGGTCTTGTAGAATCTACAATATTCTTCAATTTAGTCTATTACTCAACAAAATAAATTTGCATTAGCATCGCCATTAGAGCTCATTGAATGAAAAAATTTCTTTCTGTACAAAGCATGAATTTTTCTGTGATATGTGACAGTTTCTGCTTTGTGACGATCATGATAATAAAATTTTTTTTTTTAATATCTAGCTCAGAGCGCCCTCTAAGCAATTATCAGAAACGCCATCTGGGTTGATAAGAGTACTTTCAAATATCTCCTGGATGATAACCAATGTTGTGTAAGAAGTATATGTTTGGATTTGTCTGCGGATATTTCTTGCTTGACAAGCTTTAATTCTATCGTCCATATTCAACAATTACCACTAAAAACTAATTATTAACAAAATTGTTTGAAAATCTAAAATATCTTATCACCTAATACTCTCTAGTTCCGGACCTCTTATCACCTAAGTAATTATTAAATTGAAGTTTCTATTTTAGATTTGTTGCCGGAGTCGATACATTGAAAGCAGACCAAAGATGATTTAAGTGTGGTTGATTCTTCTTGTAGGTGGGACATACTCAAAATGTGGGAACACTAAATGTTAACTATGAATAATTTTAAAAATTCAAATTTAACATCATTTTTTTAGCTGCATTGTTTATAGGCCTAGAATACAATATACAATCATTCAAAAACAAGAACTGTTCTGCAAAATTAGGAAATTAAACATTTTATTACAAGATCTGTAGGTTAAAGATTTTTTACATTGCTTTCCTGTAGGTAACAGATTTCAGAACATTGCTTGCCTGTAGGGTACACGACTTTGGTATTTCCCAAGTCTAATGACTAATAATAAAATAGTTACAAATTCTCAATGCTTTGAAATTGGAGTAGATTTGAATATTTTAAAATTAGAATTTTGTTTTTCCAGATTTTCAAATGATGTATCTGTTTAATTCTGTAAAACTTAATATATTTACACATACAAAAGGAAAAATGACTTTATCCTTGAAAACTCCTGGAAAAGTCATAATTCTGATAGAATTAATCTGGAAAAAAACCGTTCGAAATATCTGTGTTTCATCTTAAAAAATTTATTCAAAGGATCATTACAGCCATAAAGTACAAAATAGAAAACGAAGAAAATATTAATTTTAAAAGAAAAAAAAACGAAATTCTATACAATCTTACTCAGATTGTTGCTAGATCACGTCCAAAATAAAGTAACATTTGACATCGATTATACACGTTTGCTAGACATGTACCTAGTAATGGTATTAAAGTAAGCGCCGTAACTGAATCCATTTTCATAGTTTCAACATCAGAGTGCTCTCAGTTCAATTCATGCAGCCCTGTTACTCAGTTCGTCACAATATTTTGACATTTTGCAATTAATGTTCTGTGTGAAACAACGTACGTACTTGTGATCTGTTTGTACTTTTTCAACATTTAAAGTTTTGTACTTTTCTATGTTTTTTTTTACATTCACTTTATCTATCACAGTGCGAAAAGAAATGAGCAAAAGGAAACACAGAAAGTGATAGTAAGTGTGAATTTAACGAACATTGGGATAATGAGTTGTTATTTATAGGAAGTCCATCAAGAAAACCATTTTGTAGTGTTTGTGAAAATACTGTTTCACATAGTGTTGTTGTTGTTGCTGATCCCTGTAGCCCAGCAGAGCTAGACTAGGTCCATGATATCGCACACTCTCAAGAAATCAATGACCAATAATGGTCGCTCCAGAAGATCTTCTTTATCAAGTCCCAAGCACTCAAGGATATGATCCGGAGTGGCCTGGCCTTTGGAACACTTGGTACAAATTGGAAAGTACTTTTCTTTGTTGGCATAAATGAATGTTTTGAGGTGGCCACTACGAAATCGTGTTATTGTAGTTTGTTCCTGTCTGCTGCACCGGAGGGATAGAGATCCACCGGGACGATTACTCTTATACCAATGGTGCACATGGGGAGTGGCAAATGCAGACCGAACAAGGCATTTATGTCTAGAGTATGGTTCAGTATAGGTTAGAGACGGCGGAGTATGCTCGTCAGTTCCCCTCTTTGCCAGGGCATCAGCCATTTCGTTACCGGCAAGGTCAACGTGGGAAGAGATCCACTGTAAGTGAATCTCACGAGATGAGGAGAGCCGCCTCAGCTTGTCCAAGATAGCAACTCCAGTATTATCACGGACTCTGTGCCAGTTAGTAAGATGCTGGATGGCGCTCCGGCTGTCTGACAGAATCCAGATTTCCTCATCCCCAGGGTGTGGAAGGACTGTATCTAGTCCCGCATTAATTGCAATTAGTTCGCTGCGAAAGACGGAACAGCCGTCAGGGTTTCTGATAGAGATTTGATTAGATCCGTTTTGAGTCTTAATATATACCCTACTACCGGAGCAAGTCCGGCCATTCCTGCTACCATCCGTATAAATAAGCACAGTATCATCTCGGATATTATTGATATATATATTATAGGGCAAGTTGCCTTAGGTACTCAGGAAGATGTGAAGACTTGCTAACCTGGATATGAAGGTTTGGGTGAAAATATACCCCGGTAATACCCTCAGATGGGTCAATGCATGGGTTCAAGGAATGCGTTTCTACAGTATGGGAGAAAACATTTTCGCTGACTACCTGACCAAGGGGACTTTTTGTCTTTAGTCTCTGATTGTTATTCCAGCCCCTGAGGAAGTCAGAAGTTCGATTCTGAGAGCCATAACTAAGGAGTTTATTAAAATACTTCACAATATTAGGGTCTCTTCTGTGACTGAGTGGTAGTAAATCCGCCGCAAAAAGAACAATGTTGTGGGGACAGCTATTTCGAAGACCAGTAATAATCGGAGCTGCGCTCAGCTGAACTCGTTCAAGCTTCTGTAGACTAGTCTTAGAAGCACAGCAGTAAACCGGGAAACCATACTCCAGGATGGGTCTTAAGAGGGCGATGTAAGTATTTCTAAGCGTAAATGATTCTGCTCCCCACTCGCGTCCAGATATATATTTTAGGATAGTCAGGCATTTTCTGCCTTTTTTCACAAGATGATGTGCTTACTGCTTGTAATCTCAGGGTCCAGAACGAAACCAAGGTATTTTGGATATTTATCCATAAAAAAAGGTTGGTTATTCATAAAAATCCTAGGCTGGTAATTTTCGGTAGTAGTAGAAGACATGATATTAATAGACATAGAAGGAAAAATGAAGCACGTTGTTTGGTCTTAGTTACGAAAAGAATATGTGACTAATAAAAAGAAAGATTAGAAGAAGACAAAATATTTTTGATAAAGTAAGTTGTGAAGACTTGGCGATGACAGAAGCGCCTTATGAAATCGTTTTAAAATTGACGAAATAAAGAAACCTTATCTAACGGAGGAGAAATTTTTAAGCCTTGTTTCCAAATATTTGCACGCCATCTTGGCAGACAGTTGTGAGACCTATCAAGGACCTCTCTCAGGATGTATCTCAGCAACTGGAAGACCTTGTACAATTTTTGTACTTCTTTGTCTCTAGCTTAGAATGAGTCAACGGATACATGTGATTTAGCCAAATTAAGCATTTTTATAAGAGGAATTGATGATCATTTTAATGTCTTTGAAGAACTTGCCAGTCTGAAGTCATTCATAGAAAAAACAAGAGGATTACACATATTTGAAAAAGCAAAACCATGCCTAGAACATCTAAAATTAGATTTTAGTAAAGTCATCAGTGCGTGTATTGACGGAGCACCGTCAATGATTCAATGATTGATAAAGTCAATGACACTATAACTTTGCTGACAATTTTTGAATCATAAATTTGGAAATTTAAAAATGCTGTTAATAAATATTTAGAATATATTAAAACTTCTATATCTCAGTTAGAAAATCAGGATTTGAGCCTATTTTCACACTTGAAAGAGCAGAGTGAATATGCTGCAGGTAGTAGCAATTTGACCAAGTATATCGAATAACCCAAGTTATTGCAAGGGTCATTTGAAAATCGTTTTCATGATTTGGCTAAAGAAGAAAACTCAATGCTAGCATTTATAAACCCATTTCCACTTAGTGAACAAAACGTAATGAAGATGCCTAGTAACATACAAATAGAACTTAATGATTTTAAAACTAATTCATTAATGAATGAAATTTGATGAGCTTTTTATAGATCAAAATGCTTCTGGAATGATTAAATTCTGGTGTTCATGTCCCACAACTAATACAACTTGCAAAAGAAGAAGGTAAAAAAAGGTGCTTGAGTTGTATGGCGCTTCTGAACTCGTATGTGAAAAAAATTGACGCATGGTAAGTAAAAGGTTGGCCACCCCTGACCTAAATCGTTTTAGGTCCACTTTCGATGCTACACAAGCTAGAGTATCACATTCAATGGATTCTCAACGTCAACCAACCTTAAATTGGATCGTTATCTCGATTACTCGGGTGTTAATAGGACCGGAACTAGTGTATCAGGTGGTATTTTATTTCATTTCCACACTGGTTTGTTAAAACTTAGTTTTCACTTCTAATTGCTGGAAAAGGGCGAAAAAACTAAAGCTTTTCAAGCAAGAAATAACCGCAGACAAATCCAAATATCTTCTTACGCAGCTTTGGCGTCATCGGGGAGCAATTTGAAAGTAAAATAATCAACCCAGATGGCGCTTCTGATGTTTGCATAGAAAACGCTTTGAGCTAGGTATCAAAGCAATTTTTCAATACCATCATCGTCCCAAAGCAGAAATTATCATATTTCTCTAAAAAATTCATTATTTTATAATTATAATTTTTTTTCAATTTAATGAGTTTTAATAACAAAGCTAAAGTAAATTTGTTTCATTAGGTAATCGAACTATATTAAAGAATATAGTAGATTCAACGAGACACAAAAGCTCTTTTAAACATCTGTCCACATCATCTTTGGCAATTAGTTTTTATATGAACAATAGCTAAAGTAAATACGATCAGTGATGTTTCCACATCGTAAATTCAGGTTCAACACCGAAATAAAATTTTCAACTGCCGTTTGGATACATCGCATCGCTCCAGCGCCCTTTTAATGAATTGATAACAAAAATACATTTTCAACAATGTTGAAGCTAAATTTTTATAGAAACAAAATAAGTGCCCATCTAATATGTTGTTTTCGTTCCTCTTGTTGAGAGATCGAAGGGATCTGCGCCCCCCCCCCCTCCACACACACCGTCTATTTCTGCAGCAATTTCTTAATTTCAGTATACATCGTATCATACATTTCATATAGCTAACTTTGATTTATCTTCATTTGGTGATGTGTGTTTGACGTTTATTATTCGGGAAACAGTTGGGGTTCGACTACAAGAAGCAGTTTGTATCTCTGGGATTAACCTTATTTCTTGTTTAAAAATCTTAAAATATCCCAAATTTATGATAGTTTCTGTGGGTAGGTTTCCTGCTGAGAAATGTGTTTCCTGAACGTTTTTCGAATGTCAAGTTAGTTTTTTTGTAAAAATTCTGAAGGATTTCCAAATTTAAAAATGTTTGATTGATCAATTCCAAACGTTGAAAAAACTGTGATCAACTACATTTTAATGCAAACCAGCCACGTACCACGTGAGATCATTTGCACAGCGGAAGTAAAATCTTCATTTTGTTTTCGTTCACACTGAAAATCGCTCTTAAGCTATGTGCTGCGAAAAACAAGATGTGAAGTTATCCGTACTCATAGAGAAGCAGGAGCATAAAAACTCTATTGCTCTCTATATTCAGCTTCCCCAATTGAATCTAAAACCCAAATGATCTGTAATCTGCATTTTCTGTAAAGAAAACAATTACGAAAATTTTCAAGAAAAAAATCAAATACAATATTTTTAAGTTAATCGGGCAAATGCCGCCAAATGTAAGACGTCGGCCGTTTGTTTACATTTTGGCGGAAGAACAAGATGACGTCTTTGTCATATGACAATTACATAAAATATTTTATTTTGCCCAAAAGCAGTGAAACCCAATCTGCAAGCTATTTGTTTCAATGTCCAGTCCGCTAACAAATCCCTGAACTTGAGGAGAAACCAAGTTCTTCACCCCTCGATTCCGAGAAATTGGAACGGGTACGCTTTCACCCTTCACCCAATGGGATTGATATCTGAAGTGGCACAATGTCAGTCGGCCAATAGAAAGATTGACCCCTTCTCTAGGTCAGGGCGTAGCACCCAGAATATTGGGGGGAGGTCAGACGTGTAGAACGATAGAAAAACGCCAACGATAAAAAAAAAAGGAGGAGACGGAGACTTTTTGGGTTGTGGCCAGCTATTTCCAAAAATATGGTAAATCTACAATTAAGAGCTGTACCATCGACGAACTGAAGGAAAAATAAATCTTGTTCATAACCAGAATCGGCTGCCTTTACTGTGTCGTTCAGTAACATACGAAACCTAGATTTCAGAAGGAAGGAACAAATCCCTGCAGATCCTGATGCCTCAACCTGTCGGTCATCATATACAGGGTGGTCCCGAATTCATGGTACAAACTTTAATGGTAGGTACAGGACATTGTAACAATGATTTATTGTATAGGAATGTATAGTCGCAAGTGACGCGGTGAGGCGTAAACAGGGGAAATAAAAGGAAAGAGAAATGGAGTGATCGGTTGGTATCATTGCCGGTAGAGGGCAGTAGATGTCTAGCCGCTGTTGAACATGATGCATCGCAGTAGGGAAAAGCGCCATTCACAATTGTGCTGCCGTAGACGATGGGTGACTTTACGTATGCAGAAAAAACAGACATGCATTACATGTACGGCCGTGCAAATGGTAACGGCAGAGCTGCGTTACGAATGTATCGCGCGGAGTATCCTGATCGACGAATGCCGGATCATAGAATTTTTCAACGGTTACATCGTCAACTTTGTGAAACAGGTGCGTTCGACGTCAACAGACATGGCGCTGGTCGAGTAAGAGCTGTACGCACTCCAAGGCTGGAAGAAAGCATCTTGAACATTGTGGCTGATAGACCCGAGCCAAGCACAAGAACTGTTGCGCGTGACGTAGGTGTGAGTCATCAGACTGTATGCAGAGTGTTAAACGAAAATCGCTTACACCCCTTCCATTTTCAGAAAGTACAAGCATTGAATCCGGCAGATTATCCTCGCCGCGTGAACTTCTGCCTGTGGGTGATGCAGCAATGTGCGTTGCAGCCGGATTTCGTAGATTATGTGCTATTTACAGATGAAGCGACATTTTCACGCGAGGGTGTCTTTAATGCGCACAATTCCCATGTGTGGGCAACCGATAATCCACATGCAACGCGTCGACATGCGTTTCAACAACGTTTCAGTATTAATGTGTGGGCTGGTATTGTGAACGACTTTTTGATTGGCCCATACTTACTACCCACGCGGCTCACTGGCGGAAGCTATCTTATTTTTCTGAAAGAAGTGTTACCACAACTGCTGCATGATGTTCCGATCGCCATTCGTAACCGCATGTGGTTTCAGCACGATGGGGCGCCAGCACACTTCAGCATTGATGTACGGAATTACCTGAATGCCACGTTTGGTACTCGATGGATTGGGCGTGGTGGACCAGTCCCTTGGCCACCCCGATCTCCCGATTTATCGAGCCTCGATTACTTTTTATGGGGACATCTAAAGCATCTTGTTTATGAGACTCCAGTTGACTCAGATGAGGATCTCGTCGCTCGCTTATCTGTAGCTGCTGCAGGTGTGCGTGAAATACCAGGCATCTTTGAACGTGTACGCCAATCGCTCCACCGACGCTGTCAAGCATGTATCGATACTGGTGGACGCAATTTTGAACAATTACTGTAAACATGACACTTGTCAACAACGCTTTCAATAAAATCTTTGTTTTTCCTTTCGGCCGTTATTTCCCCTGTTTTCGCCTCACCGCGTCACTTGCGACTATACATTCCTATACAATAAATCATTGTTACAATGTCCTGTACCTACCATTAAAGTTTGTACCATGAATTCGGGACCACCCTGTATAAAGCTATGCCCTGTGACGTCTTAGGGATGGAAGCGTCTTCTACTATATAAGAATGTTCGCAGTGGTCTCGATTAATAGGTTTTATTTACAATCAAGGCATAACCTTGACGGAATTTCGTAGGTGGCGTTTTACAGGCTGGTGGAGTCTAGGTGGAGGGTCTTTACTGAATCTGGTAAACTGTCCTTTTTCGCAGGACTCCGATTTGGACTATCCGGCTCGGGTGAGCCCTTCTCTAGGCTTTACTCGGGTGAGCTTCTCCAAAGTTCTCGCACGCGTGTACGTAAGTCAGCAAACGGCAGCTCAGGGTCGAGCTTTCCTCCCGTCTGATAGACAAAATCCCAGTTTGGGCAATCCGTTCGATAGGTAGTGCAATGCAGCACCGTAGCAGCTCAGGCTTGAGCTTTTTTCGCGTCTGATGTAGACAGAATCCCAGTTTGGGCAATTCTTTCGATAGGTAGTGCAATGCAGCTCAGTAGCAGCTCAGGCTTAAGCTTTTTCGCGTCTGATAGACGGAATCCCACACTGTAAAAATTATCCGTTTTTTTACGGACTTTTCCCGTATATTTGACGGTTTAAAGCTGTTTTGTTGACAAAACGGTTTTTTACCATTTTTCACTCCAGCCATATACGGTTTAAAACCGTCAGTTCAAATTCTAGTTCTCGTCATTACGGTATTGCTTTGCGTACGATAACTTTCCCTTTTCTTAAATCATTTTAAGATTATTTTCTACACTTGCTCTTATTTTTCAGCAATTATTTTATGGTTTTGAACATCGTGTAAATAAAAGTGCGATTCGACTTTTATTTAAGCTTTTCGTTATTCATCAGTTGACAACCAGGTCGTATGTTGATTGGGCGCCATTTTTGATCGACGAGTGCTCAAATAGTTTCAACTCTAATTATCAGGTGAGCTTTTATTTACTTTCCATGCTCCTTTTGTCAATTTTTAGAAATTAGATTCTTACCGTAATGCCTGTGTTTAAATGTGAACTCTGTAATTTCTAAACAAAATTAATCAAACCCTATGTTGTCTTCTGGAGTTTGCATCGAAATGTTCACGGAGTAACATTCCCTTGTGGTGCTCAATCTTGTCATCTCCGTTTAAAAAACTACAGGGTGTCCTAAAAGTTCCCGTACTCCAACTTTGAAAATAATTATTGCTCGTGGTTTTTTTAATTATTGAATTTTATCGGCTCTGTAATTTTTATCGTTTCATTTTCTTTGCACTCAAGTTGTGCGATAATAAAGTTCCACGTCATTTTGTTCTTCATTGAAAGATGAATTTATCACGCATTCAGAGAATTGCGCTGTTTTAAACTTATTTTGAATGCAAAGAATTTTAGCGACATAAATATCCAAATGATGCAATACCGAGTAAATATGGATCATTCTGAAAATAAATAGAAATTTGACAGTCAAAACTTTTTTGAAAAATAAAATTAAAGTTTTAGAATTTATTTTATGTATTTATGTCATGTTAGTGCAATAAAGTTGTGCAACTGAAACAGGTCAAGAAAATATTTTAAGCAAATTAAAGCCAATTTTTTTATTTCCTTAAAACGTGGAGGTGACGAGATGTTTCAGTTTCATCTAACACAATGTAATATCTTCAGGTATTTAATCAAAAATGTACTATTCATGAGTATTCATTGTCAGTTGTTTTAAAATGGCCATAACCGCATCTTGAACTGTTGCTTCACATTCTTCATAGGAAACAAATTTGTTTTTAGTATCATGTCATATTGACATGAAGCGGATCTGGTAAGAAGCTTCAAAACATTCACTTACATTTGCCACATAATAGCAAACACTCTTTCTACCAAATACTTTGACAATTATATATTCATTAAATGCATTTGAGTAGGGTAGCAAAGATTCAGACAATGAGCAGAATGGAAGAACATTAAGTTTTTCACTATTTTCAATTTATCTATGTAATGTGATTTGGTCATGTGAATCTCTGAAATGCACATGTTGTATCTCTCAAAATCAACATGTATCAGTATCTCATCTGTTCCAAGGTTATCTTTAGGTTGAAAATTGACCTGTATTGATGGGACTATGTTGCAAACATGCTTCATAAAGTAAGGAAGCAAATCATTATATTTATTAACTAGCGCTTTGAGTTCTATTTCAACTTTTGATTTAACCACTTTCTTAGCTAACTTTTTTTATTTATTTAACTGTAAACTTATTTCCTCTTCCATTGCTCAACACATGTAATCACAATTTCAAAATAATTTGTCTCAACGTGTTTGTTAATGCACTTCTTTCCAGACATTCTTCTTCACTTGTTACTACATCCCGACAGCAGAGATTTAACCATCTGATCTAAATCATTGTAATTAAGAACTTTGAGGCTTTTTAATTTTTCAAAAGTTAACAACATTTTCATGCTTTTCACATGCACATGTTTCTTACATCAGGTTGCAATACCCAACAGCTTCATCTGGGTTAAATACTTCACTCTGTTTGGTGGAATATTAATTTATTTTTTCTTCAAACAAGATTTTCTTGTCTTTCCAACCCATTTTTTTGCTGAGCCCTCTTTTATGTCGGCAAGTACTGAAATACCTTTTATTTGTCCTTCTATTATATTTCTCCTGCTCCTTCCTTTTAAATTCATCATACAGTTCTGGATCATTTTTAATTATATTTCTTTTTTGCTAAGACTCCTTCCAGACTTTCCTAAATGTGATTATATCAGATTTCTTAGACATGGTACCAACTAGGCCAGATTGACATGATACCAACTGGTACCATTGCAGAAACAACAAAGAGAATTTCAGTCATGAGAATATTTAAATTACCTCCAAACTCAATGCCATATTTTTAAAGAAAAATTAAAAGATTTTATCAGCATACATAATTAGACCCAAAGTTACAAGTGTTCAAACATTGTAAATCAAATAAAGCTGGTAGGCTTTATTTTACAGGTGCAAATCAGAACCAATTGGTAGGTTAAATCAGTACTGGTTAGAGAAAAAACAATTGGACTGCTTATTTGTTTACCCAAGATTGTTCTTACTTTAATAAATAACCATTTATAATCACTATTTTACCATATCATTGTACAAATTCCTGATAAGAAATATTTGTTCACCTCCATGGATGACTGTCACCTCCATGTTGGAACTTAGCCATGGAGGTGAAATTTCAATGGTTGGACCACATTTATGCCTAACCTAAAACAATCCCAGCCATGTGCTTTGATTTCCAGATTATTTTGTACATTTTCTAACTATCTGTTGAAATAAGTTCAGCAATAAATGAAAATATATTAAGTTAAAAAATGCCATGGTAGTGACATTGTTAAAAGAACTCACGATTTTTCTTAGTACAAATATAAGAAACAGACAAAGTAATACTTACTATTAAGTCCAATATATCTTACAGTAAAGATGGCTCATTAGAGCTTCTTTTAATTACACTTTCAGACATGTACTGCCTTCTAGTAGACTTTTTTATAGGTTATTTAGTTTTTATGCAGAGCTGACAAAAATAGTAGGGACAAAATAATTTACTGATTTTTCAACATTAAATTTAATAAAAAATATAATAATTTCTGGTGCAATGAAATGAAAACTATTAACAATGAAACTATTAATATTAAATACAGCTATTAAATAAAGTAATTTTTATACTTTTTAAGTTTCGAATATATTTCTTAACTTAGAAATAGGGTTAGGGACAGCCATGGAGGTGATATTTTCCTTGTTTAATCCACTTTTTTAAGCATAAATATGCGAATATTTATTCACTTGAAGATATCTGATGAAAATATACCTAAATTAAGATCTATTACTATTGTATAAAAAATCAATTGACACATGAAAATCATAAAAAAAAAAATACATGTGACTCAAATTTCCATTTAATTTCAGAATGACCTCTTATTCAACAATTTTTTGGAATATTATAAGTGCATGAACAAGACTCTTGGTTCCAACAAGACGTTGTAACCTGCCATACAAGTTATGACCCATGGGCATGCTTCAAGATTTTTTTGGCGATCGACTCATCTCAAGAAACTATTGGCCGCCTCGTTCCGTGATCTGCACATTCCTGAGTTTTTTTATGTGGGGGATATTCAAAGAACAAAGTTTGTGAAGATAATCACCAAACAATAGGTGATCTGAAAATTGCCATTTCTCAAAGGATACAAGAAGTTACTCCCAGCATTTTGAAAGGTGTTTTTAAAAATATGTGTAAACTACTTCAGCTTTGCCTCCCAAGAAAATTGCAGAAATTTTAAACATTTACTATAAATGTAAGTCCAAATTTTTTTCGTTTATAAGTGCTATTCACCATTAACATAAAAATATTTGTTTTAAAGTTTGTTGATTTTGTATAGTAAATTCACGAATCGTCAGTACAAGAACTTTTAGGACACCCTGTACAATTCATGTTTTTCAAGATCATAAATTTGTTAAAGAAATGTGAAGAATTGAAGGCACAATTGTAAATTGCAGTTTAAGTACATGCGAGAACATTACTTTAACTGATTTGTCGCAGTTAATTTCTCACATGACATTTATTAAAAAAAAAGGGTTGGGTGCTATAGTGTTTGATTGTATTTTTAAAATTAGCTTTAACCCTTAACTGCTGTGTCACAAACCGTCTCGTAACTAGTGTGGAGGGGTCTCTCAGACCTCGCTCACTAAAGTGTGTATAAAGTAAATTAATATATATTAATGAAAGATTCTTTAGATAATTATTATTTATACATTTTAAATTTAGATAATTCAATTCTTAACATGAAATATATATTATATTACTATGCAAGTAAAGTAGATTCCATGTCTCTTCAGGCTCAGCTTTCGGAACTAATTTTGCAGGACATTTCAACCCTGGAAACTAAAACTATGTTGTGGTTTGGTGTTCTAATGGCACGATTAGGTTCCCCACCCCCCAGAATCCCATTTGAAGTTATTTTTTCCATAGAAATATTCCTGTGAATACGCACTTGAAATGTCTTCATCTGCATAAATTTCCGAATCCGTTTCATGTTTGCTTTCAATAGTATCCGAAATTTCATTGTCCCAGTACTCTATTTCCGACCAATTATCAACAATATCCTGAATTTCTTTTTGTGCTAGATACAGAGGTAGTTTCTTAGTGAAGTTTGTTACCATTTTAGACTCAGCTGAAATTCCATACTCAAACTTAGACTATTTCATTCAGCAAGAACAGTAACGCAAATGCTTTGAAGGGTCTAAGAGACCGTGCGGGAAATGCAAATAGTGTGAAATACGAAATAGTTGGGACAGCCAAACCAGTGTTGGAATGTGGCTTCTCTTGGACGTAGTAGGAAGGTACTGAATAGGACATTGACCAATATTCACTTTGAGAGGTGGAAACGACCTGTCACTCTGGGTCAGTGAGACCCATGACAGCAGTTAAAAGTTAAATAAACTTGTTAAACTTTGAATAAAGCAAAATCACTAAATAATTTTTCTCTGTCCAATTTGTATTTTACAGGTGTTTTCTAAGGATGAATCCTGATAAAGGATCCAAAGCCTCCAAAAAAAGAAATCCATGAATCAAAAAGTTTTGACCTTATAAAATAAACTTATGGACTTTGAATGGTGTTGAACATTTCATTGAATAGATATGAAAATATTAGGTATCTTGATTCTGTTAATTGCATCGAAGTTATTGTATTGTAATCGTGGTTTTATTTTTAAAAATTTAAATCAATGAACCCTGATTATATTTGTATTTCTGTTTATTGTATATTTTTGCCTGCTCATTTTGTATTACTTAAATTATATGCAACAAACAAATGTACCTCACAAAACATTATGTTATTATCGTGTTCAGCACAGCAGTGTATAATGTAACCATATTTAAAGGTGTTTTGCTATTTAATAAAAGTTATCACGGTTTCTTAAATGAAAAGCTCCAGAGTTCTATATTTTGAAAATTTATCACTGTTGACATTATAAGAAGACAACAATATTTATTTTTTCACTTATACAGACTTTTTTCTACATGTTTATATAGTTTGTTACTTAATAAGTATCATCAACATGCATATTGAAATGATTTACTTTAATTTTTATCATTCTGTATAATTGAATAATATTCTAGCATAATTTAGTTAGACTATTTAATTTAAATGTTTGAACATTATTGAAATAACAAAAGTAATAAACATTATACAGTGAAACCTGTCTATAACCATTCTGTAGGGACCTAAATAAAATATTGTTATAGACAGTATCGTTACACACAGATTTCACTGTATATTGACAGTATTATGAATAAAAGGTACTGTGTACGGCACAGTATTTTTCTTTAATTTATTTGCTCTGCAATAGTTCTATACTATTTTAAAAAATGACTTTACCATTTTATCCACACTTCGAAACTAAATTTCAGAGAAAACCCATTATTTTGTGCGCAAAACTGTTTCAACTGTATAGCTGATATTTACATTTTTACACATTTTGTAAACCTTATAGTATTTAGTGTAATTGCATAATTTGGGGTGAAACCATATTCACTGCATAATTGCAACATATTTTTTATGGTAACTGGTTGTAACTTCAATTCCATGTGGTTTTGTAAACTAAAAACTACAATAAACTTGTTCTTGACTAGTTAAAAATAGTTCTGATTGCGAAATTATACTGTATTTTTTATGGTAACTGGTTGTAACTTTCACCTATTAAATACTTTTATGTAAACAGTTGAAAACTGAAACATACAGAGAAAACTATATCTCATGGTAAAAAACAGTTGCGACTACAAATTTACTTCATAACTTTTACGGAAAAAATGTGATATCATATGGCAAAATACCGTTGTGAATACGGTTTTATTTAGTAACTTTTACGGGGGAAACTTGATCTCATATGGGGAAAACCGTCGAGAAAACGGTTTTACTTCGTAACTTTTACGGGAAAAACTGGATCTCATATGGGAAAAAGCCGTTGTTTCTACGGATTAACTTCGTAATTTTTATGGTTTTGCACAACCAACCCAGCTGCCAGTTTAAAACCGTAAATTTTACGGGATTTTTTTTACAGTGCAGTTTGGGCATTCCGTTCGATAGGTAGCGCAATGTAGCACAGTAGCAGCTCAGGCTTGAGCTTTTTCGCGTCTGATAGACGGAATCACAGTTTGGGCAATCCGTTCTGAGTCCACGAACAGCTGTCGCGACTCGGCACGTCTCCAGAGACGGGGTATCGGACAAAAAAACGAGAACGGTTTAACTTCAGCCGGATCAGTTTTTCCACGGTCTCCTCCTCTCTTCTTCTAAAAAACTCTCTCGACTCCGAAAGTTCCAGGGGGTTGTTGGCACCCCTCTCTTTCATTCGACACACTTGTCGTCTCGCTGTTGGCTGGTTCAAAATCGGCTGTCCATAATAGGTTGATTTTTCCTTTTCGCCGATAGCTTCATTAGCGGACGGCGGCCCGAACAAAAAGCATCCGCGGGTTCTTGTGATCATGTGGAAGCAGCGGAAATGAACTTCTGCCCAAGTGTCTCGTCGGTATCGCGACAAAGGTCCTTCGCTCCGTCTCGGTCGAAACTCAATCCCTCGAACCACCACCAGCTCGTTAACTGTCGCGGTCTGAGTTCATAAGCGGCGTGATCTCTCAGCGTCTGGCTTGACTTCTCGGCAGTTTCTCCGACGAATGCTTGTTTTTTTCCCCTCGCCACAGACTTCGTCACAGTCCGTATTTCTATCCAATACCGATTGAGAACTCCACTTATTCTGATCGAACCTGTGATCAAAACTGGATATTGGAAATCAGATAAAAATTGTGTTTTATAACCAGTGCAGTCATATATGTCCATCAGTACCAACAAATCCGACGGTCTGCAAAGATTGAATATCAATGTGTTCAAATGCTATAGCGCGATACATATCAGTAACTTTTAATGTAACGGTTTACCACCGTTTGGGAAACATTTGGACAAATTATTGGTTAATCGTATAGATAGTTATCAATCAACTAATGTAAAAATTAGGAATCTATTTGGAATTTTTACTGACGAAATACTGAACTTGTATTCGAAAAAAAAGCCAACCGGAGTCATAATACGCACACAAAACACTACCACCACCTATATTTATCTTGCCATAAAATACATCTCCTAAACACGGACTCAACCTAAAAAAAGAGGAACGTTGTGAACTGCATTTGTTGTGTAAACAACGTTAAGAATAGGGCAAATAAAATGCACGGATGTTGGTAATTTTTTCTCACATGAAGCATTTAGCATCTTACCGTAGCGACACCTATTTATATCTTAGACACTTCCCATGGAAGTAAATCTTTAATTTTGTGTTTGAAAGGTCGATGCTACCTAGAGATATAGCAGCAAGGAAAATGTCCAAGTGTCCATCACCCCACTGATGGGGTAACTTATCGAATGGACAGAGCACTATTCCTAAAGATAGAATTCGCGAGAAGTTTTAAGACTTCTAGCGTGGAAAATCTGTTTCAAATGAATAGCAAAGTAATTTATGCGATTGTTGAATAGATTGGAGGATGGAAGAAGATTGCCTGATCCACTGATGAAGTAGACAATCGAATAAGCAAAGCAAGTTTCTCAAAATTTGAATTAAGTATTTCTACAAATTGCCCATTAATTCTGTTAGCAGTAGATATGTTGACGAGGATTTCTGAACTGAATCGGTTAAGAGAACAGTAAAACAAAATCCCCATCACAAAGTGTAAAAGTATATCTGTTCATACAAGGGGTTTAAGAAAGAGCTCACTAATTTTTAAATGGATATAACTACAAGTGACAGAATTATGAAACAAGTAAGTACATTTAATGAGCCTGTCTGCAATTTCAAATAGACCGGTTACAATATTAGTTACAAATTAGGCTAATAGATGGCACGGAATGTTACTATGTGACTAACTGCTTATATATATCATTGATAAAAATCTATTTTTTTTTTCAAACTCGAGGTTTCAATGTGTAAAAGCTATTTTTGCAGGCGATTGATCAGGACGTTTAAGCACTCATGGTGAATCATAGTGTAAGTAATGAACGCGATTTGGATCGTAACGAATCTGCACAACATGGCAGAAACTCTTAGGATCCAATCAAAGTTGCTATTCAGTAGCGATGTGTAAGCATCAAGTACTGCTGTTCGTAACTGCGATCGAGATTATGACAACAACCTTTGCAAAGTGTACAATTGTCTATCGCCGCACAGAAAAGGAGGTTAGCCCATTTTCCATTAGGGTGTGTGAAGGAATATTTTCAAAGTACCACATTGACTCACTCATTGACAAATTCGAAATATATGTTGTGTGTATTTTCTTGTTGCGAAGAAGTCAACACGAAAAGATCAAAATTGGGGAAACTACGTATTTGGCCAGCGTGGTAGTATTCCAGAATTCAAGAAGCAAGGATGTCGATATTGTTAAATTGATACGTACGATGAGAATCGGTTTCAAAATATGAATATCTCCAAAAAGATTTGCTATGGAAGAAAGAAAAATTAAGTTTCTGGAACAAGTAGGTGAAACATAGGCTAAGCATGTTTAATATACCTATGCTACACTTGGATTGACTCTCGTTTTATTCGGTTCTACATTGATATCAACGGGAAATTTTTTACAAGAAATCCATATGCATATGTACGGCATAAATTACGAGAGGATAACAAAACATTAGTGCCCTCTATTAGCCTTACAGAAAAGCACTCTCATAGGATGGATTAGTATCTCTCAGATTAAAACGTGAAACACATTCTGTCCCCAAAGAACTCTGTATTTAGAATAAGTGTTTTTTCTGAGATAATTTTCATTGCAAACAATTAATCCAGAAGAGAAGTAGAATCTACTTTCACCACACAAATACTACCCATTCACATATAAGGGTTACCTTAAATTTAGTAATTTATGGTATTTACCTTTACCTACGTGTTTACCTTAAATTTTGTAATAAATTTTCTTTCGGATATAGAAGAGGGAATAAAAGGATTTACTCCACTGCCAAAGATATTAGCAGTGGAAAGAAAAATGACTTATGATGATAAGAAAGATGATCTGTCAACCGATGATGAACCGAAAGATGATCACCGTTTAGTGTTATTGGAAAGAAACGTTTGTATTGGGTCATCTGGGAAGTTCTGAGCGTTTTTACGATAAATTTCAATGAAACAGTACAAAAACATTAAAAATTTTATTGAATCATATCAGTACAATTTTGTTGCATAAGGTATCTAACTCGTGTCAAATTTTCCGCAGATTTCAAATCCGTTGAAATTTGTAATCTCTAATTAACAATCCCGATGTTACAAAAATGAACTAAATAATGCCGGTAAATTTTTTTAATTTTTTTTAATTTCCTTCGCTGGAATCGTCTGAGCACAGGAAATGGAATCTGATTGCTAGACAACGAAGGTAATATGGAAGAAAAAAAAATTACAATTTAAAAATTATTTTTTTAAGAAAATCATATTTTTAGGTAACGATCAAGTGTGAAATTTTCCGCAGATTTCAAATATGTTCACATTTTTACTCTATCCTTGCTGATCTAGGAGATAGAAAAAAACTGTATAACTCCAGTTAAAATTTTTTTTTTTTTTCGTTTGCTAAAAAATCGTTCCTCCGCAAAATGAAACGGAAACGGACAAAATAAATTTAGAATCTATCATTACTTTATAGTGTTACATACTAAAGAAAACAAAAATAATTAAATGCCATAAAATTTATTTTAAAAGGTTCTAGATTGAATTTTAAAATTCGGGCTTCGTACAAAAAATTGTGGACTACCTGTGTTCCAAAAGCCATCACTGAAAGTGTCATAGATTCGTTAGGAGCGTACATAAACATACAAAAAACACTTCCTTTTGTAATAGTAGAGATTGCGTTATTTTCGAGAAACATTCTTGTTTTTATAGGGTTATATAAATACACGCAATTTTGAAAACGAAATATAAAGGAATCATTGCTACCACTCCATAAAAAAAAGAACATAAAAATAAGAATGCGCGCATGCATGCTAACACTATCAAGCATGTTTATTTGAATCACGATGTATTAAAGTGACCCCAAATGGTGTCACGGGGAATACAATGAAAGTTTGGTAGTTCTGATATGGTGGGAACAAGACACATTTCATAACTTTAAGCTATGACAGCAAATAAATTTTATTATTAGAATGAATTTTTTTTACTCGATGGGTTTTTAATTCTGTTCAGATACAAGAATTAGTATTCTTTATTACTAAAGTTTAGTGTAAATACCCTTAAAATTAAATTCCTTAGTTACAAATGTCGGAATAGCGACATTTATATTGTTAACTGATACAGTACATCACCAAGAAAATAAATTCTAATGTGTTTTCCAGAATTGCAGAAAAAAAATCATTGAATAGAGTATAAGATAGTTTGTTCACTATTTTGATCAGAAGATGGCATCATTAGTATACAATTTTGAAGAATTAACAAAGAAACAATACTAAAGCCATCCAGCATGTTTCGTTATGTCCAAAGTAACAATCGAAATAGCTCTACACCTAAAGCAAAAAATATATTGGTATTTTAAACTGCATTTATTTCACTTTTTAAACGTTTCAAGCATTTTTATGTGTTTTTGTGCATTTTCTTGACCGTAAAGATACTTTTCTTATTTGAAAAAATACGATGTCAATATTACGTAACGATCGAATTGCCGATTGTTTTTGACGATTTAATTTATGTTACGAAGGTGCCGATGTCCCAAAACATAAAAAAAAAATATTAATTACTATCTCCTTTCATCAGGTTAATAGTTATTTTTATCATAAATAAAGTGAATTAAGCAGATACAATATTAAAAGAATAAGTAGGTGCAAGGATGCAATGCGCCACAGGTTGGCCACACCTGATTTAGGTTGTCATCTCATATTCACTAACTTCTCCTTCCCCATTTCCTGTGAAGAGATAAGTTAGATGTAAAAACTTATTAAGAAAATACGTCGTTTTCACTTTCGTACTCATTCTACTCTTTGAATTCCCGTGACACCTATGGGTATCACTTTAATTAACCACTAATGTTTCCCTCGTTAAGCAGTATATATTCTTTTATTATGCAGTGGTAGCAATGATTCCTTAATATTTCTTATTCCAAATATTAAATGTATTTTTAAAGACGACAGTGCCGAAACTGGGTGTTAGCGTGCATATCTGCTTCTGCTGGCACTAGGAGAAACTCGAATGACTCATTATTTATTGCTTCGTTAGGCGAATTGTGATCTGCGGTTTCTAATACGTGACACAAGCGGATGGACAGAGGAAGAATCCTAATGTTAAAACTTAGATGAATGGCCGCTAGATGGCGTATACTTTTTTAGTTCTGTCGGCAGTAGGGAAAATCTTGAACTGGTTTGAAAATTCCCTGTTCTGATGTTGAATGTACTCTGTTTTGTTTATGCGTGTGAGGTGAGGAGCTGATGGATTTCAACGGACTTTCTGTTGAAAGCGGAATAATTTAATTAGGAAAAGTTAATTTGTCTTTAAGCGTATCCTTTTGAAAGATTGTATTTACTTTTCAGAAACACATCCAATCTCCTTCAAATTTGAAATGTGTTTTTTGATGCGTTGGATACATGCAAGAAAAATTTGTTTCAGCTTTGATTTTGAATTGTTTTACGCTGTTGCGTTTAATTATATTTGTGAAATGTAATCTTAGTATTTTAGTAGAGGCAGTGAGATTGTTCGTTCTGTGATCAGTAGTTAATTTTTGATACATAATTTTATAGAATTTTGTTATTGAGATTACATAATATGAAAGTTCACAAATTGAATACATCTGATTCTATTTAAACACACCATTTCTTTCGATTTTTAGATTGTTACAGGGTATGCAAATTTCAAATTGTGATTTTTTATTTAAAAATTAGTGATTTAAAAAAGAATTTTATATTTTATTTTCCTTTCTGTATTATGTGTAATAATATTGAAAATGAAATTAACGAGACCCACTATTTTTTTACCTCAAAAAGGGACATCTACTAAGTTTTAGGTAACAATATGAGAGTATAAAAAAACAATGTTTTATTATTATTATTATTATTATTATTATTATTATTATTTTTTTAATTTTTGTTTAAGCTTTTACTTACCAATGAAAAGAGCAGGAGTTTGTGAGAGAAAGTGAATACAATTAATTTACGTGATTTTCACACTTGTTGACCACTCTTTGAATTCACAGTGACAACAATGGGTAAGGTAAGGGTAATTTTAGTTAACGTCATACTAGAGCAACACAACGGGCTATTGACGACGGTCCGGGATCAGTCCCTGAAGGGAAAGATCCGAGGACAACACCTCGTAATTTTGAACCACAGTCAGATGACGAGACAACAATGGGTGCCACTTTGTTTAATACAAACGAAGAGGAGAAAGAATTAATTGTAAATCGTTGATGGGTGTGTGTTTATCTATGAATATATTCTTTTATTATGCAGTGATAGCAATGATTTCTTTATATTTCGTATTCCAAATATTAAATGCATTTATAAAAAAGACAGCGCCGAAGCTTTGTGTTAGCGTGCATTCACATATTTCTTTATAGTTTTTATTTATTAATGAAAAGAGCAGGAATGTGTGAACCCGTGGAAATAAATTATTTATGTGGTCCATACATATGTATCCAATTTATATAAATTAATAAATTAAATTATAATTTTTTTTGTGTATCCAATTTACTGAACAAATTTGATTAAGTATATTTGGTGTTGATTTTTAATAAGGAAAAAATTCTTGGCAGGATTTATTAATAACTGCTTTGGTGTTTTATAAACATGTACTTAGTTTATAAGTTGACATTAAAAGTCGAGCTTCGAGGCTTGGAGCAGAGAGTGCTGGGTCTGCGAAGAGATTCTCTGACTGACTCGAGAGGAGTTTGGTCGTTGTTTCGAGGGCGTACTAGCGACGCCCTTGATTTTGGAAGTAAGTCTCCGGTGGAGACTCTGGTTATGTTCTGAAATTGTCTGTTTAACAGAACGGCACTGTATATAATCAAATAACCAAGAAATAAAAGAATATTTGTTTTTTATACGATATTCAGTTTTCTTAAAATATCCTTCCTGCCAAAACTTATACACCCCAGTTGTTCAAGATTGTTACAACTGGTGGCAGCGGTATTGGATTATTAGCTCGAGTTAATGAGCTACGAACCTGGTCAGGATCGACCATTGCTTGAGAACTTTAAGTCTGAAATCCCGTCTTTTACGACGAGGGATACGAGTAACCGCTTCGGAAGCTGAATTGCTGGACTTTAGCGGTGGACCAAAATATCGTCGGAGGGATACGATCGACGGGTTCCGGAAGCCCAGAGAAAAAGCACCACGACCCCGAAAAAGGAGCCCGGCTGTCCGGACGGAAGAGGGAGGTGAGTCCTATTTTGGAAAAATTCATTCCGAGAGGCAGTTAGTTAGGGTATAAAATTGGGTTGGTGATTGGTCGGTCATTCTGGTATGAAATATACTTAGTTCTTAAGAATTTTGTTTTTATGTGTTGGGGTTGTATAAGTGCATAAGGTTATTTGCGTTTGATTTATGGTTATTTATAGTGAGTCTTTATATTGTACCCCTTTGACTCAGTTGGAATCTCTGTAGTGCTTGTGAAACGTTGGTGTTTACTATTTTTTTCTTGTTACACCAGAATAGAATTTTAATAGATTTAATTTTGGTTTATTCAAGAAGCCATGTCGTCTTTCATAAAACGCCTAAACAGGCAGAAAAAGAGCACGTTAAAGCAGTTAGCCGCGGAATTTGAGGTTGAGGTGTCTGACTCAGACCTAGTGGAAAACATAATCAAAGGTATTTTGGAGGCACCAGATTTCACGGAGGAAACCGCGGAGTGTTTCTTAGACAGAATAATGGAGGAGATTGAACAGGAAAGATCAGATAGAATAGTTAGAAAAGAACGGGAGTTTGAACTAGAAAAATTGCGAATGGGAAATACTCTAGAAACGGCAAGTGCAAATTCTATGGTTTCCTTACCCTGTGAGGTTTCTAATAAAAGAATTTGTCTAAAAGATCTAGTTCCCAAATTTGATCCGAGAACAGTTGATATAGCACTGTTTTTAATGATATTCGAGCGGCAAGCTCAGAAAGAAAAGGTGGAGGAGGATAGGTGGGTATCCCAATTAATTCCCTTGTTGCCAGCAGACGTGGCAGAGCTAGTAGTAAAAGAACCTGTAGAGAATGGAGACGACTACTACCACATGAAGCGAATGCTCATGAAACGCTTCAGATTAAGCACGGTTGCTTTAAGACTAAAATTTGAGGAGCACCACAGGAAACCAGGGGCGTTGTGGTCCGATCTGGTTTACGAATTAAAAGGTTATTTAGATAATTGGTTGGAGTCGGCGGAAGTGAATGACTTTCAAATTCTAAAACAGCTTATGCTCACGGAGCAATTAAAAAAAAGAGTACCCCAAGATCTCAAAGAGAGATATTTAGAAAATTGGGAGGATTTTCGAAAGGCCTCAGATCTGGCCGAAAAATTAGATCATTATGAAAGTGTGAAGAGAACGTTCAAGAGAACTGAGATCAAATATGGGGAAAAGAGTTTGCACGGGAAAGGGAAGTCAGAATCATATCCTAGAAAAAACTTTGAGTTTAAAGACAAGGCGGGAAGAGGAGGGAGCTCGGAAACCCTTAAACCGGACTTAAATAAAAATTTCGACAGAAAAAAGGAGGTAATTTGCTTTCAATGTAGAAAGCTAGGCCACATAAGGCCGGAATGCCCGTTGCTAAAAAGAAAGACAGAGGATGTAATGTGTAATAATATAGGAACTCGAATTGATTTCGACGCGAGTTTTGCCCCTTTTTTGAATACAGTACTGGTAAACGGTATAGAACGGAGTTGCTTGCGTGATACAGGGTCAGGGATCGACTTATGCGCAAGAAGTTGGATAAAAACCGAAGATTTGTTGGCCGAAGTGACCTGGGTTAGGCAGCCCCTGGATAATGAATGCAAATGTTTGCCTTTGGCAAAGGTTACGCTCCAGGGGAAGTTTGGTTCCATAGTCACCAAAGCCGCTATTAAGCCAGATGTTTTGGATCAGGGTTTTTATCTTCTGGGAAATAAGACTGCCCAGCTTATCGAAGAGCATCTGAAAGGCCCTGTGCCTCTAAATGTAGTAGTAACGCGGAGCCAAACAAAAACAAGGGTAGATAATTCCGGCGCGAGCCATACGAACGAGACCCCCGTAGTCAAAACCCCGAAGGCGGTAGAGGAGGACGAAAAACTCCCCGTAATTGACGAAAGCGATCGTTCCTTTTTGCCGTTAACATTGCCAGAGGAAGAGAATGGCTTTTCTCAGATCTCTTCAGCTGTGTTCGAAGCCGCACAAAGGAATTGCGAGTCTCTCGCTGCGCTATGGGCTCGGAGTTCAGTGAATGGAGAAAGTGAGTTTAAAATTGTAAAAGGGAAACTAGTTCGCATTGCGTACTCAAAGAGAGGCGAACAGCGAGTTCAACTTATTATACCAATGAAATTTAGGGACAAAATAAAAGCTTTTTGTCACGAGGAAATAGCTGGACATCTGGGTGCTACTAAGACAAAAGATCGGGTATTACGTCATTACTTCTGGCCGAATTGTTACCAAGAAATTGAGCAATATGTGAGATCATGTGACTCTTGTCAGCGGGTGGGGAAAAGTGGAGATAGACGAAAGGCCCCTATGAAAATAGTTCCTATAATTTCAGAAGTATTCTCTAAAATCAATATAGACGCTGTAGGACCCTTACCAATTAGCTCAAATAACAACAAATATCTGATCACTTCCATTTGTTTAGCATCCAGATACCCAGATGCTATTCCGGTGGAAAATATTACCTCGGTAAAAGTAATAGACGCGTTGCTCTCAGTCTTTTCAAGGACAGGGTTCCCCAGGGAAATTCAGTGCGACCTAGGTAGCTCGTTTACAAATGTATTGACGTCTGAATTTTTCGAAAAATTTGGCATCAGAGTGGTGCACAGTTCGGTCTGCCATCCTCAAAGTAACCCGGTGGAGAGATGGCACTCGAGTCTTAAACGCGTTCTCAAAGTACTCTGCGTAGAAACAGGTGAGGATTGGGAAAAGAATTTACCATCCGCACTATTTGCATTGCGAACGGTGACCCATGAAAGTTTAGGTTTCAGTCCTGCGGAACTGGTACTGGGAAAGAATTTAAGGACCCCCCAGACTATTGTGTACGAGAATTGGCTTGAACCTGAGGATTCAGACTCTAATGTGGTAGAGTACATTTTAAACCTGACAAATCGGTTAAAGAGGTGCCAAGAGTTGGCTACCGAAAGAATGGGCGAATGCCAACTAAAAAGGAAATTGTGGTATGACAAGAATGCGGTTACGAGAAATTTTAAAGTGGGAGATCAGGTCTTAGTTTTAGCTACATCTAAACCGAATAAAATGGCAGTAAACTGGATGGGGCCTGGTAAAATTACGAGCAAAATTTCGGACACAAATTATTTGATAGATTTGCCCGAAAAACGTGACAAAAGCACGATTTATCACGTTAACTTAATGAAACCCTATCATAGCAGGGCCGAGTGTGTTAATCTGATTATCGATGAAGAGCACGAAGAGGTAGAGCATGAAGCTGAGATCCCCTATCCGCTACAAGACCCCACTCATTTCGATTTGCAAGAAATTGTAATGGAGAGCCGACTTGACGAGCGCGCGTCTGATATCCAGATCGAAAGATTCGGGGAAATGCTAAAAACTCATAGAAAGGTGTTCTCTTCGGACCCGGGTAATACCGCATTGATAACAATGGACATCGAATTGAACAGTGAGGTTCCGATGCGCACCAGGCCATATCGCATGTCTCCTAGACAAGTACACATCTTGCGAAATGAGATTCAGAGACTGTTGGCTCTGGGGGTGATCGAGGTAGGTTAATCGGATTATGCCTCTCCAATGATCTTAGTAGAGAGCCCAGGTAGGGACCCTAGACCATGTGTGGATTATCGAAAGCTAAACGCAATCACCCGAACCCAATTTTTCCCTTTACCTCATATCGAAGAGGTAGTGGAAAAAGTAAGTGCCGCCCCTTTCATCACCGTCATGGATTTGACAAAGGGATACTTTCAAATACCTCTTACTGAAAGAGCGCAAAGATATGCAGCATTCGTGACGCCTTTTGGGATGTTTATCCCTAAGAAAATTATGTTTGGCCTGATTAATGCCCCCTTTTATTTCTGCAAATTGATGGCCCAGGTGTTAGGCGGACTGGAAACATTTGCGGCCCCTTATACAGACGATATCGCGGTATTTTCCCCAACTTGGGAAGAACACCTTAAGGATGTTGGCAGGGTATTGCGCAAATTGGGAGAAGCTAAGTTAACGGTCAAACCGGCCAAGTGCCGTTTTGCACAGGACCATGTCAAGTTTCTGGGGCATGAAGTTGGATCCGGGAAAAGGTCGCCAAACGAGGCGAAAATTAAGGCGATCCAAGAATTTTCCACTCCTACCACAAAAACCCAAATTCGGTCATTTTTAGGAGTGGTGGGTTATTACTCCAGATATATCCCGAATTACTCGGTTATTGCCGCCCCTTTGACAAGTGCTTTGAAAGGAAGGGTGACAAAAGAAAAGGGGATTTGGACAGACGAATGTGATCAGGCATTTAAGAACCTAAAATCGAAGCTTGTCCAAAATCCGGTATTATATGCTCCGGATTATACTAAGGAATTTCTAGTACAAACGGATGCGAGCGCAACAGGTGCGGGAATTGTACTGTCCCAGAACCTAGAAGGGGAGGAGCACCCTATTTTGTTTTTGAGTAAAAAATTCTCGAGAGCAGAGCAGAACTACAGTACAGTGGAGCGAGAGTTGGCTGCTATTGTATATGGTTTAAAAAAATTAAATTACTATTTGGACGGACAAAAATTTAAAATTGAAACGGACCACAACCCACTGACTTTCCTAAATAAAATGATGGGGAGCAATTCGCGGCTGACCCGATGGGCTCTATGTTTGCAGCAATACAATTTCACAATTGTTCACAGAGCCGGGAAAAACAACGGAAATGCCGATGGTCTGAGTAGACAGCCTCCTTAAAAAAATGCTTTGATGAAATTATAATGGGTTAGTGTATAATATGAATTTTAAATTGTGTAAATTTTTGTTTTGGTCACACACACAAGTTAATGTTTGTTTTTGGTTCAGAAAATGGCTTTGTAAAGCCAATGTAAATATATTTTCTTGGGTTAGCATTCTGTGCAGAGTTATTTGTTTCAAATGTAGATAAAGTTAAGTGTAAGTAATCTCTGCATTGGAGCCGTGAAGTGGAGTAGAAAGGGATCGACAACCAGTCGTGAAGTGGAGTAGAAAGGGATCGACAACCAGCCGTGAAGTGGAGTAGAAAGGGATCGACAACCAGCCGTTAAGTGGAGCAGCAGAAAGGGATCGACAATCAGCCGTGAAGTGGAGCAGCAGAAAGGGATCGACAACCAGCCGTGAAGTGGAGTAGAGAAGATCGACACCAAGCCAAATCGTGAAGGACAGCCAGTCCGGAAAAGAACGCGAGACGCCGAACTCCGAAAAAGAGGATAAAAAGACCAAGTTTTGTGTTGAAAAGAGTCTTAGAAGACCAAGTTTTGTGTGGAAAAGCGGGAGCGACTACTCATACACCTGAAGTGAATCATAGATGACCATAGCCTGGGCAGCACGACAGGTAAGTCTTGATTTACTTTAGAGGCAGAATTTTTTGAAATTTAATTGGAAATTCTATGTTAGGTTTCAAGTTAAAGGATAGTTAAATAGTTAACAATTAAAAATTTTTACTTGATGTGCTTAAATTTTTTAATTTTCTCGGAAAGGAAAAGTTGTTAAGAAATTTATGGTAAATTTTTTTGCTAAGAACATTTGTATGTATAATTGAGTGGTTGCAAGTTAGGAAAATACCTTGGCTGAAATTTTTGGAAAGTATAGTTATTTTCAAAATTGTTTCCGTTGAAATTTTAAAGTAAACGTCAGTTGTTGAATCTAAACACTGTTACCATTTGAAATTTTATCAGATTTGCTAGAAGCTATACTTGGTATCTGTTGTAAAACTTGTGTTAGAATTATTTTGGAATTTAGTGTATATTGTGTTATTATAGTGTTGTATTGTGTCAGTATAGGTAGTCCCTAGTAGTAGTAGTATTTTTGTGTAGAATTTTGTAAGGGCAGAGAGTAAAGCATTTAAAATGGCATTTTTAGCAAGATATCGTAAGGCATATTTGCAAAACCTGGCATATGAGTTAGGTATCGACCTAGGTCCAAACGATAGGGTGGTTGACATAACCACAAAGATAACCGAGAGCCCACAGTATGATGAAGAATGGGTAAAGGCTCAACTACAGGTTATTATAGAAGAAAGGGCTAGAGCTTTAGAGACAGAAGAACGGGCTAGGGACATAGAGGCAGAAGAACAGGCTAGGGACATAGAGGCAGAAGAACGAGAACGCGTTAGAATGTTCGAATCAGAAAAACTTAGATTGGGACAAGACGCGGAAAGGAACAGCTTGGGATCAGGTCCATCTGAAAATCCTAGGCCAACGAAAAACCTAAAAACGGTTATGCAAAAATTTGACTCTGAAAAATCAGACATGGCCATGTATTTTACTTTGTTCGAAAGACAGGCTAGGAAAATGGGCATAGAGGAGGTCGATTGGGTTACACACCTTCTCTACTTACTCCCGATTGACATCGCCGAGATAATTATGAGAAAGCCCCTCAAAAGATCCGAAAATTACGAACACATTAAGAGTGTCCTCCTAGGTAGGTTTAAATTAAACCCGGAAACCTTTCGAAATAAATTCACGCAGCATCAGAGACGCCCCGGAACACTCTGGAAAGATCTAGTCTTTGAGATAAAGAGCTATTTGGAGGGTTGGATAGAAGGAGTTGGTGTAAGGGAATTTGAAGACCTTAAAAGTCTAATGATCACCGATCAAATTAAAAAGAGAGTTTCTCCCGAGATCAGAGAACACTTAATTGATCAGTGGGCTACCATAGTCGACCCGGAAGAGCTAGTACAAAAACTAGACCAATACGAAGCTGCGAGACGTACTGTGAGGAAACCTCTCGTCACTAGGCCCCCAGAAAGACGTTTTCCGTATAAGACCCGAATAGAAAACAAGCCCACCACCGTCAGGAAAATCGAGCTCGAGAGAAACGACCGCCCGAATTGGAGAAATGCACCTCCAAATCCATCCACTTGGAGAAAGAAGGAGTTCGAACGGCGAACTGCACCCGCGTGTTACATATGCCACTCAACGAATCATCTAAGGCCACAATGTCCCGAGCTCAGAAAAACTCAAAAACCCGAACGCGTGAATCATTTAGATATTGAGGAAAGTTTTGCCCCCTCGTTTGCCCCCTATCTTAGTGAGGCAGTAATAAATGGTCTAACGACCGTAATGTTAAGGGATAGTGGAACCAGTTTGGATGTCTCTCCAAATCACTTGGTGCGACCAGACGATTACACCGGAGAAACCGTTTGGCTGAACCAGGCACTGGAAAATAATTTCCGATGTTTGCCAGTGGCGAAAATGTGTATTGAAAGCAGAGAATTCGGAAGGGTAATAACTAAGGCAGCAGTGGTCGACAAAACCGTCGAACTAAACCACTATCTCTTGGGGAATTCGACGCAAGAACTGCTCGAGGAGATAAAAAGCCGACCACAGATAGTGAACGCGGTAATAACCCGTAGTAAAGAGAGAATGGAAAAAGTCAGGCAGGAAGGGGAGGTCGGGGTACCCCTAAAACTGTGGGTCGACTGATGGGGCGAGTGACAATCCTCATTTGGTACTCCCGCCACCTGAGAAGGGGACCCCCCTCGTTGAGATTTCGCCAGAAAAGTTTGGTGAAGTACAAAGGACTTGTGTTGAACTGAGCTCGCTTTGGGAGAAGGTAGCAGGGGATAAGATTGGCGAATATAGGGTCGAAATATGTTTGCTTTTCCGAATAACCACTGATCACCGTGGGGAAGAGAAGAAGCAGTTAGTGATTCCGGAGCAAATGAGAGAGGGAATTTTGAAAATATGTCACGAGGAGGTCCCTGCTCATTTAGGCTCTACTAAAACCAAAGACAAACTGCTGAAATATTATTTTTGGCCGAATTGCATTAGGGATGCGGAAGAGTATGTGAAGACATGTGATCCCTGTCAGAGAGTAGGAAAACCGAGAGAGAAGAAAAAGGCCCCTCTAAAATTGGTGCCAGTAATTAAAGAGATCTTCTCCAAAATCAATGTCGATACGGTGGGACCCCTTCCTCATTCCAGTAAGGAAAATAGGTATTTGGTTACGGCTATTTGTATGGCCTCGAAATACCCAGAGGCAATCCCGGTTCGAGATATTACTTCCGAATCGGTAGTGGAGTCTCTGATGATAATCTTCAGTAGGTTGGGATTTCCCAGAGAAATTCAATGCGACTTATAGGCACGTGCTTCACCAGTAATTTGACATCTACATTTTTCAACAAATTTGGCATTAAAGTGACCCACAGTTCTGTAAGGCATCCTCAGAGCAATCCAGTAGAGAGATGGCATCGATCAGTAAAGAGGTTATCGAAGGTTTTATGTTTAGAGTCGGGATTGGATTGGGAGAAAAATCTTCCGGCAGCTCTTTTAGCTTTATGGACAGTAACTCATGTGTCAACAAATTTTAGTCCAGCTGAGCTCGTACACGGGAAGAACCTTAGAACGCCCGAGACTTTATTGTTCGAACATTGGGTAGAGCCAGAGGAAGAAGGAAACGTCGTGACCGAGTATGTGTTCGAATTGATTAATCGTTTGAAGCGTTGTCAGGAATTAGCCTATGAGCGAGTTTCGGACATGCAAAACAAACGGAAAACTTGTTGATTAGTGGAGAGAGTACCGAAACGTCAGAATCGGATCTAGAGATAAATTACCCGACGTCAAATCCAAATGTTTATGATTTCGAGGAAATAGTACGAGACAGTAATTTAACTGAGAGGTGTACCCTTGAACAAATCGCGAGACTGAGGACGGTCTTATTATCACATAAGAAAATATTTTCAAATGATCCAGGTAGAACCGATTTGATAGTACATGATCTGGACTTGATACGCAGCCAACCCGTGAGATCCAAACCGTATAGAACGTCGCCTCGGCAAACTGAAATTTTGAAAGCCGAAATCAAGCGGATGTTAGACCTCCAGTTAATTGAGATAGGAGAATCGGATTACACTTCGCCGATGATATTGGTGGAAGCGCAGGGCAAGGATCCGAGGCCGTGTGTGGACTATCGTAGATTATTGGATTATCGTAGAGAAGGTATCAGCTGCAAAATATATCACAGTAATTGATCTGACAAAAGGGTATTGGCAGATCCCATTAAGCCCGAAGGCTCAACGATTAACCGCTTTTGTAACAACGTTTGGCACCTATCGCCCGTTGGTTCTCCCTTTTGGTCTAGTAAACGCCCCTTATTGTTTCTCCAAATTCTTGTCACAACTTTTACAAGGATGTGACGAGTTTAGTGTTCCATATTTAGATGACGTAGCCATATTTTCAAATACGTGGGAAGATCATCTGAAACACATAGATCTGGTTTTAAAGAAAATCGCGGGGGCTAAGTTAACAATTAAACCCCCAAAATGTAGGTTCGCGCAAAACAGCGTAAAATATTTAGGGCATGAAGTCAGCGGAGGTCTTAGGTCCCCTGCGGAAGCTAAGACAAAGGCAGTTCTGGTATTTACGGCCCCCAAAACGAAAACACAAATGCGCCAATTTCTAGGTTTGTGTGGTTTTTATGCCAGATACATCAAAAATTATCCGATCATCGCAGAACCCTTAACCCGCTCATTAAAAGGGAAGCAAAAAAGGGAGGAAATACAATGGTCATCTGAAATCGAAGCCGCGTTCCAAACGCTAAAGACCAAACTCACCGAGAAACCTGTACTCTATGCTCCTGATTATAGAAAGGAATTTATTTTATAGACTGATGCATCATATAAAGGGTTAGGAATTATTATGGCCCAACGAGGACCAGACAATAATGAACATCCGATCTTGTTCTTGAGTCGGAAGTTTAATGAGAGTGAAAAAAAATTCTCCACGACAGAGAAAGAGTGCTTAGCTATCATTTACGCAATTAAGAAATTGCGACACTATCTAGACGGACAGGGGTTTACAATCGAAACGGATCACAATCCTTTAGTGTGGCTGCGAACGAACGCAGGAAATAACCCCCGACTCATGAGATGGGCTTTGGCGTTGCAACCATTTAGTTATACCATAGTTCACAGAGCAGGGAAGGATAATAAACACGCTGACTGCTTAAGTCGCGTGGAATAAGTAAACCTATCAATCGTCAAGAGATAGATTCTGTAAATACGAATTGTATATAATGTTAAACTTTTGTGTAAAATAATTGTAAATACATTGTGTTTTTAATTGTTTTAAACTAAATGGAGAAGAAATCCTTGGTATGAAAGACAGGGACAAATTACTTGAATGTTTTAACTGCCTCTAGAGTTGTCGGGACTTCTGTGTGTGTAACCTTCCTTTTCAGATTTTGCTCTCCAGGATATCGCAAAATCTCTCCTTGGGGGGGGGGGAGGAGGAGGAATCTGTGACGAAGTATGTGGCGAGGGAATTAAAAAACAAGCATTCGGCGGAGAAACTGCCAAGAGGTCAAACCAGACGCTGAGAGGTCACGCCGCGTATGAACTCAGACCGCTAGACCGCGAGAGTTAACGAGCTGGCGTTGGTTCGAGGGATTGAATTTCGGCCGAAATGGAACGAAGGCTCTTTGTCTCGATGCCTACGAGACACCGGCAGTAGTTCATTTCCACCGCTTCCACATCATCACAAGAACCCGCGGATGCTTTTTGTTCGGGCCGCCATCCGCTAATGAAGCTACCGGCGAAAGAGAAAAATCAACCGATTTTGAACAGCCAATCGCGAGACGACAAGTGTGTCGAATGAAAGAGAGGGGGGAAAACAACCCCCTGGAACTTTCGGAGTCGAGAGAAGGTTTTTGGAAGAAGAGAGGAGTAGTCCGAGGGATCAAACTGATCTGGCTGAAGTTAAACCGTTCTCGGGTTTTTATGGCCGATACCCCGTCTCTGGAGACGTGCCGAGTCGCGACAGCTGTTCGTGGACTCAGAACGGATTGCCCAAACTGGGATTCCGGATATCAGACGCGAAAAAAGCTCAAGCCTGAGCTGCTACAGTGCTGCATTGCACTACCTATCGAACTGATTGCCCAAACTGGGATTTTGTCTATTAGACGGGAGAAAAGCTCGCCCCTGAGCTGCCGTTTGCTGACTTCGTAAACGCGTGCGAGAACTTTTGTTGAAGCTCACCCGAGCTAGAAAACATTTACTCAACCGAGTAACGTCTGGAGAAGGGCTCACCCGAGTCGGATAATCCATATCGGAGTTTCTGCGTAAAGGACAATTTACCATTTCGGTAGAGACTCAACAGTCTGTAAAACGCCACCTACCAAATTCCGTCAAGGTTATTCCTTAAGTATTATGTAAGATTATCTGAAAGTTTAAGTATACAGATTTACGGATATGAGATTTAGAGCATTGAATTTATACGAATTAGGTGACTACAAAGATTAAAGGTTGACTCACCTTGTTCCCCAAGATCTATCATCAGTGGACGAAATAAAGACAGAACACTAGTTTCGATGTGATGCGATTCTTTGTTTAAAGTATAAAGTATAAGACAAACATGCGCAGGCGACCTTTTTGTGCGTAGACGGAATTCTAATTTTGTAATGATATAATGGTTACAGTTTTCATGATTAAAAAATACATTCACAGTATCGTCACGTGCGCTGCATAACAAATATATCAAAATGCAACAATGTTTGCAAATACGCTCGTACTAGTTGAGCGCGTTATAAAATTAAATCCACGGAGAGTTCGCACTCACTCATATTATCATAGAAAAGAAATGCGTTCATCACGTGGCGTCCTCTTGTGGCTAATCTAAATCAACATCCTGCGAGGGCCGGCATGAGGGGAGAGGAAGGACCACCAGTCGATTCTGAGCACGAAGCTTTTCTCCATCCCTGGTCCGCACGCTGGCTACCCTGGTGATCTGATCTTTGCCCGGGAAGATGTTGGTTACGCGACCAAGAGTCCAGGAACAAGGAGCAGAATTTGCCTCTTGAAGAAGAACCATGTCTCCAATTGGCAGAGGTTGTTTCGTTGAATTCCACTTTTGACGAGGCTGGAGTGTATGCAGGTCTCGTGTCCAGCGGCGCCAGAAGGATTCCTTAACCTGCAATAAGAGTCTCCATCTGCAAGAGAGACTTAGAATTTTTCGATTAGTGTTTGTAGAACTGTCAGTGTTTTCTGGAAGTTCCAGAAGGGGAACTCCGATTAGGAAGTGTCCAGGGGTAAGTGCACGAAGATCACTAGTTGCCGAGGATAAAGGTACCAGAGGCCTTGAGTTTATGCAAGCCTCTATTTGACATAACACTGTAGAGAATTCCTCGAAATTGAGAAGTGTGCCTTGACAAGTTTTTGTGAGATGCCGCTTAGCAAGTTTAATTGAAGCTTCCCATAACCCACCTTGGTTAGGGGCATAGGGTGGAATAAAATGCCAATGAATGTTTCTTTCCGATGAGAAGTTCTGGACGGATTGCTCTTTTGTGAGTTTAAAAAGTGCTTTTAGATAGGCAGACGCACCGCGGAAATTAGTACCATTGTCTGAGAATATTTCCGAGGGAAATCCTCGACGTGCGACGAATCGTCTCAATGCAGCCAAGAACGAGTCAGTAGAGAGACTGGAGACGGCTTCCAGATGTACGGCACGGGTACACATACATATGAAAAGGCAAATGTATGTCTTGAATGTTGTCGCTTTTCGCTGGTGCTGGCATTTTGTACTAATTGGACCAGCGAAATCAATTCCAACTTTGTCGAAGGGGCGTGACTGCATGATTCTTGCAATAGGTAAATCACCCATATTTTGGTATACTGGCCTGGCCAATGATTTAAAGCATGTGATGCAACTGCGCACTACACTGCGTACTGTGGATTTGCCATCCGGAATCCAGAAGATTTGACGGATCAACGATAAGACAAGTTCGGGTCCCGAATGAAGACTTGTAAGATGGAAATGTCGAATCACTAAGGCAGTAATTGGGTGTCTCTTAGGAAGTAGAATAGGAAATTTATGATCGAATGCTAATGTCTGATGATGTGATAAACGTCCTCCAACGCGAAGAAGTCCTACTTCGTCAAGAAAGACATTTAAAGACAGTAGTTTGCTGGATTTAGGGAGAGGTTTATTTTTTGCTATAAGCTTAAGGTCGGAAGCGAATTCTTCTTGCTGTACAATTTTTAGAATAGCCGTTCGTGCACCGGTCAGTTCAGAAGTTTGAAGAGTACCTTTAAGCTTATTTCTAGATTTGAGGTTGTGAATGAAACGTAAGATCCAGGCTGTGACACGTAATAATGTTGTGTATGAAGAATCCTTCAAGATAGCATGAGATATTGGAGGTGATTCTTTAACTGTTTGTGGAACCAAATCCTTATTCTCGTCACGAATAAGTACTGAAGAAGTAGAGAGTTCAAAAGAAGTGAGAGCTCCGTATTTATTGTTGACAACAATCCAGTTTGGACCAGTGAACCACTCTAAATGAGCCAACAACTGTGAAGGATAAAGTCCTCGACTAGCACAGTCTGCTGGGTTTTCTTTGCCAGGAATGTGGTTCCAAGAAGTTACTGACGTCAGGGAAAGTATTTTTTCCACTCGATGTTGTACAAACTGATTTCCTGAAGACGGAGGGTTTGTGATCCAACTCAATGCGATTGTTGAGTCGCACCAAAGGAATATTTGTGGGTTTGGAACTGGGATTACTTTTAGAATTGCTGAAATTAGCTCGGCTAGCAGTAAACAACCCTGAAGCTCCAGCCGGGGTAGAGTTACTGGTTTAACAGGCGCAACTCTTGTTTTTGCTGTGAGTAGGGATACATGTGTCGACTCAGAAATGACCTTTAAATAAACTACTGAAGCATAAGCTTTAAAAGACGCGTCGCAAAAGCCATGAAGTTCAAGAATACAATCCTCTGAAGTATGTATGTAGCGAGGAACTTTAATTTGTTTAAAGTGATGCATTTCTGCTTGGAATTTATTCCACCGTTCTAGAATGTCTGGTGGAACGGGATCGTCCCAAGCCAATTTTGACTTCCACAAGTCCTGAAGCATAATCTTCAGAAGCAATATGGCAGGTGCCATTAGTCCCAGAGGATCAAAACTACGCGCTATGACCGATAACAGTTCACGTTTGGTGGAGACGGTTGGCTCTTCCACATTCCGAACTTGCAGCGAATCGGTTGGAAGATTCCAAACGAGTCCCAAGATTTTTTGTGAAGACTCTTCAGCATCACTGAACGATTGGTTAAGGCTTTTGGCTTTTAACGAATAAGGCAATTCGCTTAGTACCTCTTCATGACTAGATGACCATTTCCGAAGAGGTAAGCATCCTGCATTCATGAAACGTAGCATTTCATCGATTAAGGATTTTGCGGCTTCTACGGTGTCTGCACCTGCTAAAAGATCATCAACGTAGAAATGATTTTCAGCAATTTTAGAGGCGTTCGGAAAGTTGTCTTGTTCGTCTTTGCACAATTGTTGCAACGTACGAAGTGCGAGGAAAGGCGAAGAAGACATTCCATAAGTTATAGTGTTTAGTTCGTAGGTAATCAATGGATCGGACGGGTTTTGTCTCCAAAATATTCTTTGGAACGCGCGGTCTTCTTCCTCAATGAGGATTTGACGGTACATTTTACATATGTCTGCAGACACTGCAACTTTATAACTTCTAAAGTGAATTAAATTGTCAAATATTTCGGTTTGTAATTTACGACCTTTCAGTAGAAGGTCGTTGACTGCATGCCCATTGGATGTTTTACTCGACCCATCAAAAACAACGCGAAGAGCAGTTGTGGTTGAATGAAGATTTTCAACACAATGGTGAGGAAGATAATAGTGGTTCTGATCTATCTCCAAGGTGGAAGGAGGTAGAGGTGACATATGCCCTAGGGCTAGATATTCATTCATGAACTCACTATATTTGAGTTTTAAATCTGGCTTTTTAGCAAGTTTATTCTCTAATGAAAGAAAACGGTTGAGAGCTTTCGATCGACTTTCACCTAAGTCTCTGTCATTACGAAAAGGGAGTTTTACTATGTATCTTCCCTCACTATTTCGTTGTAATGAATTTGTGTAAAAATCTTCACACTGAATTTCTTCATTATTTACCAGTTCTTCACACGGAATCGATTCAATTTGCCAGAATTTTTGCAGTGTGCTATCAATACTGGCATTAACAGAAAGACAGCCGATAGAAATGTTCGAGTGGACGGCAGAGTTTATTTTTCCGGTGAGTAAATGTAATAATTTTGTAGGAATAGCAACTGGTGAACCACTTTGTCCAACAATTGGAGAGCCGTTTAGTAGCAGAGGGAAAATGTCTGCTCCCAGAAGAATATCTATCGGTTTTTGACTTGTATAGTCTGGATCGGCTAGTATGAGTCCATATAAATGTGTCCATTTACGTTTCTGAATATAGAAGTTAGGGAGAGGTGGAGTCACTTTGCTTACTACTAATACTTCAATGTGAAAAGAATCTGACGAGAAGTGAGGAGAAAAAACAACGTTGGCGATGTGCAACGATGTTTCCGCTGTGACCCCATTAATTCCCATTAAGCGACGTGTATTTTCCCGCAAGGGTACTTGTAAGCGCTCCGCACATTCACGAGTCAAGAGAGAATTTTGGCTAGCTCCATCAATTAAAGCATTAAATTGCAAAAATTCCCCAGTTTTTGATTTTATTTTTATTTGTGCGGTGGATAATAAAACATTACTTGTTTGTATATGTGATTGGCATTGGAGAGTTGTAGAAATGGATGATGATGGATGTTCCGGAGGGGCAATCGCGTTGTTTACTTCAGAATTTCCTACTCTATAAATGTGCAATAAGGTATGATGTTCATTCGAAGAACAATTTTTACACCCACTTTTTATCCGACAGGGATCAGTGTGCCCACGCAGGCAATTTGCACAGAGTTTATTCGTTTCTACAACTTTCCACCGATCAGTTACGGACATGCGATTGAAACATGTACACTTATAAAGAGGATGGATGTTATTGTCCCCACAAAGAACGCAAGCTTTCCAATTTACAGCGACCGCACTCGCTACTAGAGGTCTAGCAAACGAACTGCTCCTTTCCGGTTTTTTACTCCCCCCGAACCTGTTTACATTAGCGTTTCTCCCTGGCCTTTCACTCCCCCCGCTAGGCAACGCAGAAAAAGAAGAAACAGAACGAGCTTCACACTCCAAAAAGGTTCGGAACGATTCGAGATCGGGATAAATGTCCTTCCTCAAGGTCAAATGCCATCGCTGTTTAACTGCGTCGTCGATTTTCGTTAAGATGTGAGAAATGATGATTAACTCACTCAAAGAATCTGATTTTAACCCTATGGTTTGCAGATTTCGAACTGCTTCGTTGCAATTGTCTAAAACATCCAACAAAGCTTTAGTGTTATTGGCTTTGTTAATTTTCATGCCAAAAATTTTATTTATGTGGACAAATGCCAATTGAATTTTGTCTTCATACCTATCGCATAATATCTCCCAGCAATGCCTCAAATTCCCTGATTGCATTTGAAATCCGCGAATTAATTTTGCAGCATTGCCACGTGTAGATGCAAACAGGTATTGTAATTTCTCGATGTCCGACAACTCGGTGTTGTCGAGAACAGAGGTTTGAAATAACTCCCTAAAGGTAATCCACTGTTCCAGTTCACCGGAAAAATGTGGAAGTTCCAATTTAGGCAGTTTTGTTTTAGACTTATTAGCTGAATTTTGAACATTATTGCCACTTCCCACTGTTGAGACTTGTTCATGTTTATCATTGACAGTTTTATTTTCCAAATCAACGGATAAATTTAGAAGTATGTCCTGATAATTAAGATACGTATCCAAATAATCATCTGTGTCCTTCGAAGACAACTCCGAAAATGAATTGGATAGCCGAGTATCGAATGAATTGACTTTAGTTTTTAGCGCCTGTACCATACTTTGCTCAGTTATTTGACATCGTTGGATCTTCTCCCCAATTCTGTCAATTTCTTTACACAGAATTTCAAAATTCTGCGTAGTTTTCGCATTTTTAGGTGCCATAATTCCACGGCGGAACTCCGGCTCGACGGACCAAATGAAAGTTTAAGTATACAGATTTACGGATATGAGATTTAGAGCATTGAATTTATACGAATTAGGTGACTACAAAGATTAAAGGTTGACTCACCTTGTTCCCCAAGATCTATCATCAGTGGACGAAATAAAGACAGAACACTAGTTTCGATGTGATGCGATTCTTTGTTTAAAGTATAAAGTATAAGACAAACATGCGCAGGCGACCTTTTTGTGCGTAGACGGAATTCTAATTTTGTAATGATATAATGGTTACAGTTTTCATGATTAAAAAATACATTCACAGTATCGTCACGTGCGCTGCATAACAAATATATCAAAATGCAACAATGTTTGCAAATACGCTCGTACTAGTTGAGCGCGTTATAAAATTAAATCCACGGAGAGTTCGCACTCACTCATATTATCATAGAAAAGAAATGCGTTCATCACGTGGCGTCCTCTTGTGGCTAATCTAAATCAACATTATCCTTAAGTATATTATAAATAAAGGCATATTAATCAAGACAATTGCGAACATTCTTATGTAATAGATGACGCTTCCATCCCTAAGAAGTCACAACACTAAAGAAATATTACTTTTTGAATTTAGGGAGATATTTTATTAAGAAAGAAGTTGATATTAAAGTATTGCCTTTATTGAATTATTATTTTTGTAATAAATGATAGTTTAGATCAAGTTATTAAAATGTTGAGGAATTCATGATTTATAATTAGTGTTAATGCAAGTATCTGTTTCTGAATATTTAGTTACAACGGACAATAACATTTGAAGTATTACATGAAGGGGTATGTTTTTATAATTAATTGTATATTTTGCTATTTTTCATACTTTAGCCATGTGAATTTTTTAAAGTGTTTGGGAAATGTTTTATTGGTATTTTGATAACGGTTCTGAGAATTCAAGAATATTTGCATATAACTTTAGTTAAGTATTATAACGGAATAAAAATGATATATTTTAAACATTTTGCATTTAAAGGTATTAAGTTTAGGACTATTGAACTAGAAACTTATGACTCTAGATTTAGGACTCTCTTCTTAAAGAAAAAAAATTCCAACATAAACAATAGTTAGGGGTTTTGGACAGTATGGCGTTCCTAGGGAAAGGAAGGAAAGAAGACCACCGAACTCTTGCATCGGAGCCTGGTCTGACTGTGTCGGACAGCTTTAAAGTTAACAAACTTCGAGAACTTATAATTAAAAGTGAAAATTACGAAGAAGAGCTCGTAAAGAATTTGCTCACCGTTATAATTGAAGATCGCCTAAAAGCGGAGAATGCGGCCCAGGAAGACAAGTTGAAGGCTGAAAAGATGGCTGAGGAGGATAGGTTGGCACGAGAAAAAGAAATTGAAGAGGAAAAATTTCTTAAAGCACAAGCAGAAGAACAGGTCCGAATTGAGAATGAGCGCAAGTTTTAACTCGAGAAGCTAAAACTCCAACTTGAAGCCCAAAAGGTTTCCAATTCAGTTGTTTAAACGCATGGCTCAGAGTACACGAAGTATGAACTAAGTCGGATTATCCCTAAGTTTAATCCAAAAGAAGATGAAATAGGACTGTTTTTAATTATTTTCGAACATCAATTGAAGTTTATGAATCTTCCAGAGTCACTATGGTACCATATCTCATTGGTTCCTTACCATCTGAAATAACGCAGTTACTAGCTATAAAAGATGAACAGGAGGCTCAAAATTACCAAAAGGTGAAAGAAATGCTTCTCAAGAGATTTACGGTCACTGCTGATAAGTTTCGACAGTTATTTTCCCAACATAGGAAGAATCCTGATACGACATGGAGGGACTACTTTTTCGAACTGGCTTCTTATTTTGAAGGTTGGACAAAGGAAATGAATGTCACCACCTTTGATCAACTCAAAAGTTTATTAATTACTGATCAAATTAAGAAAAGGACTCCACCAGACATCAAAGATCACATAATTGATTTGTGGACAGATTGTGCCAACCCTCTAGAGTTAGCTGAAGAACTGGATACTTATGAGAATATCCCTCAAGGAGTGAAGAAACACGTGGCGCAGACTCAAAAGAAAATATATTCTAGAGACGAAAATAAAGGAGCCTCTAAACATAGAACATTCCATCCTGTGGTTAATAGACACGAATATACGCAAAGTCAATTTTCAAGAGTCGTTACCTCGAAATTCTACTCCTAGATCAGAAGGAAGACCCCCAATTCGATGTTTTGGATGCGGAACACCAGGAGTTGTAATATCTAAATGTCCTACTTGTACAAAATCTAAAGTTGAAGAAACTACTGTCAACTGTATGAACTTGTTCACAAGTAATACAACTGAAGATCTTTCAAGCTTGATTATCTTTGAACTTTTTGGTGAGAGAATTGCTGTGTGTGCCGATACTGGTGCCTCACACTCTACTGTAGGAGAAAAGTTGTATAACTTTCTACGAAATCATGGAACTGCTTTCGAAGACAAAAAGATTTCACTGACTCTTGCTGATGGAAAACTCTAGTTCATGGTTCCTCTTAAAACGATTATCAACTTGTGTATAGAAAGTAAAACTGTGTCAACAGAACTTCTTGTTCTCCCTGAAGCAAAAGAGAAAAGCACCCTGTTAGGGAAAGACTTTCTCCATGCATCCGGTATTGTTCTCAACGTTCAAAATGGAACCTGGTATTTTAGTGAAGATCTCCATAGACAAAATTTCTTCTATGAGAAGCCTACTGAATTAAAGGATACGCCAAAAACTTTTAAATCGACAATCGTGCCTAAGCCTACTACTATTGTCCACTTGAGAAGTAATGAAGGAAGACATCTGACCCAGATGCAAAGTGAAGAATTAAACTGCTTTTTTCACGATACAAACGCTGCTTTGAACAAGGGGGAGAATCTACTCCTTTCATGAAGCACATAATAGTTACTATGAATCATCGTCCTGTATCTGTTCCAATGTATCGTATGTCTCCGGCCAAGAAAGAAATACCGAAAGAACAAATTGATGAACTTTTAGCAAAGAACATAATAGAAGAATGTGAATCCCCATATGCTGCTCCGGTAGTACTCGTCGCTAAACCAAACGGGAAAGTAAGATTATGTGTTGACTACAGAGGCCTCAACGCCGTTACGAAACCGGACACTTATCCATTACCTAGGATGGGCGATCTTTTAAACGAAGCTTCACCGACATCATACATGTCAACGATAGACCTACAATCAGGATATCATCAGGTGCAAGTCGATGAAAACGATTTGGACAAAACTGCCATTATTTGTCATTTCGGAACTTACCGTTATCCACGCATGCCTTTTGGTCTGCGTAACGCACCTGCCACTTTTCAACACCTGATAGATAAATTTCGAAGTGGCCTGAAAGATGTTTTTGCACTCTCATATTTTTATGACATAGTCATCTAATCAGAGACTTTTGACAAACATTTGAAAGATCTAAAGACTGTTTTTGAGAGACTTTCTCTTTTTAAACTTCATGTGTGTGTGTGTGTGTGTGTGTGTAAATAGAGAGAAATGTCATTTTTCCTGTGATCGTGTTAAGTACTTGGGTTTCTGGATAACGAGAGATGGAATTGAAGCCGATCAAGAGAAAATCGCTTCTATCCAAAGAATCCCAGTTCCAACTAATGTGAAAGAACTCCTGTCTTTCTTACAGACCTGCTCATGGTTCAGAAGATATGTTACGAACTTTGCTGACATAGCGCGACCTCTTAGCAATTTAACTGAAAATAGTCGATTGGTCGTGGAGTCTTGAACAGCAAGAAGCTTTCGAAACCCTCAAAGAACGCCTGACAACAGCCCCTGTGTAAAAGCAACCTGATGGATGTAAGCCTTTCATAATTCGCACAGATGCGAGTAATTACGCCCTTGATGCAGTCCTTCTCCAAGAAAATGGTCCAGAAGAACATGTGATTGAATACGCTAATCGTCTGTTGATACCAGCAGAACGTTATTATTCGACTACTGAGCGGGAAGCCTTGGCAGTAGTTTGGGCCTTAGAAAAGTTACGAGGTTACATCGGGAATCAAGAAATTATCATTGCTTCAGAACATCAACTTCTTAAATGGCTTCTGAGCATTAAGTCACCCTCAGGAAGTTTAGCAAGATGGCCTCTGAAGATACAAACGTTTCACTTGAAAATCGATCGTACGCCAGGAAGAGCTAATGTGGTCGCTGATATGCTGTCGAGACCGACATATTTACATGAAGATACAAACTGTGAGATGCAAGCCGTATCTCTATCAATATAACCACAAGAAAGTCTAGCGATATTCGAAAAGAACAGCTGGCAGATACAGATCTAAAGAAAATTATTGACTCCCTTGAGAGTAATGATAAAGACGAAAATTTTGCCAACTACATCAGTCGAAAATTAATGCCCAAAAGAGAAGGACCATATGTAGTTCTCACAAATCTATCGCCGACAACATATGATATTGCCGACCCGGCCAGTCCAGAACAAACTCTAGGAACTTATCATGTGTCAGCATTAAAAACTTACTATAACCCCAAGTAAAGAGAGACACTGGGCATGTAGCTCCCATAAGAAGAAGGGGTTGCCCTAGAAAGAAAAAAAAATCCTGACTCATCGTCGGGACGCTATCAGAACCAGGGCCGGTTCCAGGGTAGGGCGATCCGGGCGGCCGCCCGGAGCGCAATGATCTAGGGGCGCCAAAATCATGGAAAATGAAAATGAACTGATAAAAAAAATTAAGTTACAGGCTTTTATAAAATGCACTAAAACTAAAAAGTAAAGAATATTTTTTTTGTCATTCTGATATATCAATAAATTATTTTTCATAATATTGCATTGGTCATCGGACCCTTGGAAGTACACCAAATTTCATTGAAATCGGTTCACGGGAATTTTCTCAAAAACGCGTTGCAAGATTTGACTGATAGTTGACAAGATTAAGAGGCGGAATTTATCATTTTTATTTCTAAGCACATAATTCAAATAATATAATATATTTAAACATTAAGGCAAAACCTACTTGAATTCAATTCAACATTACAAAACCACTCAGCCAACGCCTTTCAAGAATTGACAAGTTTTTCGGCCCGTGGCAACACGACTGTACAGGAAACAACAATTTTGAAACCAAGCGAAACAAGATCTAACAGCCCCTTTTAACAGCATATAAAAAGGAAGTAGACTTAAAACAATGCATTATTTGCCACTAGACTTCGGCTGGTGCGAAATAAAATAGTTTGTTTAAATTGTTAGTGCAAAAAAGCTTTAAAAAAGTGCTTGTGCAAATTGTCCAGTGCGTTTGGCTTCTGTGAAGGTTTGTGTTTTAATTTTTGTTTTCATTTTTAAAAACTAATAAAATCCATCAGACATAAGCCAAAAAAAGGGTGGGGGGTAGATTTCAAAAATTAGAGTTTAGATCAAAACATGGCTTGTGTGGTATCAAATGAAAGGTAATTGAGTCTGGAGTTGAATGAAATACATTTTTTTAAGTCAGTGACGCATAAGGGGGGGGGGTGGATTTTGAAAATTAGAGTTTAAATCAAATCATGGCTTGTGTGGTATCGAATGAAAGGTAATTGAGTCTGAAGTTGAATATAATACGTTTTTTTTAAGCCAGTGGCGCACAAGTGGGGGATTTCAGAAATTATAATTTAAATTAAATCATGGCTTTTTTTTATATCAGTATTATCTTTTATTTTAATTAATTTGTTCCAGAAACCAAATGTCCGATGCTATTCTCACCAAAACATTACAAGAAAAGGCTTAGAAATGGAGAAGAGGTTTTAAGAGAATGGATAGTATATTCCGTATTTCAAAACGCTTTGTACTGTTTTCCATGTCGACCTTTTGCTGTACCATCTAGCTTGAGCGCTCTTGGCAATCGGGGATTTAAAGACTGGAAGCATTTAGGGGACTCTTTAGCACATCATGAAGATGCTAAAACTCATATAGATTGTTTGAAATCATGGCTTGAATTGAAGCAAAGATTGAAAATAGGTGAAACAATAGATGCAGTTTCTCAGAGACTCATATTGATTCTGAGATAAATCACTGGTCTGAAGTTCTTTTACGCATTATATCAGTCGTTAAAATGCTAGGTGAGAGCTCTCTAGCTTTTCAAGGAACAAGTGATAAACTGTATGAACACAATAATGGAAACTTTTTGAAGTTAATTCAGTTATTGGCTGAGTTTGATCCAAAAATGGAGGAACACGTTCGCATAGTCCTCAATAAAGAAGAAATCAAAGCTACATATCTAGAGAAAACTATACAAAATGAAATAATTGAATTATTGCATGACAACATAAAGCTCCACATCATTGAGCAAGTTCATCATTGAGCTTGGACGGCCAAGTATTATTCCGTGATTCTTGACTGTACTCCCGATGCAAGTAAAGTAGAACAGATGACATTTGTGGTAAGATTTGTCTCCATACAGGAATCAGAGTCTGAAGTTCAAGTTAATATCAACGAACATTTTTTGGGTTTTCTACCCATTGAGAGATCAACAGCTAAGGAATTGTCGGAGGTTTTACTAGAAGAGCTAGAGAAAAATAGGCTTAAAGTAGAAAACATGCGCAGTCAAGGGTATGACAATGGTTCCAATATGAGAGGAGAAAAATCGGGAGTACAAACAAGAATCAGAAATATAAACCCCAGAGCATTTTATGTTCCATGCAGCAGCCTGTGAGATCGTGAAATACTGGAGCCAGCTGCAACCCAACTGTTGTTTTTGCTTCGCGAGTTTTACGAGCGACAAAAAGGAGTCTGAAACAGAAGCCGCTTCTGCAGGTGTTCTTTCCGACGGATCGCCGACTGGCCTTTGACCTTTGCCGTTGGGGGAACTTGGAGACTGTGGGGAGGCCGAAGTCGACGGGGAGAGAGCGAGAAGCGAGGTTGAGTTTTCCTCGCGCTGACCCGTGAGATGCACATCTCGATATATGAATATTGATTCTTTGTAAATTGTAAATAATTCTAACTAATAAGAAACTGATTTTCTTAGCTGTTGGTTGTTTTCTCCTCATATACGATTTTCTGATGCTACCATTTTTGGGAGACGACACCACAGCTTAAAGTTGGTGGCAGTTTGATGGGATAAGGATCTAGTTAAATGAGATCCACGATCCTGTGTCACTTCTACGACAACAGAGAAATACAAAGTGTATTCGTCCAGACTTCTTGAAGTCTGATTTGTGAGTGCCCGGAGGACAGAGAACTTTGTAGCAGCGTTTACTGGCATGGAAGGTTCCTGTTCCAGTGTTGGAGCTTTTCGAGAGAAAGCTGAAGGTCTCATTCTCAGCAATTCCTGTTCCAGTGTTGGAGCTCTTCGAGATTTTGCTGAAGGTCTCATTCTCAGCAGTTCCTGTTCCAGTGTTGGAGCTCTTCGAGATTTTTCTGAAGGTCTCATTCTCAGCAGTTCCTGTTCCAGTGTTGGAGCTCTTCGAGAGAAAGCTGAAGGTCTCATTCTCAGCAGTTCCTGTTCCTGTGTTGGATCTCTTCGAGAGAAAGCTGAAGGTCTCATTCTCAGCAGTTCCTGGAGTTCTACGACTGCGTGTCTTGTGAGGCCAAGTGAAAGAGAATCGGCTGTGTACAACGACAGAAAGTTCCTAGTTCTGAGGCGCGTGATCAAGCATCGAACGGTGAGTCCCGATATTTTCTGGAATGCTAATTTTGGGGGTCCAAGTGATATACAATTGTAAAATATCAGAGTTATTAGCTTAGAAATTTTGATTGTGATCATTGGTCATTTCAAGGTTCATTGCCTGGGTGTTATAGTGTTTTAAAGATTTCTAAAGTTGTAGTGTCTTTAAGCTCAAATGTGTAGAAGTGATTTAGTAAAAAAATTATTTTGTGTGTTCTTGTTAGTGAATCGGAATATAGAGATTAATTGATTTCAAAGTATAATGCGGAGGTTTTATAGAGACTAAATTACTTTGTCTCTTTTTGTTATGTGATTTTAGCTTTCTTCTAAGTATACAGATAAAGTTAGCTAAAATTTTGGTAGTACAGTAAGGTATTTTGAAATTGAAAAGGCAATTAGTCTATGGAGAAGATACTTGTGTAGTATCTTAAAAGTGCTTACTTTTAGAATTAGTACTTGTGTTGCCTTGTATAGGGAGATACTCAGTTTTGAATTATTACTTCCGTGATTTTCTGTGGTATTTGTGTTACAGAAAAGTATTGTGAAATTTTGTTATTGCATTTTATATGTGGTGAGGTATTACTTGTGTTGCCTTGTATAGGGGGATACTCAGTTTTGAATTATTACTTCCGTGATTTTCTTTGGTATTTGTGTTGCAGAAAATTATTGTGAAATTTTTGTTATTGCATTTTATATGTGGTGAGGTATTTATTCCCTGGTTGAGATATGGCAGAATTTCTAAATAAGCAGACTAAAAAGATTTTGCTCTTGGTCGCAGAAGAGTTTGAGACAAATGTGTCCAATGCGGATAAGAAAAGGGCGATAATTGAGGCGATCTTGAAGGCGCCGGATTACGAAGAGAAATTCGCAAAAGATTGCTTAGAGCAAATCTTAGATACGGATAGATTAGAGAGGGAAGAACAGACGTTAGAGAGGGAAAGAGAAAGATCTTTTGAGTTAGAAAAGTTGAAAATACAACGCAGTGCAGAAAATGGCTCCGTAGCTTCCACTGTTTCTGTGCTGAGCGAGAATAGAAGTAAAATAGTAAGTCTAAAAGATTTAGTCCCTAAATTTGACCCAAAATTAACAGACATAACCCTGTTCTTGATGATTTTTGAGCGGCAAGCGCTAAAAGCGGAACTTGAGGAATCGAAATATGTTTCTCAACTCATTCCGTTATTACCCGCTGATGTCGCGCAAATAATAGTAAAAGAAGCGCCAGAAATGGGAGATGATTACCATCATATAAAAAAACTTTTGTTAAAAAGATTTAGACTAGGAGCAGGGGCGTTAAAAATAAAATTTGAAACCCATCAGAGAAAGACAGGTGCATTATGGTCGGATCTGGTATACGAACTGAGGGGTTATTTGGAAAATTGGTTGGAGGCGGTAAATGTGAAAGATTTCGAATCCCTTAAGGAATTTATTCTTACGGAACAGGTGAAAAAGAGAGTTTCGTTTGAAATCAGAGACAAATTCCTAGATGAATGGGACGAAATCAAAACGGCATCCTCCCTAGCAGAAAGATGTGATAGGTACGAAAGTGTGCGCGGCAATTATAGAAGAATGGATAACAAAGTCTGGAATACAAAGCAGTATAATAGGGATAAGAACGAGCATGTTGGTTCCATTCATAAGAGTGATCAGACCAGAAAGTCAGAAGGGACCGCAAAGAAAGATCACCCGCATTCCAATTCCTGGAAAAGTGATAAATTTGAGAGAAAAAGACCTATCATTTGCTTTAATTGCAACAGAGCAGGGCACATCAGGCCAGATTGTCCGGATTTAAAAAGAAGAGGATCTAGCGACTTAGTAAATCAATTAGAGACAGATGTAATTATCGGAGACTGCTTCAAACCCTATTTAAAAAAAACGGAAATAAATGGGATAGTGCGTGACTATTTACGAGATACTGGGGCGGGTATAGACCTATGCGATCGTAGTTGGGTCAAGAACGAAGATTTGCTTGGGGAAGTAACTTGGGTCAAACAGCCCCTAGATAATGAATGCAAATGCCTCGCATTGGCAAAAGTGACCATAAGGGGAGAGTTTGGCACTGTGATTACAAAAGCCGCCGTGAAGCCCACAGAACTAGAGCAGGGGTATTACTTATTAAAGAACAAGACTGCGGAGTTAATAGAAGAAATGAGGGGGAGGCCAGTTCCGGTGAACGCGGTGATAACGCGCAGTAAAAGGCGAGAGAGTTATGAGGGCAGCGGTCTAGAGGTGAGAGGGGTAAAATCGGGTTCGGAGAATGACGAGGAGGTTCGAGGGGAGTCGGGGAATGACATGGAGGAAGAGACCCTAGATTTTCCGAAAAGAACGGAAATAGAGACGGGCTTGGAGAATGTGTCCGCGGAGTCGTTTAAAGAAGAACAGCGAAATTGCGAAACTCTAAAATTCCTGTGGGCACGGACATCTCAGCCAGGTGAAAGGGAATTTTTTGATAAAGAGGGAAGACTGGTGCGGATATCACAGTCTAAGCGAGGTGAGGAGAACATTCAATTGTGTGTGCCACTTGTGTATCGAAATAAGATTTTGGCTCTATGCCATGAAGAAGTGTCAGGTCATTTGGGCACGACGAAAACAAAGGATAGGGTCCTGCGTTGTTACTTTTGGCCTCAATGCTATCAAGAGATCGAACAATATGTAAAAACGTGTGATCCGTGCCAAAAGGTAGGTAGTAATAGGGACCGGCGGAAAGCCCCTTTGAAGTTAGTTCCGATAATTTCGGAGTGTTTTTCTAAATTAAACATTGATGCAGTGGGGCCCTTACAAACAAGCAATCGAAACAACAAGTATTTAATCACTTCCATTTGCCTTGCTTCAAAATATCCAGATGCGGTTCCGGTGGAAAACATCAGCTCTACCTCAGTTATTGACGCTTTGGTGCAGATTTTTGCGAGGACAGGTTACCCAAAAGAGGTGCAGTGCGACCTGGGCCGATCATTTACCAGCGAGCTGACGACAGAATTTTTCAGAAAATTCAGTATCAAGGTGTCGCACAGTTCGGTTTGCCACCCGGAGTCGAATAGTGTTGAGAGGTTGCACTCTACCTTAAAAAAGGTTATAAAAGCGTTATGTTTGGAAATGGGTCGTGACTGGGAGGAGATTTTGCCTATGGCGTTATTCGCACTCAGGACAGTTACTCATCAAAGTACTGGGTTTAGTCCAGCTGAGTTAATTCATGGAAAGAATTTGCGCATGCCACATACGTTAGTGTATGAGAATTGGTTAGGACAGGAGAGCGCCGATCAAAATGTAGTGGATTACGTATTGAATTTAAATGACAGATTAAAAAAATGTCAAGAATTAGTCGTTAAACGTATGACGGAGTGTCAGGAGAAAAGGAAACTATGGTACGATCGAAATGCGGTGTCTAGAAAGTTTAAGGTGGGAGACCCAGTTTTGGTCCTGTCAACATCCAAGCCCCATAAGATGGCCGTAAATTGGATTGGTCCAGGAATTGTTTCGGGAGTGATTTCAGACACTAATTACACTATTGATCTGCCCGAGAGGCGAAATAAAGCAACTATATATCACGTGAACCTAATGAAACCTTATCACAAGCGTCCAGAATTCGTAAACTTAGTGTTAATTCAGGATTCGGAAGAGGTTGAAGAAGAGGCTGAAATTCCCTACCCCCTATCAAACCCTACGCAAATAGATTTCTGGGAAACTGTGAAAGACAGCAATCTGGAGAAACGTGCGACTGATATGCAAATTGACAAATTTAGGGAAGTGATAGAAAAGCATGGGCATGTTTTCTCATCGGACCCGGGAATTACACATTTGGTTGAAATGGATATCGAATTAGCGGACGAGTCTCCAGTTAGGGCAAAGCCTTATAGAATGTCGCCGAGGCAGACGGAGATTTTGAAAGAAGAGATTAGGAGATTGTTAGATCTCGGGGTAATCGAGGTGGGACAGTCAGATTTTACGTCTCCCATGATATTGGTGGAGAGTCCAGGAAAAGCTCCCCGTCCTTGCGTGGACTATCGCAGATTAAACGCCAAAACTCGCGTGGAGTATTTTCCTCTCCCCAACATAGAGGAAGTTGTGGAAAGAGTGAGTTCAGCCACTTTCATTACGGTAATGGACTTAACCAAGGGATATTTCCAGATACCACTGACTGAGAGGGCCCGGAGGTACGCCGCTTTTGTGACGCCTTTCGGGGTATTCTTGCCAAAGGTTATGATGTTTGGGCTGCTGAACGCGCCCTTTTACTTCTGCAAACTGATAGCCAGGGTTTTGGGAGGCTCAGAATCGTTCGCTCTTCCATACATCGATGACATTGCCGTGTTCTCATCTAATTGGGAGAAACACATGAGGGACATAGATGAAGTGTTGAAACGCCTAGGAGAGGCCGGTTTGACGGTGAAACCGTCAAAGTGTAAGTTCGCTCAGGATAGTGTAAAATTTCTGGGACACGAAGTGGGTTCAGGGAAAAGGTCCCCTAGTGAGGTCAAAATTAAAGCGATACAAGATTTCCCTACGCCCACGACCAAGACACAAATTCGTTCCTTTTTGGGGATGACAGGCTATTATTCACGATACATTCGGGAGTACTCGATTATAGCAGTCCCCCTTACTAACGTGTTAAAGGGGAAAATTAAAAAGGAAAGAATAATCTGGAGTGAGGATTGTGAGCGAGCTTTCCAAGATCTAAAAGCCAAATTAATTCAAAGTCCCGTTTTATACGCCCCAGATTACACGAAGGAATTTATAGTGCAAACAGATGCTAGTTTATATGGTGCGGGAATTGTTCTGTCACAGATACAGGAAGGGGAGGAGCATCCCATTTTATATATTAGTAAGAAATTTTCGCGGGCAGAACAAAACTATAGCACTATCGAGAGGGAGTTAACCGCCATTGTGTTCGGCCTTAAAAAATTAAATCATTATTTGGACGGTCAACATTTTTTAATTCAAACTGATCATAACCCGCTCACATTTCTAAAGAAAATGATTGGAACCAACGCTCGACTAACTAGGTGGGCATTATGTTTACAACAATATAATTTTACGGTAGAACACAGACCGGGAAAAATGCATGGGAATGCTGACGAACTCAGCAGAATGGATTAACGATAATTTGTTAGCCATGCATCTGCTTAATTTGAGTTGAGCGTTGTAATGTTTTATTTGTGTAGTATATTTTTAGTGACGTAATTATGCTTATATGTGTTGAGTTTAAATGTTTGTGGTATCATGTGTTTTAAGTGTCATTGTATGTGGAATTTAATTAATGGCATTAGATTGGGTAGTTTATTGTTATTGAATTATTACTTTTGTATAGGATTGATGTTCGAATTGTGTACTTTGAAAAATTTAATATTGTGTATGTTTTTCTCTGAGTGTGAAAAGAGAAAGAAATTAAATCTAGGATGAACATATTTTAACACTGAGTACGCGTTCGCGAGTCTGAACCTTGAAATCGACAATGACAATAAGACATATCTTGTATTTTGTGTAAATATAGTCTATGGATTATCCTTGGACCTCTCGGAGTTAGTATTACTGGAATGAGGGGCCTGCATTTTCATATGAAATCATATGAAAATACTTCAGGGGGGAAGGGTTGTGAGATCGTGAAATACTGGAGCCAGCTGCAACCCAACTGTTGTTTTTGCTTCGCGAGTTTTACGAGCGACAAAAAGGAGTCTGAAACAGAAGCCGCTTCTGCAGGTGTTCTTTCCGACGGATCGCCGACTGGCCTTTGACCTTTGCCGTTGGGGGAACTTGGAGACTGTGGGGAGGCCGAAGTCGACGGGGAGAGAGCGAGAAGCGAGGTTGAGTTTTCCTCGCGCTGACCCATGAGATGCACATCTCGATATATGAATATTGATTCTTTGTAAATTGTAAATAATTCTAACTAATAAGAAACTGATTTTCTTAGCTGTTGGTTGTTTTCTCCTCATATACGATTTTCTGATGCTACCATTTTTGGGAGACGACACCACAAGCCATTCGCTAAATTTGGTTGTAAACGATATGGCAAAATCCTCGTTTGAGGCAGCCAACTTCTTCAATATTGTTCAAAAGTTATATACATTTTTTTCTTCCTCTTCTTTTCGTTGGGCAATATTACTGAAATATATTGATACTTACACCCTAAAACCATTGAGTTATACGCGATGGGAAAGTCGAGTCGACTCATTAAAAGCTCTGCGGTTTCAAATTGGTCCAATTCACGATGCTTTGTACAGCATATATGAAGATTCAGAAATCGATAATATGATCAGAGACGAGGCTAGCGGATTATTAAATAATTTGAAGCAGTTCAAATTTATATGCTCTGTTGTGATCTGGTACAAAATTTTGAGTCATATTAACCCCATCAGCAAACTTTTGCAAACTGTAAATTTTAATATGTCACAAGCTATTGATATGCTTAGCAACTGCAAACTCTTCTTTGAAAACCTGAGATCAGATGAAGCTTTTGAAAGCATCATTTTAGAAGCAACCGAGCTTGCTTCAGAGATTGACGTGGAAGCTAATTTCGAAACCACCACACCACGTCATCGTGTCAGAAGCAAAACAAGAACGTTTTTGTATGAAGGCCCGGATGAACCCGTTCAAGACCTCAAACAAAAATATAAAATAGATTTTTTTTTTCACACTATAGATCAAGCAATAAATGCCTTGGAAACCAGATATAATTTGCTAAATACTCACAGTAATTATTTCAGCTTTTTGTATAATATTTTTGGTCTAAAAGACATGCCCAGAAATGAGCTACTGGCTCATTGCAAAGATTTGGAAGTAGTTTTAACTGATGGAAATCCAAGCGATCTTAACACCCTGGAACTAGCCGATGAAATAAGCATTGTTTCGTCATTATTAACAAAAAAGGAAACCCCTGTCGAAGTTCTCAAGTTTATCGCTACACTTAAATTCGCACCAAACCTCAGCATAGCATTAAGAATCCTACTTACATTGCCAGTCACTGTGGCTTCAGGGGAAAGAAGATTTTCAAAACTAAAAATAATAATAAATTATCTTAGAACGATGCAGACGCAAAATCGTCTCAATGGATTGGCAATGATAGCTATAAAACACCAAATTAGTGACAAATTAGACTTGAAATCACTGGTTCGTGAGTTTGCGGAAAGAAAAGTTAGAAAAGGGGCATTTTAAGTACTTTGGTTAGTTAGAATTTATTTATAATATGGGATATTAGTTCACTTAGCATTACTCAGTCAGTAGAGCGTCGGGCTCGCATCAGAAGGGTTGTTGGTTCTGTCCTCGGCGGAGCCTCCAATTCTGATGATTGTGAGATCGGCGCTTCGACCTGGCTAAAGACCGTCGTGTTCACTAATGGTGCCTGGGGCACGTTAAATAGGTCGTGGTCACAATGTCCCCCATGTTCCCATACCAAATCAATACCTCTGGGGGTACCTGATCAGGGGGTTATCGGCCTCTGATTGGGATCTAAATTACGATATGTGTGAGTGAATGGATGTATGAAAGGGACCTTCCTGTAAAACGGATGTGTCATGTATGTCGAACAAAGTCGGACTTCCTCCCAATGGGGCTCAATAACAACCCCTCGCCTCCTGCCGTCTTCGATGGGCCTGGCACTCCTCTGGTCTGCCAGTGTAGGCATAAGAAACAACAGAACAACAACATTTTAATTTTTGTTATTTTGCCTTAAGTGCTAAATTGCTTATCTTGTTATCTGATGATTGAGTTTTAAAAAAACGTTTTTTTTTTTTTTTTTTTTTTTTCATTTTTTTCAATGTTTTCTTGACTTTCTAATATGGTCGCATGAGATTTACTTAAAAAAAAAACGGGGAGGGGGGGGGCGCAAAATTAAGGTTTTGCCCGGAGCGCCAAAATGTCTAGAGCCGGCCCTGTCAGAACCAGAGGGAACCAGACCTATAACGGAACCAACAATTCCCCCCCCCCCTACCGGACTGACAAAAACTTTCGCAGTGTAACTCCAACCCTGGAACAAGCAGCAGCTAGGCTGTAGTATGTGATAGTAAACATGTCCCTGTCCCTTACCTTCTAATTATATTTTGTGTGCGTGAGTCTTGTAATTTCTGTTGTATCTAAATAAATTCAATTTAAGTGTTAACTAGCCCGCTAGCCGTGTCAGAATACTTCATTGCTACAGTACTCTTTTGTAAACAGAAAGGCGAGAGAAAAAATATTTCAAAATTTTATTTCCTAAACAAAATTGCCAGTTATTGACGCGGTGTCAAAACAATTTTTGTAGAATAGAGGAAAGGCTGCGATATCCCATTACAAGAAATATTCTAGCGAGTAACTTTATTCTAGAGATTTATATTTGTTTGTCTATTTTTTTTAAATTCTAGCGATTTATAATTGTTTTGAAAACAGTCTGACAAGAAAATTCAGAGGGAACCAATTTTTTTTTTAAAACAACAAATTGTATAATTTGTTTTAAAAAAAATAGTAATTAAAAAAAATCGTTAAAAATCAAACATTCAATCACAATTTTTTGTACTTTCATTACATTTCATAATGCATTCATTATCGTCATAAACATTACTGTTAAAACTCCCACTGAAACTGATTCGTCTTAAAATAATCCAAAAACTCGTAAAACTATGAATAAATGCACCAGTAAAAATTACGTATACAAGAAACAAATGTCAAAACGCAGCTTCGGTGTCAGAGTGTAAAAGGTACAAGTGAAAGAGTAACTTGCTCATTAGAGCTCGCTTTAATAATTATGTTACCATAAAAAGCATATTTTGTTTATAAGAAAAGTGACGCATTTAAAAAAATTATTATGATTGCATTTCGATCAAATGATGCCTTCACACACTTTTGAAATTCTAACTTCTTTTCGTCAATACCCATTATTCATCTTTGGATTTTAAAGCAACACTGTATGCAGGTATAACTAAAAAAAAGTAAAATTGTCTCTTACAGAATAAAAAAAAATCGTAGTGTAAAAACATACATTTCATTATCAATTCATTAAAAGGGCTCTGGAGCGAAACGTTGTATCCAAACATAAGTTGAAAAGTATAGTTCTAATTTGGTGTAGAATAAGAATTTACGATGTGGAAACATCACAGCTCGTGTATACCTAAGCTATTGTTCATATCAAAACTAATTGCCAAAGATGATGTGGACTGATGTTTAAAAGAAATTTTGTGTCTCGTTGAATCTACTATATTCTTTAATATAGTTGCCACGTCGTTGATATAGTTTAACACGTCGTTAAAAAAATTCTAATTGTAAAATAATGAATTTTTTGAGAAACATAATAATTTCTGCTTTGGGACGATGATGGTATTCAAAAGTTGCTCTGATACCTTGCTCAGAGCGTTCTCTATGCAAACATCAGAAGCGCCATCTGGGTTGATTATTTTACCTTCAAATTGCTCCCCGATGACGCTAAAGCTGCGTAAGAAGATGTTTGAATTTGTCTGCGGTTATTTCTTGCTTGAAAAGCTTTAGTTTTTTCGCCCTTTTCCAGTAATTAGAAGTGAAAACTAAGTTTTAACAAACCAAAGTGTGGAAATAAAAAAAAAATACCACCTGATACACTAGTTCCGGTCCTATTAACTCCTAAGTAATCGAGATATCGATCCAGTTTAAGGATGGTTGACGTTGAGAATCCGTTGAATGTGATACTCTAGCTTGTGTAGCATCGAAAGTGGACCTATAACGATTTATGTTGTCACCTCATATTCGCAAATTTCTCCTTCCCCCTTTCCTGTGAAAAAAATAAGTGAGATGTAAAAATTTTTTAGAAAAAACGTGGTTTTCCTTTTTATACACATTCTACTCATTGAATTCCCCGTGACACCAATGGGTATCACTTTATTTAGCCCTCAAGGATATCTACGTTAATCAGTAGTGTGTTTTAGCTATGAATATATTCATACAGTGGTAGCAATGATTCCTTTATATTTCGTATTCCAAATATTAAATGTATTTGTAAAGACGACAGCGCCGAAGATGGGTGTTGGCGTGCATATCTGCTTCTGCCGGTACTAGGAGAAACGCGAATGACTTATTATTTATTGCTTCGTTTGGCGGATTATGATCTGCGCTTTCTAATACGCTGTTTTACGTGACCTACTATTTTTCAACTCAAAACGGGACATCTACTAATTTTTAGATAACAGTATGAGTATTTAAGAAACACATAAAACTATATTGATTTTACTTATTAAGGGAAAGAGCAGGAACATATGTTTGTGTGAGCACGCGAAAATACATAATTAATGTGGTCGTACATTTACTGACGTGGGTTTCAGTCTTTAAGATCTTCTACTCTTTGAATTCACTGTGACACCAACGAGGTGCCACTTCGTTTAATTCAAAAAAAGAAAAAGAAAAGTTAAACTATTTGATGAAACGTGTGTTTTTAGCTATGAATATATTCTTTATTTTGCAGTGGTAGCAATGATTCCTTTATATTTCGTATTCCAAATATTAAATGTATTTATAAAAACGACAGCGCCGAAGCTTTGTGTTAGCGTGCATTCACATATTTCTTTATAGTTTTTAGTTATTAATGAAAAGAGCAGGAATGTGTGAACCCGTGAAAATAAATAATGTATGTGGTCCTATATTTACTGAACAATAAATTTGATTAAGTATATTTGGTGTTGATTTTTAATAAGGAAAAAATTCTTGGCAGGATTTATAAATAACTGCTTTGGTGTTTTATAAACATGTACTTAGTTTATAAGTTGACATTAAAAGTACACACTTACGTTTAGCCATTCTTTGTATAGGATTCACGTACAAGAAATTTAAATTGACTGTAATAACACACGTCGATAAAAAGAAACAATAATCAATCGTCAAGAAAGATGCACGAGCTGTCTACGCGTACGAGCTAGGGATGCGACATCGATGTCGATGTTTTCAAAACATCGATGTTTTTTAAAAAACATCGATGTATTGGGGTTGATGTTTTGGTAACATCGATGTTTATACTTTTCGATGTTTTTACGTTGTCGATGTTTTATTTTTAAATGAAAAAAGCACCGTTATAAAAATTTAAAAAATAACCAAGTAGCATAATTTTCATAATCAGCAAATTTAACATACTTTCAGACCAAAGTGACCAATTATAAAGGGTCTGAAAAGTAGGGATGCGACATCGGCGTCGATGTTTTGTAAACATTGATGCTTTAGAAAAAAACAACGATGAATTGAAGCCGATGTCGCATCACTAGTTGCTAAACCAGTTTTAAGAAATGGGAAAGCAAGTGAAATACACTGAATTTTAAAAACATCGATGGTTTGGGGCGATGTTTATAAACATCGATGTTTTGCTGTCGATGTCGGATCAATAGTTGGTAAACCAGTTTTAAGAAACGTGGAAAAAAGTTTAAATATACTGAATTTTAAATCATCGATGGTTAGGGGGCGATGTATTATCAACATCGATGTTTTAATTTTGGATATCGATGTTCTGCTGTCGATGTAGCATCACAAGTTGCTAAACCAATTTTATGAAATGGGGGCAAAAAGTTTAAATACACTGAATTTTTAAAATATCGATGTTTTTGGGTCGATGTATTATCAACATCGATGTTTTAATTTTGAACATCGATGTTTCAAAACATCGATGTTTTGCTATCGATGTCGCGTCCCTAGTACGAGCTAGTAGGCTTCTGACTAGGAATGGGGGGATAATAACAACCTGTTCTTTTTCAATGTGAATTCCAAAATTCTAGGCGCCTAAAGTAATTACATCTACCGAGGTAGTAGGAGAGAAGGGGGCAAGTGTGGACAACTTGAATAATTCTGCTATTTATCAGTCAAAATCTCTCTGAGAGTTTTTGCAGAATAAAAATTACGTGGGTTGGCGACCGTAAGCGAGCAGGAAGCGGAGCCCCCTAGTGTTATAAGTAAATATATTCAATAGCTATTTTGATATTCAATTTTGCTCTACATGGTTTAAATTAACCAAGAGTAGGCCTAAATAAAGAAATGACTCCATAGGGAGAGTGTGGACATATGGTGGACTAGTGTGGACATGTCCACAATATCCCCATTACTTCCCATTCAGCTTTCAGTGGTAAAAACATGGGTTAAATATTCCAATTCAGGATTTATTTGATAAATAAGATTGTTTATGTGAAAAATTTATTCACAAATATATATATAATGCAATTTTTTACTTTTAACCTTTTATGTATTAAATGAAATAAATTTTTGTGAAATGGAAAATTAATTTATAAGGTATTGTTTTTACACACAAAGTGTTGATTTAGATTAGCCACTAGAGGACGCCACGTGATGAACATTCTTTTTCTTGTATACTCTATGGTCACTCCTGGGGTCATGGCACCCCTGTATTCGCCATCGCCCTCTGTCGGCGGCGGGGCATTCTGTATTTCGACTGCACACGGTGTAGTCGTCTGCGCATTTTTGTAATACGTTTACATCTTTAAACAAAGAATCAGATTATATCCAAGCTCAATTTGTTTCTTCTTTCGTCCACTGATGATAGCTCTTGGGGAACAAGGTGAGTTAACTTTTAATCTTTGTAGTAAAATAATTCGCATAAATTCACTGCTCTAAATCTCACCCATCCGTAACTCTGAATACTTAAACTTTGATTTTGGTCCGTCGAGTCGGAGTTCCGCCGTGGAATTATGACACCTAAAAATGCGAAAACTACGCACAATTTTGAAATTCTGTGTAAGGAAATTGACAGAATTGGGGAGAAGATCCAACGATGTCAAATAACTGAGCAAAGTATGGTACAGGCGTTAAAAACTAAAGTAAATTCATTCGATACTCGGTTATCCAATTCATTCTCGGATTTGTCTTCAAAGGACACAGATGATTATTTGGATACATATCTTAATTATCAGGACATACTTCTAAATTTATCCGTTGATTTGGAAAATAAAACTGTCAACGATAAACATGAACAAGTCTCAACAGTGAGAAATGGCAATAATGGTCAAAATTCAGCTAATAAATCTAAAACGAAACTGCCTAAATTGGAACTTCCACAGTTTTCCGGAGAACTGGAACAGTGGATTACATTTAGGGAGTTATTTCAAACCTCTGTTCTCGACAACACCGAGTTGTCGGACATTGAGAAATTACAGTATCTGTTTGCATCTACACGTGGCAATGTTACAAAATTGATTCGAGGATTTCAAATGCAAGCAGAGAATTTAAGACATTGCTGGGATATATTATGCGATAGATATGAGGACAAAATTCAATTGGCATTCGTCCACATGAATAAAATTTTTGGCATGAAAATTAACAAAGCCAATTACACTAAAGCTTTATTGGATGTCTTAGATAATTGCAACGAGGCAGTTTGAAATCTGCAAACAATAGGGTTAAAATCAGAGTTAATCATCATCAGTGAGTTAATCATCATTTCTCACATCTTAACGAAAATCGACGACGCAGTTAAACAGCGATGGCATTTGACCGTGAGAAAGGACATTTATCCCGATCTCGAATCGTTCCGAACCTTTTTGGAGTGTGAAGCTCGTTCTGTTTCTTCTTTTTCTGCGTTTCCTAGCGAGGGGAGTGAAATGCCTGGGAAAAACACTATTGTAAACAGGTTCGGGGGGAGTAAAAAACCGGAAAGGAGCAGTTCGTTTGCTAGACCTCTAGTAGCGAGTGCGGTCGCTTTAAATTGGAAAGCTTGCGTTCTTTGTGGGGACAATAACATCCATCCTCTTTATAAGTGTACATGTTTCAATCGCTTGTCTGTAACTGATCGGTGGAAATTTGTAGAAACGAATAAACTCAGTGCAAATTGCCTACGTGGGCACATTGATCACTGTCCGATAAAAAGTGGATGTATAAATTGTTCTTCGAATTTACATCATACCTTATTGCACATTTATAGAGTAGGAAATTCTGAAGTAAACAACGCGATTGCCCCTCCGGAACATCCATCATCATCCATTTCTACAACTCTCCAATGCCAATCACATATTCAAACAAGTAATGTTTTATTATCCACCGCACAAATAAATATAAAATCAAAAACTGGGGAATTTTTGCAATTTAATGCCTTAATTGATGGAGCTAGCCAAAATTCTCTTTTGACTCGTGAATGTGCGGAGCTCTTACAAATACCATTGCGTGAAACTACACATCACTTAATGGGAATTAATGGGGTCACAGCGGTAACATCGCCAACGTTGTTTTTTCTCCTCACTTCTCGTCAGATTCATTTCACATTGAAGTATTAGTAGTAAACAAAGTGACTCCACCTCTCCGTAACTTCTATATCCAGAAACGTAAATGGCCACATTTATATGGACTTATACTAGCCGATTCAGACTATTCAAGTCAAAAACCGATAGATATTCTTCTGGGAGCAGACATTTTCCCTCTGCTACAAAAAGGTTGTCCAATTGTTGGACAAAGTGGTTCACCATTTGCTATTCCTACAAAATTATTGGGGTTACAAAATTAATTACAATTACAAAATTAATACTCACCGGGAAAATGAACTCTGCCTTACACTCGAACATTTCTCTCGGCTGTCTTTCTGTCAATGCCAATATTGATAACACACTGCAAACATTCTGGCAAATTGAATCGATTCCGTGTGAAGAACTGGTAAATAATGAAGAAATTCAGTGTGAAGATCTTTACACAAATTCATTACAACGAAACAGTGAGGGAAGATACATAGTAAAACTCCCTTTTCGTAAGGATAGAGACTTAGGTGAAAGTCGATCGAAAGCTCTCAACCGTTTTCTTTCATTAGAGAATAAACTTGCTAAAAAGCCAGAGTTAAAACTCAAATATAGTGAGTTTATGACTGAATATCTAGCCCTAGGCCATGTGTCACCTATACCTCCTTCCACCTCGGAGATAGATCAGAACCACTATTATCTTCCTCACCACTATGTTGAAAATCCTCATTCAACCACAACTGCTCTTCGCGTAGTTTTTTATGCGTCGAGCAAAACATCCAATGGGCATGCAGTCAACGACCTTCTACTGAAAGGTCGTAAATTACAAACGGAAATATTTGACAATTTAATTCACTTTAGAAGTTATAAAGTTGCAGTGTCTGCAGACATATGCAAAATGTACCGTCAAATCCTCATTTCGGAAGAAGACCGCGCGTTCCAAAGAATATTTTGGAGACAAACCCCGACCGATCCATTGATTACCTACGAACTAAACACTATAACTTATGGAATGTCTTCTTCGCCCTTCCTCGCACTTCGTACGTTGCAACAATTGTGCAAAGACGAACAAGACAACTTTCCTAACGCCTTTAAAATTGCCGAAAATCATTTCTACGTTGATGATCTTTTAGCAGGTACAGACACCTTAGAAGCCGCAAAATCCTTAATCGATGAAATGCTACGTTTCATGAATGCAGGATGTTTACCTCTTCGGAAATGGTCATCTAGTCATGAAGATGTACTAAGCGAATTGCCTGATTCGTTAAAAGCCAAGAGTCTTAACCAATCGTTCAGTGAGGCTGAGGAGTCTTCCCAAAAAATCTTGGGACTCGTTTGGAATCTTCCAACCGATTCGCTGCAAGTTTGGACTGTGGAAGAGCCAACCGTCTCCACCAAACGTGAACTGTTATCGGTCATAGCGCGTAGTTTTGATCCTCTGGGACTTATGGCACCCGCCATATTGCTTCTGAAGATTATGATTCAGGACTTGTGGAAGTCAAAATTGGCTTGGGACGATCCCGTTCCACCAGACATTCTAGAAAGGTGGAATAAATTCCAAGCAGAAATGCATCATTTTAAACAAACTAAAGTTCCTCGCTACATACATACTTCAGAGGATTGTATTCTTGAACTTCATGGCTTTTGCGACGCTTCTCTTAAAGCTTATGCTTCAGTAGTTTATTTAAAAGTCATTTCTAAATCGAAACATGTATTCTTATTCGCAGCAAAAACAAGAGTTGCTCCTGTTAAACCAGTAGCGCTACCCCGGCTGGAGCTTCAGGGTTGTTTACTGCTAGCCGAGCTAATTTCAACAATTCTTAAAGTAATCCCAGTTCCTAACCCACAAATATTCCTTTGGTGCGACTCAACAATCGCATTGAGTTGGATCACAAACCCTCCGTCTTCAGGAAATCAGTTTGTACAACATCGCGTGGGAAAAATACTTTCCCTGACGTCAGTAACTTCTTGGAACCACATTCCTGGCAAAGAAAACCCAGCAGACTGTGCTAGTCGAGGACTTTATCTTTCACAGTTGTTGGCTCACTTAGAGTGGTTCACTGGTCCGAACTGGATTGTTATCAACAATAACTACGGAGCTCTCACTTCTTTTGAACTATCTACTTCTTCAGTACTTATTCGTGACTTATCTTCTGGATTCCGGATGGCAAATCCACTGTACGCAGTGTAGTGCGCAGTTACATCACATGCGTTAAATCCTTGGCCAGGCCAGTATACCAAAAGATGGGTGATTTACCTATTGCAAGAATCATACAGTCATACCCCTTCGACAAAGTTGGAATTGATTTCGCTGGGCCAATTAGTACAAAATGCCAGCACCAGCGAAAAGCGACAACATTCAAGACATACATTTGCCTTTTCATATGTATGTGTACACGTGCAGTACATCTGCAAACCGACTCGTTCTTGGCTGCATTAAGACGATTCGTTGCTCGTCGAGGATATACCTCACAAATATTCTCAGACAATGGTACTAATTTCCGCGGTGCGTCTGCTTACCTAAAAGCACTTTTCAAACTCACAAAAGAGCAATCCGTCCAGAACTTCTCATCGGAAAGAAACATTCATTGGCATTTATTCCACAATATGCCCCTAACCAAGGTGGTTTATGGGAAGCTTCAATTAAACTTGCTAAGCGGCCTCTAACCAAAACTTGTCAAGGCACACTTCTCAATTTCGAGGAATTCTCTACAGTGTAATTGCAAATAGAGGCTTGCATAAACTCAAGGCATCTGGTACCTTTATCCCCGGCAACTAGTGATCTTCGTGCACTTACCCCTGGACACTTCCTAATCGGAGTTCCCCTTCTGGAACTTCCAGAAAACACTGATATTTCTACAAACACTAATCGAAAAATTCTAAGTCTCTCTTGCAGATGGAGACTCTTATTGCAGGTTAAGGAATCCTTCTGGCGCCGCTGGACACGAGACCTCCTGCATACACTCCAGCCTCGTCAAAAGTGGAATTCAACGAAACAACCTCTGCAAGTTGGAGACATGATTCTTCTTCAAGAGGCAAATTCTGCTCCTTGTTACTGGACTCTTGGTCGAGTAACCAACATCTTCCCGGGCAAAGACCAGATCACCAAGGTAGCCAGCGTGCGGACCAGGGACGGAGAAAAGCTTCGTGCTTAGAATCGACTGGTGGTCCTTCCTTTCCCCTCATGCCGGCCCCCGCAGGATGTTGATTTAGATTAGCCACTAGAGGACGCCACGTGATGAACATTCTTTTTCTTGTATACTCTATGGTCACTCCTGGGGTCATGGCATCCCTGTATTCGCCATCGCCCTCTGTCGGCGGCGTGGCATTCTGTATTTCGTCTGCACACGGTGTAGTCGTCTGCGCATTTTTGTAATAAGTTTACATCTTTAAACAAAGAATCAGATTATATCTAAGCTCAGTTTGTTTCTTCTTTCGTCCACTGAAGATAGCTCTTGGGGAAGAAGTTGAGTCAACTTTTAATCTTTGTAGTAAACTAATTCGCATAAATACACTGCTCTAAATCTCACCCCCCCCCCCATCCGTAACTCTGAATACTTAATCTTTCTTTTCCCCAGATGTAAAGGATGTATCACAAATCTCAAGAAATGAAATTATAGCTAAATTACCATCACCAGATGTTGCCGGTAGCACAATTTGCACTGCATCTCAGTTAACATTTAATGTTGATTTTTCAAACTACATTGCAAAAATAGAAGGATAATTCCATTTCTACATTAAAATCATTTTCCAACTAAATAAAACTTAAAAATAGCTTTCTGTTGTGTTGATTTGTCTTTGAAGTAGATTCTATAATATAGTGCAGATCCCAATTATAAATATACTGGACTTTACATTCATTAAATATGCTTTCAGATTAACATTTATAAGGTGTTATGCTGTTTATGTTAAAATTGATTTTATTATGGTTTTACACACACACACACACACACACACACACAAAAGTTGTATTTACATTGTGTAATCAATATTCTAACTTGTCCACACTAGCCCCATAACGCAGGGCTAGTATGGCCAAAAACAACTTTAAAAAAAAGATTATTAAAAAACTACACTGCTAAATGCTTTAATATATCAACCAAAATAAAAGTAAAGGAGCACATTATTGTAAAAAAAAATAGTTGATACGTCAAAAACGATTATTGCTGTACTTTTTTTCCGATTTGATAAAAATTGTCCACACTAGCGCTCTTCTACCTACTATGCTTTAAGTTGAATGTGAGAACGGTAGTGGGAAGAACAATTAAAAGAACATATCTTTTGGAACAAACAGTTCTTTTGGAAAGAACAGGAACGGAAAAGAACTGTTCTACAAGAACAGTATTTTCCATCTCTTCTTCTGACCGACTTACATATATGTGACGTATTCTTTGCACATGCCGTCATCGCCGCGCTACCATCGACCTTCGCGCTACTATGCGCAACCGTCGAAATTTTATTTTCGCGCCTCTTTTTGAAATTGTTACCGTGGGTTGATCACTTTCTGAAAACGCAACGCGACATTTCGGCGGCCCGAAGCTCTGCTGGGGACAACGGGACAGCTTTCTTAAAAAACGGAACGGTTCCATTCAAAACGCGACGAATGGTCACATTAAATATGCTCCAGGTGAAGCAATAAGTTGGGATTTATATGGCAATCGCTTCATGAGAATGGCGAATTACACACAGAATAATTTTGAAATATCATTTTCTGCCAGAATAAGAGATTTCAAACAATATTTGCAAAGCTTTAAGTCTTTTGCTTTTTTTAATCCATTCTTCAGTATTCATGTTAAGAAATTGCGGGCACTTGTGAATGATATGCGAATCATTACACAAAGAAAACCTTTGAACGTAGTTTTCACATTTTTATTCGTATTGACAAATAATCTTTTTGATTGTTTATTTTGTGCCGAATTCTGAAATCCTCTAGCAAACGTATTATCGTATTTGTTGGGTGCCATGTTCATATTGACTTGTTCTAGAACAAGTGCACGTTTTTCAAGGAATTCCAATAATTTCTCGAGGGGATTTTCTTTGAAATTAATTGCAGCTCAAACGTTTTTCTCGTTTCTTTGTCTAGTTTTTGTAAAATCACTGTAACTAGCATTTATTTGAAAGTTCGTTACTTTCGAATTTTAAAATCTTTAACGTACGAAGAATTTTGTTGACAGTATCTAACAATTGTATCAAATGCCTGGACGATTCGTATAGTATTTTTTCGTTGCTAAAAATAGCTTGAATATGTCGGTCAACAATTTATCTTTTCGTTTTCAAAACGCTGTTCTAGTTATTTAATGACTGTGGGCCTATCCTTTCATTGAATTGGGTCTTAAACCAATTAATTCTTCAAGCAATCTATGATGAAGGCTTACCCTTCCCCACATGTCATAAGTATTTTCCATTCCACCCCGGATGTTTTGAAAAAGGAATGAGAGCAAGAATTAGATTCCCTGTATGGTTGTTTTTTTTCGATCCCATTCCCGGCCTCCTAGCTACGAGAATCTTGTAGGTAGAGATTGGATTTCTTAGTCTTTTTCCCTTCTTGGAATTCTGGGGTTTGAGTGTTATCTAGGTTAGTTGACAGCAACCCCTCTTGTTTCACACGGTCTCATCTCTACTTTACCCACACTGATTGGACAATTGGTGACCTTCTAAGGTCAAACCCACCCCGCCATAACCTTCAACCGCTACACTTCTTAATTACCGGAAGATGTTGGCGTGTTCTTTCTGAGGTTTTTGAACATTCCGTTGGGATAAAGGAATAACCCCGGTTGTTTTTCTCCCGCGTGCTATATGTTATTTATTGGCGTTAATTTTCCCCTCGCATTGGAGTGACTTTAATATTTGGCGATTCCGGAAAGAGGACGAAGGGACTGGTTTTTTCTGAAAAGGAGCCCCCCTTTTTTTTCAGTTAGAGTGATGCTACTGCTTGGGTTCGCGCCAGTTTTTCGCCCCAAAAACTAGGATCTTCTCGTCCCGTTTTAGTTAGAGATTACACTGTTTCGCTTCGCTGCTGTGACGTCACCCCAAAACTACGATTTCTCGGCGTTCTACGTTCAATGAACACGTCTAAATCCGTAATCGAGATGATGGTGCAAAAAATGTTACGACCTTCGATTTGACTTCGCACTTTAATGGTGTCGATAATTGACGGTAATTTTTTTATCGCGTGCATAACTAGTCCAACTTTGCTGTTCTGCGAACCACGGAAATCTTGATCTGTACCCCAACGTCTGGAAAGGAATGCCATCGGTTTAATCATCTATTCTACCCCAGTTAGATTTCATAGAACACTTATGAAATCATTGCAGTTTGACCGATTAACGAAGTCGACCATTTCCTCAAAGTCGTTCTCGGGTTCTCGTAACCTACCCGATGACGACCCATGTACACTCTCTGAAGTAACTATAAAAACGTCTCAATTCCATAACTCCAGTATCGAACTCGACCACAGTGACCAGCGGTCCCTTTGAAGATAAATAAAGAATATTTTGACTCCAATATTACGTTGTGACTTTCCTTCGTAGTTGATTCCACCATGTCCAGGATAACCTACTGCGTCAATCATCATCTGGTGAGTCCACCTTTATAAACTCTTCTTTCTGACGTCCGACTTTCCCCTTGCCTTTCACGAGCCATTTTTGTTAATCAATTATGGCCAATTTATTATATCCAGGTAACCTATATAGGAGTTAGATTTCACGAACCTCTTTTGATTTTACACACCTTTTTTCTTACACCCCTAATCATCACCACACATTTTTTGCCGACTTATTTTCATTCCTATAAACCAAATCTCTCACCACACAATCTTCGAATTTTTTCCCCCATAATTGAGGAACAAGAATTTCCGGTAAACGTAACTGCACTACTTTCGATTTCGAACGAATATTCGTTTTGGGCCCGTTTGAAATATCTGTGTTTCATCGTAACAAATTTATTCAAAGGATCATTACAGCCATAAAGCACAAAATAGAAAAGAAAGAAAAATATTAATTTTAAAAGAAACAAAAAAAAAAAAAAAAAACGAAATTCTTTACAATGGTTTGGAACTATGAAGTTCTGTTAGAGTGACGGCCAACTTGTTTTGTTACGTTTTGTTTCAAACACATATGAACAAGTACTATATACATATTTACAATAGATATGCTAAAATGGGGAATAAGTCCCGCTTGGGAGCCAAGCCTCATACATGTTGTTCCGGTGGAAGCTACAAAGGTTCTGCTGCGACGCACTTCTCGGCAGGTCACATGACCGAGTGCTACCAATCAGCGCGTGCTCGGACATGCCGCTCGGCCTTGCAATGTTAACATGCATGTTAAAATACAATGAATTTACTTTAACAATTTAATTTAAGAATTCGATTTTGCAAATAAACAATAGCTGAATAGTACAATATAATACACAAATTCAATCTCAGATATAAATACAAACAATCTTTCAATAAAATGGAATTCGTAACAAACTAACCAAAAATTTAACACAAGCATTGATCACAATATATGAACACAATAAATGAATAATGATTACACAACTTGACTATAAATTAGACAGTCGATATAACAAAACCAAGCTTATATGTGTTTATCTAATTTATTTGATAGATATGCAATGAATTATTTTATTTTCAAGTTTCCAAGGGTAACACACACAATTTAGTAATAGCCCTTTTTAACGCACCGGCATTGGTTTTAACATCTGCTACACGAATTTTTTTGTCTGTCCCTGTGTAAGTTTTAACTATACGACCTAGGATCATACAAGACCATATTCCCAATTTTTACATTGTGTTTGTCAAGCATCCATTTTGTTCGCTGTTGCAGATTATTAAGATAATTATTGCTCCATTTTTTCCAAATTACATGTACTGTCTTAGTTGTTCTTTGCCACAGAAGTAATCTGTTATTTTCAACATTTACAAGACAAGGTACTACGATAGAAGTAAGAGGTCTTCCTATGAGAAAATGAGCAGGTGTTAAAATATCCAAATCATCAATTTCTGATGAAAGTGGCGTTAATGGGCGCGAGTTAAGCATAACTTCAATTTGAACCCTGATAGTTAACATTTCTTTGTAAGATAGATTACAATTACCTACAACACGTTTTAAATAGTATTTGAAGGACTTAACACCGGCCTCCCTGAGACCACCAACGTTTGGCTCCCTGGGAGGTATGAATTTCCATTAAATATTTTCTTCTGAAAAAAACCTTGCGAGTCATCTTGTTTGCTCATCAACTTATAGAAATTTCTTAACTCTTTGTTTGCACCAACAAAGTTAGTAGCGTTGTCTGTAAAGATTTTCTCACATTTTCCTCTCCTCGCCATAAAACGGTTTAAAGTTGCTATCATGGCTTCGGTCGTCAAGTCAGAGACTATTTCCAAGTGTATGGCCTTTGTCACAAGGCAAATGAATATGCAAACATAATTTTTCATGGTAGATCCTTTTCTTTGATTTTTATTTTTTATGAAAAAAGGACCACATAGATCAATCCCTACTGAATTAAATACGAAATCTGGATTTGTTCTTTCCTTGGGTAAATCTCCCATTTTTTGGGAACATGCTTTAGGATTTGCCTTAAAACATTGGACACAGTCATGCACTATTTTTCTGCATGTTTTACGACCATTTAAAGGCCAATATTTCTGCCTTATTTGATAAAGTAAGGTTTGAGGACCTAAATGCAAGTATTTTTCATGATAATATTGAATTATCAAATGAGTTAACTTACTCTTAGGAAGCAACAAAACTAGAGATGTAAAGGCTGGAAAAAACCGGGTTTATTCCCGGGAATAAACCCGGTTTTTTGGGATGGAAATTTTGAATATTCCCGGAAGTTTTCAGAAAAGAGCAACTCAACTCCTGATTTACATTCCACTGTTTTCAAATATTAAAGCACGTTTTCACGATTTTAGAGTCTTTCTTCCACAAAAATTTTGATTACTCTGTTGGTTGTTGCAAAAAGGTAAGTGATTTGAAGTATTTTTCATATATCCTCGTACTTTTTTTGTATAATTTTAATTCTATGACTTGGATTTCGGTTTAAGCCAGAAACAGAAGTTAGCGATATATTATAAAGCTCCTGAAATAATCTAAATAATTTAAAGAAAGAACTTTAAATTACTAGTGTTTGATCATGTTTAAAATATCAATTCTTGATTGCACTTTTCGACTTGCAAAAATAAAATTACACTTAGACAGGAAATTTAGCAATTTTTCATTTTGATATTCTCTTTGCTAATTTGCTAAAGGTTTTTTTAGAAGAAAGAATTTTTTCTCAGAAAAACAATTACATTTAGACGGGAAATTTAGCAATTTTTAAATTTGATGTTCATTTGAGCTAATTTGCAAAATAATTTTTTTCTCAGAAAAACATGGGGAAAATTTTTAATTTTGAAATTGACAATTACTAGCCATCTTGTGTACTATGGTTAAATTATTAGGGAATCTATAATATCTATACATCTACAGTTACTGTTTCACTAATTAAAAGATCTATTGTTATAAATAAAATTTTGTTTTAGTAATATCTGTTCAACTTTGAGTGCAGTTGTCAAACGAATGAAGTCGTCTAAAAACATTCTAAAGTAGAGTTTACAAATTCACACAATCTAAATATAAACTCAATAAGTAGCAAAATTAGTTGATGATCGTGCATTTCTTTTGATTGTTTGCATTTTTAAATCCAGAGAAATTCCTTTGGCTTGAAATCTTTCAAGAAATAAAATTACTTCATCGTATGATTTGCAATTTTTTAAAAAGTAAACTACATATTGAGCCGAAAATAAAACAAACATTAGGAGCATTAACAATAAGTTTTCAGTGCAGCAAAATAAATTTTATTTATTTCAAAGGGAAACAAAAAAGATTCATAGCACCAGAGCTATTTAAAATTGCCTGTTTATTTTATTTGGATTAAAATTATCATTTGACTATATTAAGAATGACAAAGATTTTCAGTAAGCATTTAAATTTAAAATATATGATCTAAATCATGAATGAAAAAATCAATTCATTTGAGATCATGACTCGATTCAAAATTGTTCATTCATGCAAACATATTTTTAGCAATTTTTAAGTTTGTTATTGTTGTGAACCATTTGTAATAAGAGCTTTAAATGAACATTTGTAGAAATTAAAGCATTCTGTCTTAATAGCAGTTTGATTCCTCTGAACAGCTCATTTCAGTTTGACGAGTGTTTTGTAATTATATTCTTCAACTTTCTAAGTTACCAGATTCAGATTTTCTCCGAATTACACATTGTAAAAAATCGCCAAATCAGAAATATTGCCAGTGGGTACCTATACTAAAGTTGTACTGATTCCTCTACTATAGTTTACTTAAGAGAAAACACTTATAACTATGGGAAGGAACCAGAAGTTATCTTGTGACTTTCACATTACAGTAGCTTTTCAAAATAGTTATGTTACTATTACAATCATAATAAATGTAATTGCATTTTTTTTTCAGACATCATGGTTCGACCATTATCTGACGTGTGGATGCATTTTATAGAATACCGTGAAGGTAATAAAAGAAGGACCAAGTGCAAGTACTGTGGAACTAAGTATTCAGTCCCAAATGCAACTAAGATGTCTAAACATTTGGAAACTTGTAAACAAAAGCCCATAGTTCTATCCGTACCTGTTTTTTCAAACATTGATGGTGAATCATCACATGTGGGAAACCAAGAACTAATTCTTGAACAATGGAGTGTTTGGGATCAAGACCAACCAAGAGAAATCAGCACTACTCTTCCTACAACAGATTCTCTAACTTCTCCTGCTTTTTCAGTAGTTGAATCACCCTTAAGGAAACCTATTCTTAGGTCATTCTTTGACACAATGACCAAAGTTGAGTCGGAGAAATTGGAGTCACCTTTCGCCAAGGCAGTATATTCGTCCAATTTGCCTCTATCATTTATAGAGAACAGTTATTGGCAACAGTTCTTCAAACAGATCAGGCCATCATTCAATGTTCCAAGTCGTTATGATCTAAGTAACAGGCTCTTAGATAAGGAGTATGATGAAGTAACTGAATGTGTTAAAGAAAAAATAAGAAGTGCTGAATTCGTTTCTATTATTACCGATGGCTGGAGCAACATTAGAAACGAAGGAATTATATCCTACATTGTAACAACGCCTGAACCTCTGTTTTTCAAATCTACTGAAACTAAGGCTAACCGACACACAGCTTCATACATTAGCCAGGAAATAATCAATGTTATAAAAGAGATTGGACCTCAGAAAGTAGTAGCACTGGTAACTGATAATGCCAGTAACATGAAAGCAGCATGGGTTCTGGTCCAAGAACATTAACCGCAAATATGTACTGTTGGTTGTGCTGCTCATGGCTTAAATTTGTTACTAAATGACATCTACAAGGTTCGAACTTTTCAAGTTATTATTTCAAATACCAAAGAAGTGGTCAAACACTTTAAAAACAAGCAGGCATTATCAGCTGTTTTTACTTCCAAGCAAAAAGCTAAAAAAGGTTCAGCTGCATCTACGCTTAAACTCCCAGCAGAGACAAGGTGGTGTAGTACCTTGATTATGTTTGAGAGTCTTCTAAATGGGAAAGAATCTCTTCAAGAGACTGTGCTTATTGAAGAACTCGATGTTGACAAGAATATTAGGCAATTAGTTCTTGATAACGATTTGTTCTGGATGAGTATTCATAGTCTTGTAAATATGATAAGGCCTATTTGTGATGGAATCAAGCTTATTGAGTCCGACTCTGCCACATTGTCTGATGTCCCTTATGTCTTTTTAAATGTAAAAGAATCTCTGGAGTCGCTTGTTTTAACTTCTTTACAGACAGAAGAGGAAGAAGCAGTTAAAAATTTAGTTGAAACACGCCGTGAAATTATTTGTATGCCAATTCATTATGCAGGATATATTCTAGATCCTCGTTACTTTGATAAGGATTTGGCTGATGACAGTTTTACATCCGGTTTGGATTTTATATCAAATCTAGCTATGGCGGAATTAACTTCCAGCATCACGACAGATTTTGCTCATTTTAAAGCACAGTATGGGGCATATAAAAATGTTTCTGTTTGGCAAAGTGCAAAATTGTTACCGCCTCAAGTATGGTGGAAGGGTTTTTTTAAGGGTCAAAGTTTATGTTCTCTTGCCTTGCGGTTATTTTCAATCCCACCTTCTTCAGCTGCTTGTGAGAGAATCTTTTCTGCGTTTTCTCATACTCACTCTGCAACCCGAAACAGGTTGGGTAATGAAAGAGTGTCTAAGCTTGTCTCTGTCAGATCAAATCTACTCTTGCAATCAAAATTAGAGTAGATTTGATCGGGACCAATGAGATGGAAAGCAGGGTTGGATTTTTTTTTTTGGTTTATACCAGGTATTTTTGGTTTAAACAGGATTTTTTTTAGAAAAACAAAGCAGCAAAAATAATTAAAATTGGTTATTATTATGAAATATATGCTAAAATTAATTAAAGTAAAATAAATTAGCTGATTGTCAATGTCAACTGGTTGATATTCTAATGTAATTAAGCCTTTTTATTTTATTAAAAGATTATGATTAATTGATATTAATTACCACTTGTTATTTGGTTTAAACCAATTGGTTTCATGGAAAGTGTATGATATAACCCTGATGGAAAGTGTGAAAATAATAATTTTTTTTTCTATGTGTGTTGTTTAAATGCTTACTGAGATGAAATCAAACATAATATAGAATTTCTTTCAGCTTGGGTTTCAGCACCTGTCCTTTTTAGTAAATGAACAAGTTGATTTTTCAGGATGATGTGATGATGCATAGTTTTTAAAATACAATTATTTTTTGTTTGATATAACTTTAAAAGCAACCTTTGAAATGTTTTATATTATTGTCTTTAATGATAGTTTGAAACAGGGTTTAATTCTTTTATTACTTTGTAAGTAAATAAATGTATCATGCTTAATTAGAAAAAACTCATTGCAATGCTATTCTTACAAAAAATTTTTAAATTTGTACTGGGCAAGTTGAGATGAATTTCGAGGTTATTTAGTTATTATTTAACGGTATGAAAAATGTTAATAATAAATGTAGTTTGATACATATTTTTGAGAAAGGTCTACTCCAATGATATCATACATAAAAAAAATTCACGTTTGTTAAAATTATACATATAATATTTAAAATGACACAACTAGTCTGTCTTTCACCATGAATGAAATTGTAAAGGTGAGTAATGACATTTTTCAGATAGTATAATTTTAAGGTTTTATTGTAGGTGTTATAATTTTACATCAAATTAAAAGAATAGTAAATAAGTTTCATCTTTTTACAGAAACTCATTTTAATTATGCTTTAAATATTTTGTTGCAATTTATATCTGTTTACTACTTTAGTTTAAGAATTAATTTTAATTTGAGATCTGATAGATACTGTTCTGGCCAAGTTTTTTCCTAGACGATGACTCTTAGTTAGCAGTTTTATTGTATGATTAATGCTATTTGCAAACAATCTTAAAGATGAAACAACTGCTGATCTGCTATCTTTTCAAATAAAATAGATACAAGAATAAGAAATATAAAATCCACAGAATAAAGAAGTATTGGACTAAATAGCTGATTTGCTTAAGAGTAAAAAGGTTATAAGTAATGAGTTAATAAAAGTTTCTCTTATATTTCAAAAAGAGTGAAAGGCAAATTGTACGACATCACTTTTTAGAATGCAACACACTTTGTTATCTGAATTAGCCAATTGAAACAGAAAATGGGCAGATTAAAACTATTTAAATTACTTCAATATTAATAAGAATTTCAATTGCAGAATAGTTTTTCAGTGAATTTATATCAAAAATTGTCTTAAACTCCTCAAAAGAGTACCTAGAAAATGAAAACTGATGGTAAAATATGGTTGTGTTTGTTTACGTTCAAAATTCCCAATGTTCCCCCAAAATTCCCGGTTAATTCCCAAAAATCCCGCGTTTTTTCCCTCCTCCCAAAAAATGTGGGAATTTTACATCTCTAAACAAAACAGGGTGTTTACTGTTGTATCTAATGGAAGAGTTAGTTAACTTACCACCTACTCTGACTAATCCGTCTTTATCAAGAAAAGGTAATAAATTTTGTATCTTACTTGAATGGGGAACGTTCGATTTCGCCTGCAGACCCTTGATTTCGTCTCCAAATTCTAAACTCTGAGTTTCCTTGACAAGAAAACCTTCTGCCGACTTAATCTCCTCATTGCTGAGATTACCATTTCTCTTTCGAGTAGATTCTTTCCAGTTGTTGACAAACCTAAAAATACAAGCTAAAACACGAACAATTTTTAAATACTTGTTACTAATTTTAAATAAACAATCTAAGAAATTTGGAACAATGCTAAGAGACAGTGTTATGTTAGAGTCATCAGACAGGTTTCAGTTCTTTTTCATCTCGGCAAGATACCCCTTTTTTGGCACAAAGGATCCTCGTCTATGTTAGGTAGATCACGAAATGCAAGGAAAGAAGGGCCTTTCCACCACATGGAACTGTCCAGAAGGGAATCAGCACTGATACCTCTAGTCACAAGATTGCCGGGATTGTCTTTTCCGGGACAGTGATACCAGGAGTTTGGAACAGTCAGGGTTTTGATCTCCTTCACTCGATTTGCTACAAACTGTTTCCACCTTTTGGTTAAGCCTTTGATCCAGTAAAGGGTTATTTTTGAATCAGTCCAGTAATATACTGTTGATGGTTTTTTTCAAATCGATGATTTTCTTGATCTTGGCAGTTAAACGTGCAGCTAATAAAGCTCCAAGTAGCTCTAAATTTGGTAGTGTCATCTTTTTGAGAAGAGCAACTCGACTTTTTGATGCAACATGATTTACTTCAACGCTATCCTCCTTCAACGCTCGTATGTATACGGTTACACCATACGCTTTTTTAGAAGAATCACAGAAGCTATGAATTTCGACTACATCACTGAATTCTTCCTTTGTGGAGTTCAAGACAATTCTGGTAATTCTTAATTCTGTTAGTCGCGGAAGCTCCGAACACCATTGTAGTCATTCTCTTTCTATGTCGGGTGGCAAGTCTCCATCCCACGGAATTTTCCTTACCCACAACTCTTGGAAAAGACACTTTACGCGGATGGTAAATGGTGTCAACATTCCCAAGGGATCGAAAATTTTACCCACTGCTTGCAAAAGAAAACGCTTAGTGTTCTTGCTTGACAAGAATTACAGTAAGCTCTGAATTTCCATAGTAAGGCAATCTTCCAGTGTATTCCATGCCATTCATAGGACCTTTGTTAAATTGGATCCTAAATTGACGAAGTTATGTTGAAGTTGAGTGTCGAATCCTTCTTCCTTCCATAGTTTCATTAAGCTGACATCATTAGTAATCCATTTTCTTAAAATCATTCCAGCCTTTTCCATTATCTCTTTAGCATTGCGAGAGACTTCGATGGCGTTTTGTAAGTTGTCTTCTCCCGTGATGAAGTCGTCAACCTAGAGGAAAAGTTCGAGGAGCTGTACGGCGTTTGTATACACACTGCTGAACTGTTCTAATGTTTTCTTAATGTAGCAGACAACAGGAACGGGCTAACGTTCACTCCGAAGAGAACGCGCGTGAATCGATAAACTTGCAGACTTCTTCCATCTTCACCTTTTTCATCAGTTCACAAAACGCACCGCATCTCTGTCCTTTTAAGCTAGAGATATTTAAAGTTACGCCTTATTGACATCAGATGACAAGGCTACCTTGTTCAATCTAAAACTAATTAAAATGTCAATAAGATTTGGGTTGAGATTTGGGCCTGGCCACAAACAGTCGTTCATAGATAACTGACCGATATCGTGAGAACTGGCGGCGAACACGATTCCAGTTTTAGTAGTTAGTCTATCTTGCTTGTAAACAACTTGGTGTGGCCAGTAGTAAATAGGTCTGTCTACCACCTTTTTGTCATTTGTTTCTTCGACACGTTCAATTATTCCTTGTTGTAAGTAATCCTTAATAGTTTCAGAGTATTGGAAATACAACTCTTGATTTTGATGGAGTCTTCTCTGCAAACTTTGTAAGCGGTGTTTTGCTACGGTAAAGTTTACGCTTAATTCTTGCCAATCCCTTTTCCAGGGCAGTAGTACCTCGTAACGACCGTTGCGAAAATGTGTGGTTCGTTGGAAGACTTCGATAGCCTGATCTTCCTCTGTTAATTTAGGGTCATCATGTTTAATGCCAATGGATTCCAGTTCCCAAAAGCGTTACAAACTATCATCTAATGTTTCATGTTCTCCTATTAGACAGCAAAGTGTCTTGTTCGATGGTTGAACTTCTTTAAGAGTTCCTGTGGGAAACCATCCGAAAACGTAATCTTGCATAAAGAGGTTATCACTAACTTCAAACGAGTAGTTTTTCAAAATTTTAAAAAAGAGTTCAACACCTATTAAGACATGAATCTTTCCTGGTTTGAAATAGGTTGGATCGGCGAGTTGCATAAAGTCAGGTAAATTAACTTCTGAAATGTCCAAAGAAGTACCGGGAATCAATTCAGTAATTTTCGGCACTATAAAAAAATCCACATTTTCTCGGAAACTTTCTTCTGCGTTGGAAAAAATTCCGTTTATCTTTGCTTTTATTTGGTAAACAGATCCATTTAATCACGAACTGGGAGGGTTAACTAATTTTCTTTTCATACCCAACATATCTGCGCATTCATTCGTTATTAAGTTAATATTCCAGCCGTTATCCAATACAGGCGCCTCAATCCCATGATAGTACTTTACGCAAGTCCAACTTGATTGGCTAATCGGATCACATGACCTAGATACGTATGTCATCAAGGTTTATAGTTGTTGGCGATTTATCTCTTCCTTTCTGCTTTCTTCTTTTCTTTTCAGATCCATGGCTATGGGTGGGTAGAGGTGTGAGCCGAAAATTGTATCCTTTTATTATATAAGTTAATAATTATATGTTAGTGTTTTATGTATGCTTTTTGTTACATCAGAATGGTCCTAAGCCAGCGGTGGATACGACACAATCATCCTAAATCAAAGGGGACGGCAGAGGGGCGGAAAAATATCAGCTGGTAGTGAGTTCAGGAGTGGTTCTTAGATTATTTATGTAAAATCAACGGAAGCTTGGAAAAATATAAAAAGGGTATTAAAAATTGGGAAAAGTAAATTAGAATGAAAAGGAATTAAATTGGAATTTTTTTTAAATAATTTGGAGGATCTAAAAAGTTTTCCGCCAGCTGGGTTCGAACTGGGGTAGTCATCCTCCGCTGCCGACGCTAATCTGAATGTGGGTGACTTTAGCCATTAGGCCATCGTAGCTTCGCGAAAAGAAGCTCTTTAAAGTATAAGTACCCTTTAATATAAGTTGGCAAGAAATACTACTAACAACCATACAACATATATATGAAAATGAGGAGCAAATCAGAGTCAACTTGTCGGACACTTACGCTGTACGCTGAGGCGCTAGTGTATGTATTGTATTTCTTCGAAACAACGCGCATATTCAAAATCAAATGGTTACTGCAACAATCAGATTGGCGAGATATCCAAGTGAAGCCAAGCTCGTGAAACTAGCCAATCAAATTGGACTTGCGTAAAGTACTATCATGGGATTGAGCCGCTTCTTTATCCAATATACAGCGAATCCTAACTTGTTTGCCGTTTTCATCCGACATAAAAACAAAAACCGTACTCAGCAGGATGTATTTTTTGTCTTTTTTTGACGCATTGCTTAGCGTTTGAAATTCAAAGCGAGAATGACTGCTACTAATCGATGTGTTTAGTTTCTCTGGCGCCGTAGATGTATCAACAACTTGAGAGTTAGAACATGAAGGTTGGGAAATAGGCAGATCATTATTTTTATTTTGTATTTCGCCAAAGTGTAACAACGTATGATGAGATTTGGAACAAATCCTGCATTTGAACATAGACAGGCATTTGGTTTTATGAAAGTGTAAGCAGTTCACACAAATTTTGCTTTTTTTTTGCATGATCAAACCTCTGTTTAGTACTCATTTTCAGAAAAACAGGGCACTTGAAGAGGGGATGAAATTGATTGAATGACTCATAAGCACACAAAGCGTACTCTCGTTTCTTTTTAGTTTCGTCGTTCAATTGAATCATCAAAGCTTTTGCTTTAGGATAAGAATTGGAAATCCTTTCATTACTCAAAATTGAGGAAGGATTTTGATTTATGGTGTTCAAAATAGAAGCTCTTGTTTCCAGAACCGAAATTGAGCTTTCAAATTCTGGAGGTTCGTTCGATTTCAAAGAAAATTCGAACCGTTTTCTCGTTTCCTTATCCAACTTTTGTAACAAAATGTTGACTAGAAGAGCATCAGATAAATTATTTTGTTTATAATCCAGAAGTTTTAACTCTCTTAAGTTCTTTTTTAAACAATCGATTAAGTTTCGCAATTCGCCTGACGATTCGCGTATTTTTTCATGATGAAGAATTTCTAAAACGTGAGTGTCAATCAACACTCTTTTGTTTTCAAACCGTTCAGTCAATGCAGTAAATAAGGAACTGAATGTGTCATCAACAGACTGTACGTTTTTGGCTTTACCCTTAAGGGAAGCGCGCAAATAGAACAGTTTTTGTGAATCACTAAAAGAAGGATTTTCACTTATTAAAGATACAGATTGAGTCTTAAAGTTATTCCAGTCTTCGTATTGACCAGAAAAGGTTGGGTGTGGAATGTCAGGCAAACGTATTTTCGATTTTGTCCTCAGCTAGTTCAAGGCGATTTTCGATTTCATCAATATCTTCTTCTATCGCAGGTAGATTTGGCAGATCAGGAATTGCATAATACGAATCCCGAATATGATCGATTTTGCACCGTAAAGAGTCAATGGTTCTGAGTTTCACATCTATTTCGATGTTTGAAGGTACTTCCGTTGGCGATTTATCCAATATAAAGTTCTTCATCTTGGTTAGAGCAGATATAACCGATCCCTTGGATCGATTAAGCGCAAATTCGTGTTTATCCATAGCTCTCGCTGGCTCCGGCTCGACGGACCACTACTTTTCTTATGTTTTATTTCAAACACGTATGAACAAGTACTATATACATGTAATAATTGAGTTCACACACAGTTCCGGTAAACTTAATATTTAATTAATGATTGAGGTGCAGCTTATGAATAATTTACAGATGAATGTTCATATGGTAAATATACAATAACAATGCCCGTCTGGCATATCTAGGCCACAAACATCGGTGAGCACGTCTTGCTCATTAAAGTCCTTTCAGCACATCGGAGGATCAACCTTCCTCTTTTAATGTTGGACTTCCTTCTCCTGTCGCTCGCTACTAGGGATGTTAAGCAAATCACAGAACTGCTACTCAATCACAGATACTTGTGAATCACAGTTCATACCTGTTACTCAAATATCAAAATATCAGTGATTGGGTAACAGTGATTGGGTAACAGTGATTCGGTATCAGTGATTCAGTATCAGTGATTTGGTACCAGTGATTCGGTAACAGTTACTAAACTGATATCGCTAAGCTGATACCTTGGCTGATATTGATACTGTTACTGCGATCGGTGATTGCGACCTGGATCGGTGATTCGGTAGCAGTGAAAGCTGTGACTGAGTTTTGGTTATTTGGTAGCGGTGCCAGTTGGTCTGTGACGGATTGGGATTTCTCTGGAGGATTTTTAACCGGATGTTTAAGAAGGTAATGTGTTGCTTTCTGACTCACCAGATTCCCGCGCCTTTTTCTAAAGAAAAAAAGGATCTCGACAGTTTTGAGGAGAGTTCATATAAAAACATTTTAAATTCTCTGTTTTAAATAATTTTTTGTTCGTTCTCAAACTATCACTGATTATTATTTTTTTTTTTATATAGAGTAACATGACTAGAACTTGTTTTTATTTGATTTTTTTGGTTTGTTTTTAATTAAAATTGTTCTGTTTAACCTCTTGTAAATTGTTTTTAATTCTAAAAAACGAATTATGTGCTTCTGAAAGTATAACTTGAATGAGTCGAAATCACAGGAGGGGGAGGGGGGGGGGAGATATTTATTTCATTTCGTTAGTGATAAGAATACGTTTTACGAGTTTCTGCCTTCTTTAAAGTTTGTCTCTTAAGATGAAACCGTTTCAGAGGGAGGATCAACACAACAATGTTTACAGCGGTAAAGAATGCAGTCTGAAATATCGTAATGCAAGTACAAAAGATTTTGATGACTGAATGTTTAATTTTTAAAGCGTATAATTTGTGGTTTGTAAACACTGATTCTCTGGAATTCCTTGTCAGACTGTTTTCAAAACAAATAAGAATGTTACTCGTTAGAATATTCCCTGTTTGCCTTAGAGATAAATTATATACTGTCACTCAGCTTATGAATTTTAAAGTGCTACTAAAGAGAATATCTTCATCTTTTGTCTTCGGGGTGGATCTCGGACAGTTGACAATAATACGTGGTTACTCCAGTGTTGTGTGGAAACTGAACTACTCCACATTTTAGTTAATATTTTGTAAAAATTGTATGATTTATAAACTAAAGTATTGGACAGAAATTGTTGAATCAAGTCAAAAGCTACAGATTTTTCACAGTAAGGTTTGACTTTTCTACTGTTGTTCGTTTTGTGTTTTCTTCGTCTCAAATAAAATTATTGTGTCTTTGCACCACCACGAATACAACAATACAAATTAATTCGAATGTTACTAGAGATTTAGAAAAATTACTTGATGTTTTGAAATTGTCAGATTATCAAATGTAAGGAAAATCCGTCTTGCTACACATTCTTCGATGAAAACATTTTTCTTCAACAAACAAATATTTTGGATAAAGGTTATTTAGTGAAACGGATTTAAAGATAAAAAATAGGTTTGTCAATTATATATATTTATTTAAAGATTAAAAATCCATAATTTGAATTCAATTAGAAGTAAAATGATCACGCATTCTAATGTATATCTCTTGATTTTAATGTTTAATTTATATGAAAATTTTGATATAGTTGAAACTATCTTAGTCACCAATATTAATTTATTGAGGAGAAAAAGTACCTTTAAAAAATGAATTACGAGCTAAAAATAAAAAACGGCTCATAGTGGCAGAATAAAAATGAAAAATTGATTTTATAATTGAAGGTTTATTGAGTGGCAGTTGTGCGTTTTATTAAATATATTCCAGTTGATCTGGATGAAAAAAATAATGAGGTTCGAACTGTAAACTAGAGCACTGTAAGGCCACGACGTTACCGACTTAGCTATGTATTCCTTCGACGAAATCGTATTATTGAAAATATTCAACACATAAATAAAAGCATTCCGTTGCTACGAGTGACTAGAGATACTTTGCAGTCAACCAATCAGATTCATTCACAGTTTGAATCACAATCACAGTTTTGAATCACAGATATTCGTCAGTAGCAGTCACAGTTAGAACTGTTACTGTCAAATCACTGTTAGTAACATCCCTACTCGCTACTCGCGCAGAGAAGCGGCTCAATCCCATGATAGTACTTTACGCAAGTCCAATTTGATTGGCTAGTTTCACGGGCTTGGCTTCACTTGGATATCTCGCCAATCTGATTGTTGCAGTAACCATTTTTTGAATATTCGCGTTGTTTCGTAGAAATACAATACATACACTAGCGCCTCAGCGTAAGTGTCCGACAAGTTGACTCTGATTTGCTCCTCATTCTCATATATATGTTGTATGGTTGTTAGTAGTATATCTTGCCAACTTATATTAAAGGGTACTTATACTTTAAAGAGCTTCTTTTCATGAAGCAACGATGGCCTAATGGCTAAAGTCACCCACATTCAGATTAGTGTCAGCAGCGGAGGATGACTACCTCAGTTCGAACCCAGCTGGCGGAAAAGTTTTTAGATCCTCCAAATTATTTAAAAAAAATTCCAATTTAATTCATTTTCATTCTAATTTACTTTTCCCAATTTTTAATACCCTTTTTATATTTTTCCAAGCTTCCGTTGATTTTACATAAATAATCTAAGAACCACACCTGAACTCACTACCAGCTGATATTTTTCCGCCCCTCTGCCGTCCCCTTTGCTTTAGGATGATTGTGTCGTATCCACCGCTGGCTTAGGACCATTCTGATGTAACAAAAAGCATACATAAAACACTAACTTATATAATTATTAACTTTTTTATAAAAGGATACAATTTTCGGCTCACACCTCTACCCACCCATAGCCATGGATCTGAAAAGAAAAGAAGAAAGCAGAAAGGAAGAGATAAATCGCCAACTATAAACCTTGATGACATACGTATCTAGGTCATGTGATCCGATTAGCCAATCAAGTTGGACTTGCGTAAAGTACTATCATGGGATTGAGGCGCCTGTCTCGCGCAGCCCATAGGAGGTAGAGGAAGCTGTTGGTGAGGTCTGGGGAGGTTGGTAGTTTCACCCCTACATACATATTCAACATATTCACAATAGATATGCTAAAATGGGGAATAAGTCCCGCTAGAGAGCCAAGTCTCATACTTGTTGTTTCGATGGAAGCTACAAAGGTTCTGCTGCTACGCACTTCTCGGCAGGTCACATGATCGACTGTTACCAATCAGCGCGTGCTCAGTAAACAATCTTATTGGGATTGTTGCTACACCACGTCCAAAATTAAGTAACGATCGACGCCGTCGTCATTTGAGATATCTCATACACGTTTGCTGGACATGTGCCTAGTAATGGTATTAATATTGTATCAGCTAAATTCTCTTTATTTTTGATAAAAAAAACTATTACTGTGGTGAAAGGAGATTGTAATTAACATTTTGTTTTATGTTTTGGAACATCGGCACTTTCGTAACATAAATTAAATCTACCAAAAAATCGGCAATTCGATCGTCACGATTGTACACGTTTGCTAGGCATGTGTTTAGTAATGGTATTAATATTGTATCTACTAAATTTACTTTATTTTTCGATAAAAGAACTATTAATATGAAGAATGGAGATTATAATTAATATTTTTTTATGTTTTGGGACATAGGCACCTTCGTAACATAAATTAAATCGGCAAAAACAATCGGAAATTCAATCGTTACGTAATGTTGACATCGCATTTTTAAAAATAAGAAAAGTATATTTACGGCCAAGAAAATGCACATAAACACATAAAAATGCTTAAAATGTCAAATAAATACAGTTTAAAGTTCCAATATATTTTTTGCATTAGGTATAGAGCTATTTCGATTATTACTTTGGATATAACGAAACATGCTGGATGGCTTTAGTATTGTTTGTTTGTTAATTCTTCAAAATTTTAAACTAATGATGCTATCCTACTGATCAAAATAGTGAACAAACCATCTTATACTCTATTCATTTTTTTTCTGCAATTCTGGAAAACACATTATAATTTATTTTCTTGATGATGTACTGTATCAGTTAACAATATAGATGTTGCTATTCCGACATTTGTAACTAAGGAATTTAATTTTAAGGATATTTACACCAAACTTTAGTAATAAATAATATTAATTCTTGTATCTGAACAGAACTAAAAACCCATCGAATTAAAAAAATTCATTCTAATAATAAAATTTACTTGCTGTCACAGTTTAAAGTTATGAAATGTGTCTTTTGTTCCCACCATATCAGAACTACCAAACTTTCATTGTATTCCCCGTGACACCATTTGGTGTCACTTTAATACGTTATTACATAAAACATGATTGATAGTAAATGAAAGCATGCGTGTATTCTTATTAATATATTCTTTTTTTATGTAGTGGTAGCAATGATTCTTTTATATATCTTTTTCAAAATTGCGTGTATTTATTTAACCCTATGAAAACAAGAATGTTTCTTGAACTTAACGCAATCTCAACTATTACAAAAGGAAGTGTTTGTACGTTCCTGACGAATCTATGGCACTAACAATTAATGGGTTTAGGAACACAGGCCATATTGTTTTTTGGAACGCGCTTGCAGATTTGCTATGTTGTTACGCTCTTGCTCATGTAAGCATTGTCTTGTCTTGTGTAGGGATTGCTTGTATTCAGCGTCCAAGAGTGCACTGATGTTGATATCATCGGACGTACGCATTTTTGTCCCACTCATGAGTTCAAATGGTGAAAACATGGTACTGGAAGAAGTAGTTCTGTTGATAACTCGCTGTACTGCACTGACGTGTTGAATCCATTTGGCTGGTTCCGCTATGAATAGTTTTGTTAGAACAGGGATACGAATACCATATAGTCGCTCAGTTTGTCCGTTACCTCTTGACACACCAGTAGTGATTAGCACATGTTCAATCTTCTCGTTTTTGCAAAAGTTAGCGAAATCGTTCGATGTAAAGGCATTACCTCGATCAGTAATTATCCGACGGGGATAACCGAATGTTGCTTGCAGTATTGAGATTTTGTTAAGAACTTCGGAACATAATATACTTTTAACAGGGAAAATCCACAAAATTTTTTAAAAAGCGTCAACCATATTGCTCATTTGTGGAGGGGAGAGGGCCTATATGATCCAAATGAAATGGTGTCTAGTGGGATATCTCCTTTGTCTATGGGGTGTAATAAACCTTCAGGTTTTCCTGATTTACGAGAGGAAAGTATACATGTAACACAATTTGCAACTATCGTTTGGGCTAATTTACGCAAATCGGGTATATACAAATCTTTGGCGACTAGTTCGGCCGTTTTGGGAGCTGCAAAATTACCTTGTGAATGGGCCTTTTGAACTAGTTCAATTTGAGTTGAATATAGGACTACCAGAAGTTCCTGATTGTTATGTAATCTATACAATACATCATTTTTGAGTAAATAATTCGGTACGGACGTCTTTTCGAGAGCAGTTTTGATGCCTGCAATGAATTCATCATTTGATTGGGCTGATATTATTTTGTGTTGTAGCGTTTTCAATTAAACTCTGGGTTAATCGAGTTTTATTTACAAAAAAATCATTTAAAACTTGATGTTTACACTTCGGCAAATGAATTGGGCCGATTATAATAAATCTAATTCCAGTTTGGGTTTTCCGAGATGATTATCCAATCATTCCTGGCAGGGGTTCTGCCGCAAAGTTTATCCCAGGATGGGATTTCCGAGATGATTATCCAATCATTCCTGGCAGGGGTTCTGCCGCAAAGTTTATCCCAGGATGGGATTTCCGAGATGATTATCCAATCATTCCTGGCAGGGGTTCTGCCGCAAAGTTTATCCCAGGATGGGATTTCCGAGATGATTATCCAATCATTCCTGGCAGGGGTTCTGCCGCAAAATTTATCCCAGGATGGGATTTCCGAGATGATTATCCAATCATTCCTGGCAGGGGTTCTGCCGCAAAGTTTATCCCAGGATGGGATTTCCGAGATGATTATCCAATCATTCCTGGCAGGGGTTCTGCCGCAAAGTTTATCCCAGGATGGGATTTCCGAGATGATTATCCAATCATTCCTGGCAGGGATTCTGCCGCAAAGTTTTTCCCAGTATGGAAAAAATCCAGCAAAACAAACGATCTTCTCTCTTCAACTCCAAAGCTCATCTCCCTCCAAAAAAACTTCCTGCCTCGTTGAGAGTGGGCGAAGGAAAAATGCACCTTATTCGAGGTTTTCTATGGATACCTCTAAACAGTACAATTCCATAGGGTACTTCTAAAAATAGATTCCCCTCAGCCCCACTATGGGTTAACCTAATGTAAATTGGGACCGACAGCGAAGCTAGAGAGGACGGCCGTTGACCGTCGTGGTCATCGACTCTGGACGCGACGACGGGTGTGGAAAAAAGAAAGGCTGGAAAGGGCCAAATGTTAGCCATGTTACAGTGTGCAATACTGCAATGTCGTCTTGTTGTATAAACATGATTCGATTTCTGCTGAGAGCTGAGAGCGTCTACATGGGACATACGCTCTCCAGTACGATGTAACACTTCAAAGTCAAATTCCTCAAGAATAAGAGCCCAACGAGTGATTTTTGGAGTAAGATATTTTTTTGATAAGGTTTGTTAGAATGCGGCACAATCGGTGATAATTTTGAAATGTGTACCAATCAGGTAAGTGCGGAATTTCTTAGCTGCTTCAATGATGGCCAGTACTTCGAGCTCGTAGTTAGAATACTTTTCTTGTAGTGAGTTAGTTTTACGATTAGCATAATGAATGGGATACATTTTACCATCGGCGGCTTGTTGCATAAGAACAGCACCAAATCCGTGAGAATATGTGTCCGTATGTAACTCCAAGGGTAACCCTGGTTGGAAAACGTGTAAAACGGGATCTTGAGACAAAATGTCCCTAAGTGTTTGGAAAGCATGTGCCTGATGTGGGTCAAACACAAATTTCGTATCAGTACGCAGAAGATCAGTCAGTGGTTTTGCAATACGCGTGTAATGTGGTATAAGTTTTCTGAAATAGCCTGTTAGACCCAAAAATGACTGTATGTTTTTTGTCGTGTTTGGCTGGGGAAAGTTTTGCACTGCTTGGGTTTTTGTGGGAGAAGGGTTTCAAAGTACCATTCTCGATTTGCCTACGAACAATCTGTTGTTCGGAAAGCGGTAACCTACGTGGACGTTGACAGACAGGTTTGCCGTCCGATAGCACAATAGACGTTTCCAACTTAGTTGCTTTACTTTTAGTTGTTTGTAGTTATTAATTATTTGTTTAATTTCATTTCGTTGTTTTTTGTTCGACAAATGTGAAAGATCAACAATGACCGTTTCATCATCTAGAGTATTTACAATGTTCACTAAAAAGTTATGTTCATCGTTAATCAGACGTACACCATTTCTACCAATGTAAAAATTACCTTGATTAATGCAGTCTTTGAAAAGTTTGCGATTAAAGTTTCTATCGGATTTGTAACTTTCAAGTTTTGGTTTAGAAACTTCTAAAGTTTTGTTTACGTTTGTAGACGAAGAAATGTTTCCATAAATTTTCAACTTTTCTTTGAATTTATTTACTGTTTTACAACCACATAACATTATCTTATTGGAGGTAGAATCTGGGTTACCATTAATTACATAGTCAAAAATAGAAGAAATATCTACTTGACCTCGTGAACTTATTTCCCTCAAAGCGATAAAATAGTCGCTTAAAGATTCATTTGATTTCATACTTCTATGGTGCAACATTTGATGCAAATCAGCACTATTGAGTTTCTATGAGAAATCTTCCAGCAAATGTTCGTTTAAAATTTCCCATGTCACGATACCACGAAGAGAATGTACAAATGTTTTAGCTGAACACGTTAAACATTTTTTCGTGAATACAATTTTATGTACATCATTTGCAATGTCATTAAGTGTGAAACGTTCTGCAAGATCTTGCATAAAAATTTTAATGGTATACAAATCAGATGATCCGTTAAAACACTTTATACAGTCAGCAAGGTCTCGAATTGATAAATTTAAACCCGTACCACTGTGTTGTTTTGGTAGAGTTTCGTCTGTGTTCGACATTCCATTTGCGGAAAGAAATTATCATCCACAGAAGCTTTCGTTTGTGAAAATTGGCGTGCTGCCAAAATAGTATTCGATGGAGGGTGTGAAGTGAACCTTGCCCTTGCGTAAGCGAAGTGCGCACTTCCGTTTCAGAATCGAAACTATATTCGCTGAGCTGGTTATTGAGAATAGAAAAATCTGTTAGCGCAGCATAAATATTGTTGAAACATTGCTCTGCGTCCGGTGAAAGTTCGACAGAAAGCAGATTGCAAACATTTATAAGGTCTTTCAAAGTAAAAGAATCTAATACACGGGCTTTTAATTCTTCAAACTTATGTTCAGCATCAAATCCTTCAAAATTTCTAATATGGTTTCTATTGCCTCGATCGCCAGCGGATCCGAATAGGAATTCGTGCAGCAATTTTTTTTTTGTGGAAGTGGAATGCTAAAGTTTTGAAATATGTGGTATATTGTTCATATAAGTGGTTCAATCATACTCAAATCAATTTTTTACTGTCAATACTTCTTTTTGTTAAACTATGAAATATTTCCGAAAATCAAGCATCAATTTTAAGAACAGTTTTGATTTAGTATTCACGTGTTGTCACGCAGTTCATCAATCCAAACTAATGGTAATCCAAACACTCGATATCATGGAATTGAAATAATTTCACCACTGTTTTGTATCAAACAACTGGTTCACTACGGTTATGTTCAAGAATGAAATTGAAATGTCCGTTGTACTCATCTTAACTCAGCTTTCGTACTGGTGTCTAGGGTATAATTTAATTTCACGGCTCAACCGGCAAGAGCGCCCATGTTACTATGCCTTGTCGTAGATAAAGACACAGTTTGATAGAAAAACCATTTAATTGAACATAAAATGACTAAACATAACAGGACTGGACATAAAATGACTAAACAGAAATACTAAGCATAGAAACGTGTCATCACAAAACTTTCGTCTCTAGAATAGGGATGTCAAGCGAATCACAGAACTGCTACTCAATCACTGATACTTGTGAATCATAGTTCTTACCTGTTACTCAAATATCAAAATAACAGTAATTGGGTGGTAGCAGTGATTGAGTAGTTGTGATTCGGTAACAGTGACTAAACTGATATCGCTAAGCTGATATCTTGGCTGATAGTGATACTGGTACTGCTACTGGCGATCGGTGATTGGGACCGGGATCGGTGATTCGGTAATAGTGAAAGCTGTGACTGAGTATCGGTGATTTGGAAGGGGTGACAGTTGGTCTGTGACGGATTGGGATTTCTCTGTGCAGGATTTTCAACCGAATGCTTTAGTAGGCATTACTACACACCAGATTCCCGCGTTTTTCTCTCAACAAAAAAAAGAAGCTTGACAGTTTAAAGGGAGGAAGGTTCAGAAGAAAAGGTTTTTAAAATTTGTTACTTTAAATAACAAATGAATTATTGTGTTTCAACTTTCTCTGATTATTTATTTAGTTACATTTTTTTTTTACAGAGGACACATGCTATTATTTTTTTTCTATTTTCTGAATTTGTTGAAACAAAAAGTTTCTTTTGAACCTTTTGTGGTCTCATTTATGGTTTTAAAAATGAAATATGTGTATAAAAGTAGGTGCTTCTGAAATATCTTATAAATTGAATGAGTAAATCAAGGAGGGGGGGGGGCGAAGAGGAGTATTTGTTTTCGCTAGAGAATAGAATAAGAACATGGCTGCTTGCTGATTTTTTACACGAAGAAAATTTTTTTTATTCTGTAAGACAGTTTTACTCTTTAGTTATATCTGCATGCAGTGTTGCTTTAGAATCCAAGGATGAAATATAAGTACTAACGAAGGGAGTATTTAAGAGAGCTCTAAATTTTCTCTCTAGCTTGTCCCTTTAACACTCTGAATCCAATGCTCCGTTTTGACATTTGTTTTTCTTAAATACTTAATATTTACTGTGCACATTTCTTTATCGTTTTACGAGTTTCTGCATTATTTAAAATCGAAGCAGTTTCAGTGGGCGGATCAACACAGTGATGTTTATAGTGATAATAAATGCATTCTGAAATAGAATGAAAGTACAAAAAATTATGAATGATTGTTTAATTTTTGAAGTGTAAAATTTGATGTTCAAAAAAAATTGTTCTCTGGATTTCCATTTTAGACTACGTGTTTTCAAAACAAAATAAATACTAATCGTTAGAATATTTCCTTTTGTGGGATATCCAAGCTCTCTCGACCCAAAAATGTGATATGACACTGTCAATAACTGGCATTTTAGTGCATGAAATAAAATCTTGAAATTTTCCCTCCTGTTTATAAAAATATTAGCCTTTTGGCAACCAGTACTAATGAGCTCTCTGCACAACAGTGAGAGAAATATATCCTAAAAAATTTCCGTATTTTAAATTAAGTCCTTTCGAATTCTGTAAAGGTAAGAAATATATCGCTCTTTTGTTATTAGCAACTTTATTTTCCATACTCATAATTTGGAAACAGCTGGGTTAAATGACTTGAAATATGACATTCAAGGTTAAAGTTTATGCAAATTCCAAATTTTACATGAAAATTGAGTGTATTAATGCAATTTATTATGAAGACAATCTCTTGACAAATATGACATATATGAAGTGATAAAAATCGTGGAAACAATATTATGTTAGGCCGATGAAAATTGTTAACCTTAGATTTGAGTATTGTAAGCAAAATGAATTTGGAGCTAAAATAGGTATGCCAATTATTTATGCCGACCAACCGGTATAGTGGTTAAGGTGTTAGCCTCTAGATCGGAAGGTTCCTGGTTCGAATCCGGGTTCGGGCATGGATGTTTGTAAACGTATGGTGTAGAGGCGGCTGGTGCACCTTAAATCTGTCGTGGCCGAAAGTCCTCGCGTTGGGTTGGCATGGAAGTTTGGAGAGTGGGGTGCCAGCTCAGGTGTTGCTTCGTCATCTGACCGTGGTTCAAAATTACGAGGTGTTGTCCTCGGATCTTTCCCTTAAGGGACAGATCCCGGACCGTCGTCAATAGCCCGTTGTGTTGCTCTAGTACGACGTTAACTAAAAATTACCATTACCATTACCATAACCAATTATTTATTTAATAATTAAAAATCAATAATTTGCCTTCAGTTAGAAGCAAATAAAGTATTCTAATGCATATCTAAAAATATCGATAGATATTATAATCCGCAAAAACCGGTTATGCGCAAGGTGCTTCTAAGTTATCTGCATTAGTTTATTGAGGGGGAAAAGTATCTCTAGAGAAAGAAGTTACGGGTGTAATACAAAAAACTGCTCATCGGCTAAACAACATTGTTTAAAAAAAACTTTTAATTGTTCGTTTATTAAATGGTATTTCTTTTGATTAAATAAAAAAAAATAGTTGTGGAAATTTCAATAATTCTGGATGAAAAGAAATTTTGGGGTTCGAACTTGGTTTTCCGGTTTTGTAAGCCACGACGCTACTGACTCAACCGTGTATCAAATTCACCATTACTGCTACTAAAGGATTTTCAAACATAAATGAGATCATCCGTTGCATAGAGATAATTACTTTCAGCCAATCAGATTCAATCACAGTTTAGAATCACAGATATTCTTCAGTAACAGTCACAGTTAGAACTGTTACTGTGAAATCACTGTTTGTAACATCCCTCTCTGGAATCATCGCGAGGAAGCGATCTCATTCGGAGGAGCTTTTCACTGCAATCACAATTAATAATCGCGCGGGCGGCTATCTAATTTGGCAGGAGTTACAGTTACATTTCGATGGGAGAACAGTTAATACGAGGATTATCCTTCCTCGACAGGAGTTATACGGCTTACGTTAAAATTGATTTCATTATGATTTTACACACTTTCATGGGTTGTATTACATTGTATAATCAGAATTCTAACTTGTCCACACTAGCCCCATGACAGGGGGCTAGTGTGGACAAAAACTACTTTAAAAAGAAAAAAGATTATTAAAAAACTATATTGCCAAATACTTTAATTCATCAACCAAAATAAAGTTAAAAGAGTACCTTATTGTAAAAAAAATATTTGATGCGTCAAAAATGATATTTAGTACACTTTTTTGCCAAATTTATAAAAATTGTCCACACTCGCCCCCCTTTTCCACTCTCTCTTAGCTACTCGTAGCAACGGGATGCTGTTACTTATGTTGTAACAAATTTGGTAAACTTAATAGATTGCTGAATTAGTAGCGTCTTTGTTTATTAAAAAAAGAGAACCCAGTTCGCGAAGCCCAAAATTTCTTTTCATCCAGAATAACTGAAATATCCACAAATGTTTTAAAAAATTTAATCGAAAGCAATACTATTTAATAAACCTACAATTTAAACTGAATTAAATATTTCTGTATAGCCGATAATTTACATCTATTTAAATGCAAATTCTACCATTTTAATTATAAAATCAACATTCGGCATTCCTTTTTATTCTGTTAAAGTCGTTTAAATTCTCTTAATTTACTCAAAATATTGGTTTGTTGAAAAAGATTTCCTCATCTTATGTGTGAAAAGACTGCTATATTTATTAATTTCCTTAGATTTGATAATCTGCATGTACTAAAATATTCACATAAAGCAATGGTATCAAAGAATTAAGTAATTTTTCTAAATCTTTGTAATATCTGAATTTATTTATGTTTTCTACACTCAAATCTTTAGTTAATTTGTTTGTTTTGACGAAGATAATATTTTTTTCTATCATTTTTATAAATTCACATGTCACATTTCGTATGACAATGTCTTCAAATTGCACATATATATAAACTCAATTTTAGCGTAAAAGAAAGAATTTATATACAGATTTATCCTCGAATGCCATATTTTAAGTAATTTAATTCAGCCGTTTACTTTTATGAGTATGGAAAAAAAAAAGACAAAATGACGATATTTTTCTTACTTTGCCAGTCACAGAATTGGAAAGAACTCAATTTATTACACAGAAATCTTTTAGGATACATTTCTCTCACTGTTGACCTGAGACATCATTAGTACTGGTTTAAATGGAAAAGGGTACTCTTTTATAAACAGAAGTGAAAGAAAAAAGATTTCAAAATTTTATTTCCTAAACAAAATTGCCAGTTATTGACGCGGTGTCAAAATAATTTTTGTAGAGTAAAGGAAGGGCTGCGAGATCCCATTACAAGAAATATTCTAGCGAGTAATTTTATTCTAGCGATTTAATTCGTTTGTCTATTTTTTTTTAAATTCTAGCGATTTATAATTGTTTTGAAAACACAGTCTAACAAGGAAATCCAAAGGGAACCAATTTTTTTAGAACAACAAATTATACACGTTAAAAATCAAACATTCAGTCACAATTTTTTATACTTTCATTACATTTCAGAATGCATTCATTACCGTCATAAACATCACTGTTGAAACTCCCACTGAAACTGCTTCGTCTTTAAATAATCCAAAAACTCGTAAAACGATGAATAAATTCACCAGTGAAAATTACGTGAACAAGAAACAAGTGTCAAAACGGAGCTTCGGTGTCAAAGTGTAAAAGGGACAAGTGAAAAAGTAAAATGCTCGTTAGAGCTCGCTTAAATAATTATGTCACCATGGAAAGCATATTTTGTTTATAAGAAAAGTGACGCATTTTTAAAATTATTATGACTGCATTTCGAATCAAATGATACCTTCATACACTTTTGAAATTCTCATTTAGACACATTAAATTTAAAAAAATATTTCAGAGTCACCTACTTTTACACGCATAATTCGTTTTTAGAATTAAAAACAATTTACTAGAAGTTCAAAAGAAAATTGTTTTTTAACAAAACCAAAAAATAGAAAAAAAATTAAGCTCATGTGTTTTTTCTACATAAAAATATAACTAAATAAACAACCAGAAAGAGTTGATAAACAATAATTAATTTGTTATTTAAAGTAGTGAATTTTAGAAAGTTTTATTCTGAACTTTCCTATAAATTGTAGTTTTTAAAAATTTTTTTATGCCAAATGGCACAGTAATTTGTCATAGAACCTACTTCAGCTTCCGGTTGAAAATCCTCCAGAGAAATCTGAATCAGACCAACTGTCACCCCTTCCGAATTACCAATACACAGTCACAGCTTTCTCAGCTACTGAATCACCGATCGCAGTAGCAGAAATTGTCTCACAAAAACTATCATAAATTTTTGATATTTTAAGATTTTTAAAAAAGAAGTAAGGCTATATAATCCCTGAGATACAAATTACTTCTTGTAGTCGAACTCAAACTGTTTCCCGAATAATAAACGTCAAACACACATCACCAAATGAAGATAAATCTAAGTTAACTATATGAAATCTATGATACGATGTATACTGAAATTAAGAAATTGCTGCAGAAACAGACGGTTGTGGGAGGAGGGGCGCATAACCCTTCGATCTCTCAACAAGAGGAACCAAAACAACATATTTGACGGAAGCGTATTTTGTTTCTATAAAAATTTAGCTTCAACATTGGCGAAAATGTATTTTTGTTATCAATTCATTAGAAGGGCACTGGAGCGATGCGATGTATCTAAAGGGCAGTTGAAATTTTTAACTCTAATTTGGTGTTGAATCTGAATTAACGATGTGGAAACATCACTGCTCGTATTTACCTAAGCTATTGTACATCTATATATATAATTCTCTTACGTGGCACGCAAAAAAGACGTTATTTGTAATCGCGTTTTGGCAACACTGTACGATTGTTTGTTTATCGCGAAGTCTCGCGCATCGATTGAATTTATAAATTTTGAAATTTTATTGAAAAAAAAAAGGAAATCTTAATGAGCTGTTGCAGTTAGTTTATAATAGAAATCAAAGAAAGCGGAGGATCTTTTCAGGGCCATTATAAAAAACGGTCCTTTTCAGGGCCAACAATTATAGTTCAACAAGACGCTTGCACTACAACTTTCGGCAACAAACTCAATGAAAAAGTGTGGGTCGTTTGATTGCTGGGAAAATGTATACACAAACAACATGCTGGGTATTCAATTTCCGAAGCAACGCTCACATTTCGAGTCAAAATTTGCACAAAGTTTTCATTTGAATTCTGATTTTGGAGATACTGTACATATTTTTTCTGTAATACAGCAAATTTAGATTTTAAAAACATTTTTTTGGTAACATATTTTGTAAACAATCCCTTCTGCTAGGACACATGTCTTCATTAAGGCGAGCGAAGCGAGTATAGGTTCGCGCAGCGAACCAATGAGGATTGCGAAGCAATCCTCCGTGGGTTGGCGAGCGTTAGAGAGCAGGGGGCAGGCCCCCTAGTATCAAAACTAATTGCCAAAGATGATGTGGACTGATGTTTAAAAGAACTTTTGTCTCTCGTTGAATCTACTATATTCTTTAATATAATTCGATTACCTGATGAAACAAATTTACTTTAGCTTTGTTATTAAAACTCACTGAATTAAAAAAATTCTTAGTGTAAAATAATTATTTTTTTGAGAAATATAATAATTTCTGCTTTGTGACGATGATGGTATTGAAAAATTGCTTTGATACCTAGCTCAGAGCGTCCTCTATGCAAACATCAAAAGCGCCATCTGGGTGGATTATAGAACCTTCAAATTGCTTCCCAATGGCACCAAAGCTGCGTAAGATGTTTGATTTGTCTACGGTTATTTCTTGCTTCAAAAACATTAGATTTTTAGCCCTTTTCAAGTAACTAGAAGCGAAAACTAAGTTTTAACAAACCAATGTGGGAAAAAAAAAAAAAAACACAAGTTTCGTTCCTATTCTCACCCGAGTAATCCTTATAACGATCCATTTTAAGGCAGGGATATTATAAACAGTGATTTCACTATAACAGTTCTATCTGTGACTGTTACTAAAGAATATCTGTGATTCTAAACTGTGACTGAATCTGATTGGCTGAAAGTAAATTATCTCTTGGCAACGGGATGCTCTTATTTATGTTTGAAAATCCGTTCGTAGCAACATTGGTAAATTTAATACACGGATGAGACAGTAGCGTCGTGGCTTTCTAAACCGGAGAACCCAGTTGGAGCCCCAAAATTTCTTTTCATCCAGAATAATTGAAATGCCCACAGTAATTTTATTTTTATTTAATCAAAATAAATACCACTCAATAAACTTACAATTAAAATTTAAAAAATAAATTTTGTTTAGCCGATGAGCCGTTTTTTTGTAATACACACGTAACTTCTTTCTCTAAAGATACTTTTCACCCTCAATAAACTAAGGCAGGTAACAGGTTTTTTGTGGATTATAATATCCATCCATATTTTTAGATATGCATTAGAATACATTATTGGCTTCCAATTGAATGCAAATTATTGATTTTTAATTATTAAATAAATAATTGGCATACCTATTTTATCTCTGAATTCATTTTTGCTTACAACACCCAAATCTAAGGTTAACTATTTTCATTTGCCAATGATAATATCGTTTTCCATGATTTTTATCAATTCATATATGTTATATTTTCAAGAGATTGTCTTCATAATAAATTGCATTAATACACTCAATTTGGTGTAAAATTTAGAATTTACATAAATTTTAACCTTGAATGCCATATTTCAAGTCATTTAACCCAGCTGTTTCCAAATTATGAGTATGGAAAATAAAGTTGCTAATAACAAAAGAGCGATATATTTCTTACCTTTACAGAATTCGAAAGGCGAATTAATTTCGTAGCGAATTAATTTAAAATACGGAAATTTTTTAGGATACATTTCTCTCACTGTTGTAGAGAGCTCATTAGTACTGGTTGCCAAAAGGCTAGTATTTTTATAAACAGGTGGGAAAATTTCAAGATTTTATTACATGCACTAAAATGCCAGTTATTGACAGTGTCATAGTAAATTTTTTGGGTCGAGATAGCTTGAATATCCCGCAAAAGGAACTATCCTAACAATTAGTATATATTTTGTTTTGAAAACACGTAGTCTAACATGGAAATCCAGACAACAATTTTTTTTTAAACAATAAATTTTATACTTCAAAATTTAAACAATCATTCATAATTTTTTGTACTTTCATTCAATTTCAGAATGCTTTCGTTATCGCTATAAACATCACTGTGTTGATCGGCCCACTGAAACTGCTTCGTCTTTAAATAATGCAGAAACTTGTAAAACGATGAAGAAATGTGCACAGTAAAAATTAAGTATTCAAGAAAAACAAAGGTCAAAACGAAGCTTTGGATTCAGATTGTAAAAGGGACAAGCTAGAGAGTAAATTTAGAGCTCTCTTAAATACTCCCTTCGTTAATACCTATAATTCATCCTTGGATTCTAAAGCAACACTGGATGCAGATGTAACTAAAAATTGAAATTGTCTAACAGAATTAAAAAAAATTTCTTCGAGTAAAAAATCAGCAAGCAGTCATGCTCTTATTCTATTCACTAGCAAAAACAAATAATAATCTTCGATCTCCCCCCTCCTTGATTTACTCATTCAATTTACAAGGTATTTCAGAAGCACCTACTTTTACACACATATTTCATTTCTTTAGAATCATAAATGATTTACAAGAGGTTCAAAAGAAACTTTTTGTTTTAACAAATTCAAAAATTGAAAAATAAATAATAGCATGTGTCCTCTGTAAAAATGTAACTAAATAAATAATCAGAGAAAGTTGAAAAACAATAATTAATTTGTCATTTAAAGTCGCAAATTTAACAAACCTTTTCTTCTGAACCTTGTTTTTCTTTAAACTGTCGAGCTTCTTTTTTTGTTGAGCTAAAAGCGTGGGAATCTGGTGGGTAATAAAACCTACTAAAGCATCCGGTTGAAAATCCTCCACAGAGAAATCCCAATCCGTCACGGACAAACTGTCTCCACTACCAAATCACCGATACTCAGTCACAGCTTTCACTGCTACCGAATCACTGATCCCGGTCGCTATCACCGACAGCCAGTAGCAGTACCAGTATCAATATCAGCCAAGGTATCATCTTAGCGATATCAGTTTAGTCACTGTTACCGAATCACCACTACTCAATCACTGCGACCCATTCACTGTTATTTTGATACATGAGTAACAGGTAAGAACTGTGATTCACAAGTATCAGTGATTGAGTAGCAGTTCTGTGATTCGCTTAACATCCATAATTTAAGGTTTGTTGACGTTGAGAATCCATTGAATGTGATACTCTAACTTGTGTAGCATCGAAAGTGGACCTATAATGTTTTAGGTTGACATCTCATTATCACTACCTTTTCCTTCCTCTTTTCCTGTGAAAAGATAAATGAGATGTAAAAGTTATGAAAAAAGACGTGTTTTTCACTTTTGTAGACACAAGTGGATGGACACAGGAAGAATCTTAATGTTAGACGAATTTTCGGTGGTTGGCGCATGCGCATTAGCTATAATTTCGGATGGGGTAAAATACTTTAGGGAAGGATATTCGTGCAAATGGGAAAATCTGGACGGGTGATTTTAATGTTAGGATTCTCCTTCCATCAAATGATGGTATTGAAAAATTGCTTTGATACCTAGCTCAAAGCGTCCTCTATGCAAACATCAAAAGCGCCATCTTAGTGGATTATAGAACCTTCAAATTGCTCTCCGATAACACCAAAGCTGCGTAAGAAGATGTTTATATTTGTCAGCGGTTATTTCTTGCTTGAAAAGCATTAGTTTTTTCGCCCTTTTCCAGCAATTAGAAGTGAAAACTAAGTTTTAAAAAACCAGTGTGAAAATAAAATAAAATACCACCTGATACACTAGTTCCGGTCCTATTAACACCTAAATAATCGAGATGACGATCCAATTTAAGGTTGGTTGACGTTGAGAATCCATTGAATGTGATACTCTAGCTTGTGTAGCATCGAAAGTGGACCTATAACGTCTCAGGTTGAAGTCTCATTATCACTACCATTTCCTACAAGCGGATGGACAGAGGAAGAATCCTAATGTAAAAACACGAATTTTTGGAGGTTGGTGCATGCGCGTTAGCTATGATTTCGGATGGGGGAAAATACTTTAGGGAAGGATATTCGTGCAAATGGGGAAAATCTGGTGTACCGTCATGTAAGAATTAGACGGACAGCTGGTTTAAAATTAAACTATTTATTTAGATAAATTAAATATTTACATTTAAATTTACAAGATTAATTAAGGGCACAGCCATCGACCATCGATGTCCTGCCTGGAGCCAAAGTAACAATGGCAAACAGAGACGTCTGTCTCTCGTCGAATCTAGAATCAGTCTTCTAAAATCCACGTTCGCTTGGTTCTGCAGAACCGCAGCTGCCAGGGGGGTGAATTCCCAGCCCTGGCAAGAGATGTTTATGTCCTCCACAGAACTCGAGACACCCCCACACAGATGCGAAAACCGTTTGTAACCGACTTGGGTTCCAAACAGCAAATCTTCATCCCAGACATGGGATTAGGGAACCGACGGAAACTCCAGCTGTGTCGATGGATCAAACGGAACGCCGGGCCACCGATGAGAAAATACTCTCGGTATTTTGTCAAAACCCGCACGTGCAAAGTCTGAAATTGTTTTTGTCACCGTCTGGCTGTTGAGCACATTCCAGCGTCCACGTGTTAGAGAAAAGGGTCGGCTAGTACCATATGGTACACTGGGCATGGGTGAATTTAACATTAGGATAGGATTCTTCCTCCGTCAAATGTTGGTTCCATAATCCATTATTTTTTCGGCGTGACGTTACATTTCTAGGAGATATAAACGACATATTTTCTTATCGTTTTACTTGGGTGTATGATCCGTTTTAAATTATCTTCTTTTCTGCTGTTTCATGACATTAGGATTCCTGCTCTGGCTAATCTCTCGGCATTTAGTTTATTTTTCATCACACCTTGATTCGAGTATTTTAGCATACGCTAGCTTCTAATTTTGCAACATTTCAGAAGTCATTTCTTTTGTTTTTTGTCGTTAACTTGATTTTAAAACATTGTGGTTGCATTTCGTGATCTGCCATATATTTTATGGTTTGCAAACTAAAATCCTTAAATGCAATATTTATCTTCATACAAAATTTCGCTCATTGTGTTTGATTATTTAACTGTATTCATATTTATACAGTTAAAGCACGTCATAAATCGATCTAATTTCGTGAAACGTATAAATACAAAATAGTTCAATTATTTTTTGCTGAGTTAACAATCTGATAATTAATTGGGTTGATTATATTGCATTTTACAACTAACCTTTCTTGTACTTCTATCAGATAAATTAAAGGAGTTTTATTTTATTCATTTTGATTTTGGGGAAGCATTACTTAACATAAATTAAGGAGTATTGTTTGTTCATTAAAGGAGTATTGAGTGATTAGTTTTGATTTTGTAGGCAGTTACTCAGTTTGTTGATACATAAGCATGATTTAAAAGAAGCTCCTGTGTAAAGCATGATAAAAAAGCATTCTCGACCATACCAATTTATACTAGGGGGCCTGCCCCCTGCTCGCTAACGCTCGCCAACCCACGGAGGATTGCTTCGCAATCCTCATTGGTTCGCTGCGCGAACCTATACTCGCTTCGCTCGCCTCAATGAAGACATGTGTCCTAGCAGAAGGGATTGTTTACAAAATATGTTACCAAAAAAATGTTTTTAAAATCTAAATTTGCTGTATTACAGAAAAAATATGTACAGTATCTCCAAAATCAGAATTCAAATGAAAACTTTGTGCAAATTTTGACTCGAAATGTGAGCGTTGCTTCGGAAATTGAATACCCAGCATGTTGTTTGTGTATACATTTTCCCAGCAATCAAATGACCCACACTTTTTCATTGAGTTTGTTGCCGAAAGTTGTAGTGCAAACGTCTTGTTGAACTATAATTGTTGGCCCTGAAAAGGACCGTTTTTTATAATGGCCCTGAAAAGATCCTCCGCTTTCTTTGATTTCTATTATAAACTAACTGCAACAGTTCATTAAGATTTCCATTTTTTTTTCAATAAAATTTCAAAATTTATAAATTCAATCGATGCGCGAGGCTTCGCGATAAACAAAAAATCGTACAGTGTTGCCAAAACGCGATTACAAATAACGTCTTTTTTGCGTGCCACGTAAGAGAATTATATATATAGATTACACGTCATGAGAAAGTGTGATGTCAGATTTGTGGAACACAGTTGTAGAATGTAAAATGTGTTTGTTCCCCAATTACATTTCAATCCAAAATTCTTTGAAGAACACATCTGAAAATGATTTCACTGAGTAAACTGAGGAATTGTATTTGCAATCAAAATTATTAATTGCTTGGAAAAATGACTGAAAAATAAATATTTTTCAGGTTTATACTTAGTAGAGGAACAGCCGAAGTAAATAGGATCTGGACCATTTTTTAGCATGACCATGGTTGATTTTCTAGAGCAAGGGAAAGAGAAGTATTGAGTGGATAGGTTCTAACAAAGTAGTTCTACGTATCCTATGATGAAATTCACAAATTAATGGTGTGTGTACATGAAAATCCATAATGATCATAACTTGGGTAGAATGCAAATTGGCAAGTAGGAATTGCTTTGTAGCTAGGCAAATGGATACCCATCCCAATTCTTGATTATATTAGTGCTCGTTTAAAACCCATTCATCTCTTAACTTTTAGTGCCAAAACTATATTGGTTTCCAATTGTCTCAATGTATTCACAAAAACAAAATAGTTATTTATCTTAGGTTCGCCAAGAGATCAGCAAATTGAGATTTTATTAAATTTACAAAAAAGGTATTTTTTAGAAGTTAAATCAGGTGCCAGTTCTGTATGCCAAAAAATAGGTACATAATTTATGATTAAATATATCATTTTTCACTGCTGTGATGTAATTTTTCTTATGAACAGAAGAAAAGTAATATTTGTTTTGTAAAAAAATGTCAATATTAATCTGAGTAATATTATTCATTAAATAACTAACTGTGCAATAATTTATCCACAAGACTTTTAACGAGTCATACCATGTTATTGATTAGTCTAAGACCTCTAAGATTTTGTTGAAATGTAGTATATCTAATGGTATTTTTATTTAACATCTCTCCCACTGGAGCAACACAATGGGCTATTTGTGACAGTCCAGGATCAACCCTAAAGGGGAAAATTAGGACACAACAAAATTTTGAATCATTTTTAAAAAAGGAGGCAACATTCAAGCTGGCACTCCAAACTTACACACCACGCTAATGTAAGAACACAACATATTTAACATGCACCAGCCCCCTTGCTTCATGACGGTCTTTGGAGGGATTCAAATTCCCAACCCTCCGGTTGCTCTTCCAACCGTGGCACTTGTTGTAGTTTTTTGGAGTTACATCAGATGTCAGTTTCGTATGCCAAAAAATACATAATCAATGATTAAATATATAATTTTTCACTGCTATAAGGTAAGTTATCTCATGTAATTTTTCTTATTATGAACAGAAGAAAAGTAATATTTGTTTTACAATAAAATGACAATAGTAATCTGAGTAATGTTATTCGTTTAATTACAAGTGTGCAATAATTTATTCACAAGACCTTTAAGGAGTTAAACCATGCTACTAATTAGTCTAAAACCAAGATTTTGATAAAATGTGGTATGTCTAATGGTATTTTTAATTAACGTCAAACTGGAGCAACAGGCATTGGTGATGGTATTTTTAAATTAACGTTGTACTGGAGCAACACAATTGACGTTCCTGGATCAACCCCAAAGGGAAAGATTAAGACATAACATAATTTTGAATCATGGTCATATAACGAGGCAACATCCGAGTTGGCACTCCAAACTTCCACAGCAGATTTAACATGCACCTACCCCCTTCTACACGACGTTCTTTGGCTGGATTCGAACTCCCAACCCTCTGGTTGCTTTTCCCACCACGGCACCTGTTATATTAGCATGATGCTGGTTTACTTTATTTTTCAAAAGGGCTATTCAAAATTATTTTATTTAAAATTTTCATGTCCTGATCAGGACAGATGTTGAGTGAGTTACATATATGGAGATAGCATGAGCACATTTTATATAAGTTTCACAAAAGTCTAATTTGAACAAGTCTAGCTGAATCATAGTTCTAGATAAGCTTTGAATGTAAATCTGACTAAAGCCAAAGTTGCAAGAATCAGGTTGTATAGGTACAGAAAATTTTACGACTTAAGATATTTACCAACCTAAAAATTGGTTTACAATTTCTTCAGTTGTTATGCAGGATGTTTACATAGGACATCATTTTGTTTTTTAATAACTTTTAAATAAAATATTTATAATTTCATTGTGTACTCAATGCATGACATTATTCATTGAATTTGATATCAGTCAAATGACTGCCAGCACTGCAAATTTAGTCTTTCTTCCACATGATTTCTTCAGACCATTTTCCTCTAAAGCTTTTACTGGGTTTGATTGTCCTTTATTTAGGAAGCTAATCAAGGATAGTAAGTGTGAAACTTTAGCACATTTTAGCAAAATATTTTATCAAAACGCATTATCTATGATGGAGACTTCTAGAAAATTGTAAAATTACTTTGGGTTACATCATGTGCCTTCAAAACAAATATGTGTAAAAAATGTTTTCAAAACACTGTTCTTCGCAAGATATGAAAAAGTCTGACTGACTTCTTACAGAAAGTTCACAAGAAAACATTGATACTGTATGATATTGTTATTAAAAAACAAAGGACCTCTGTTGACATTACACACAAGTAGGTTTTCTCCAAACACAATATGGGAAAAATTTGGATATTCATCGAAGCTCTAAATGTTTTTATATATGCAGTCACTTGGTCCATATTATATTCCACAAATAAGTATATTTATTTCAGTTCTAAAGTTCAATTTAAATTACATTCCAAAACAGTTCAATCCAGAAAAAAATTACTAAGTTACCAATTAACAATACTTGCGTGTACCAGACAGCATTGGTAATCTTGAATAATTATGAAAATCAGAACTGAATATAAATCTTTTAGTACAAATTGTGAGCAACATTTAATGTATTCAGAATTATTTATTGAGACTGATTCTGACATTGCAAGATATTTTTGTAAACAAACACATGAAGGTAAACAAAAAGAAGTGTTACAATTACAGTGAATATATGTATTTCAATTAATTATACAAGATATTTTTTAATTAACGTCGTACAAGAAAAACTAAAATACAAATGGTACACAAAAACTTTTATTTTCAATTCAGTATATAATGAACTTTAAATATCAAATAATTTATTCATGCGATACAAAAATTCATTTTTCTGTAAATATAATTAACTGTACAAGACTCAAGAAAAAAATTTTTGCATGACAACTTAACTTAAGTATTTCCAATCTTAAATTATTTTCATCTTGAAACTTTATTTTTTTAAATTAGAGAAGCTGTTTATTTTTGTAAAAAATTGGGTAGTTTAAAAATCTATTTAACATTTTGGCAATAACTCTGACGAATAACTGATTTGCAATAACTGCAATCACAAAAACACCTGCCTCAAGAAATAAAAACAAAATCACATAGAAACACATTTTGATAATAGAAATTACAAAAACATAAATACGAGTAAGAGGGCTAGTTAAAAATCTGAAGGATGAGTAACCTGAAAATATAAAGTGTGCAGATCAGTACAATACAAATGAGATCACAAACTCACCTTTTCGTGTCAACTTAATGTACACCTAATTCTGTTTGGGCGAACACGATAATCATCTCGTGCGGATGTTTCACCAGTTTTACGAACGAATTCAGTTATTAATTGTTGTGTTTGTGTTAGGCCATTATATAATTATCTGTAAGAGGCTGCCAAGAACTTCAGTTCACGTTGAAATTTCCCAGCGCGTTTCCCATCAGGGTTATGTTTGACAAAATGATTACCCAATTTTCAGGTCAGTTCCAGACACTCTTTTACTAAACCTGAATTTAGAACAAGATCATATTGTTCATTAACACTACATTCTGTGGGATTAGGAGTCTCAAAGACAACCTCTTCTAATATTGCATCTTTGCTTACGGCTTTGTCGACTGATTCATGAATATCTTCAAATGATAGATCACCGAATCCTTCTCCAGTTGTGTGCCATTGTAATGATGTTGGGAATACAGTCGTGTTAGTTACCAAATACAATAAGAACATTGTAGATACATAGATGTATACATTGGTAAATGAAAACATGCGTTCCAAAACGCATACACAAGATGTTATGCAATCTATTTGTGGGTGCAATATAACTGACTAACCACTGCACGGCATTGCCCGTGACAGTTCTTTTCGTGGGGTCAGGTGTGACCACTGCTTCCTAACCCCCAGTAATTGCTACGAATTCCCATTTAGTTTAACAGATGATACTACTATGCCACAAATAGAAATTTTTTTTTGTAAAATTTGGACAAATAAACTCAAAATGACTGGAGTAAATAGAGAATAAAATGTTTATTTTGAATTTGAGTAAAAAAAAAGTTTATGGAAAAACAGAATTAGGTGTGCGTACACAAACAGGAAATGTTCGACACAAAAAATAAATACGCTCAGCGTAGAGTCACATGAATTGAACCTATGTAATCTACAGCTTGCAAGCTACTAACAATGAGAAACCCAATGAACCACCAGCAGGTTGCTTTCCCACTCCTTGCCCTCGGCAATGATACTATTCCCTCTAGACCTCACCTCCCTTTTACGCTTTTCTCCCCACAGGTATGAATAGAATAGCACAAAATCATTAATACTACCCTAATTTTGTTCAATAGAGGTTTGGGAAAACCAAATCGACATATCACATTGTTTATTTTAGCATACCAATATGAGAATAAAATTTGAAATAAACAATCAGCAAAACAACTCTTACCGATATTTAAAAACAAATATTGAGAAAATACGGTACTTAAACGTTAACTGGGTACCAAAAAACCGCCAAGCTTAACAGTCAGTGCAGCTATCGTCCAGCCTAAATATTCACAAGAAGAGTATTTCCAGGAATTTTTGGCAAATGAAAATTCTGTCATAGATATATTCAAGTCTATTTCACCGCACGAGCCTCATACACGCCTCTAGTATGCAGTGTCCCTCATGAATGATGCAGCCAGTTCACACAGTCTGTTAGCACAAATGCACTTGTGATGGGTAATGCCTTTCATGAGGTACTCTCGATGCACCCTTGACAGTGTGGAGCAAGGTCTCAATTATGTCCGAAATGTTAAGCCTTTGCGTTTAGCTTTAACTATCTTTCCACGTTCAAACTCGGTTAATTCTTGGCAGGTAAAGATATTTAAGAGTTCAACAGACAGCACTGATAACTATCTGAATGTTTATCCCCTTTTAATGCAATGTGAGCACGAGTAAATCTGTATACTGCTATCCCATGACTTTTAGCACATCAGTGTATGCAAGTTATACAAAATTAATAATGCAAAGGTTTCGGCACAGGCGTATGATGGATGAAAAGAGAATACAAAGATTTCGCAAATGAAACCATACAAAAAATAGTTGCACATATTAGGAAAAAGCACGCCTTTCTAATTTGAACTAATGGGGTCGCACTGACCCCGGCACTTTTTTAGGTACAATGCTTGAGTAAATATATTAAGAGAATCTTCACCCATCATATGGAGATGAAGGATTTAAAATTGCCCATTAGATTTATTAGAGTCACATGGAATGTTTAAAACAAAACCTATGCTGATGAACAGGCTTGTGAGTGACACATGTTCAATGGCCCAAAAGGGAAACAGAGTTGTCATGTAATTATGATCCCTATCAAAAAAGGTTATGTAGTGCTTCAAGGGAAGGATGATTTAATATTCAACTAACTTGAATAAAATAGCATGTCTCTTCATAGTTATTTCCTTTTTAATATTATTACACATAATACAGAAAGGAAAATGAAATTTAAAATTCCTATTTAAATCACCGATTTTTTCAATAAAAAATCACTTAATTTTTTATCTGCATTCCTTGTAACAATCTAAAATAGTATACGCGAAAGAATTATATCGAAAGAAATGGTATGTTTTAATAGAATAAGATGTATTCAATTTGTGCACTTTCATATTATGTAATCTCAATAACTAAATTATATAAAATTATGCATCAAAAATTAACTACTGATCTCAGAATGAACAATCTCACTGCCTCTACTAAAATTACACTTCACAAATATAATTAAACGCAATTGCGTAAAACAATTCAAAATCAAAGCTGCAACAAATTTTTCTGGCATCTCTCCAACGCATAAAAAATAACGTTTCAAAATTGAAGGAGAGCGTATTTACTTTGCAGTTACGCATCCAATCTTTCAAAAGAATACTCCTAAAGACAAATTAACTTTTCCTAGTTAAATTATTCCGCTTTCAATAGAAAGTCCGTAGAAATCCATCAGCCCCTCATCTCACAAGCATAAACAGAAAACATCAGAACAGGGATTTTTCAAACCAGCTCAAAATTTTCCCTACCGCCGACAGAACGAAAAAAAGTATACGCCATCTAGCGGCAATTCGTCCAAGTTTTAACATAAGGATTCTTACTCTGCATATCTGCTTGTTTTGTAGACATTCTACTCTTTGAATTCCCCGTGACACCAATGGTATCACTTTATTTACCGGCTAATGGTTCCCTCAATAAATGGTAATGCTTTTTTTAAGCTATGAATATATTCTTTTATTATGCAGTGGTAGCAATGATTCCTTTATATTTCTTTCAAGTATTAAATGTATTTATAAAGATGACAGCGCAGAAGCTGGGTGTTGGCGTGCATATCTGCTTCTGCCGGCACTAGGAGAAACGCGAATGACATTATTTATTGCTTCGTTAGGCGAATTGTGATCTGCGGTTTCTAATACGCTGCTTAACGTAACCCAATTTCCCCCCCCCCTCTAAACGGGACATTTACTAATTTTTAGGTAACAGTAAGACTTTTTAAGGACACATATATTTTTTTATAGATTTTATATATTAATGAAAATAGTTGGAATACGTGTTTGTGTGAGCACGTGAAAATAAGTAACTTATGTGGTCATATTACCTGATGAGGGTTTAACTGTTTTAGACCTGCTACTCTGAAATCACAATGACACCAATGGGTGCCACGTTGTATAAGTGAATCCTGTGAAAAAGAATGTTTAATGCGGGTGTTTTTACCTATGAATATTTTCTTTTATTTTGTAGTGGTAGCAATGATTCCTTTATATTTCGTATTCAAAATATTAAATGTATTTATAAAAACGACAGCGCCGAAGCTTTGTGTTAGCGTGCATTCACATATTTCTTTATAGTTTTTAGTTATTAATGAAAAGAGCAGGAATGTGTGAGCCCGTGAAAAGAAATAATGTATGTGGTCTCATATTTTCTGAACTACGAATTTGCTTAAGTATATTTGGTGTTGATTTTTAATAAAAAAGAAATTCTTGGCAGGATTTCTAAAAATTTACTTTTGTGTTTTATAAATGTGTACTTAGTTTATAAATTGACATTAAAAGAACACACTTACGTTTAGGCATTCTTTGAATAGGTTTCACGAACAAGAAATTTAAATTGACTATAGTAACACACGTCGATAAAAAAAAACCAACAATCAATCGTCAAGAAAGATGCACGAGCTGTCTACGCATAATCTCAATCGAGGAACAAGCCAGCAGGCTTCTGACTAGGAATGGGGGGAGGGGGGTGGAATAACAACCTGTTCTTTTATAATGTGAATTCCTTAATTCTAGACGCCTAAAGTGATTACATGTAGGTAGTTAGTAGGAGAGAAGGGGGCTAGTGTGGACAACTTGAATAATTATACTATTTATCAGTCAAAATCTCTCTGAGAGTTTTTGCAGAATAGAAATACTGATATAAACTTCCACAAGCAGTTGTATGACAATGCACTTGATAGTTGAGTAGCAATTTATAAAACGAGGTTTTCCTAGTGGAAAAGTGAGTTCCTGATTTGTTTTTTAATTACTAGATAAGACTATTTTAATTCAGAATTTTTTTAAAGGTGACAGTATGTTATAAATGAATATATTCAATAGCTATTTTGGTATTCAATTTTCCTCTACATGGTTTAAATTAACCAAGAATAGGCCTAAATAAACAAATAGCTCCACGGGGCGATTGTGGACACATGGTGATGGGGCTCTACTGTGGACATGTCCACACTAGCCCCATTTAGCTTTCAGCGGTAAAAACATGGGTCAAATATCATATTTTAGGCTGTTTATTTATTAAATAAGATTGTTTATGTGAAAAATGTATTCACAAATAATTCTATTCTTTATCTGTTAGGCTTTTATGTATTAAATTAAATTAAATTGTGTGAAATGGTAAATTAATTTATATGTAGGTATTGTTTTTACACACAAAGCAGCTATTTTAATCTATTTTAATAAGCAGAGTGAATCTTTCTTTTCCCCAGATGTAAAGGATATATCACAAATCGCAAGAAATGAAATTGTAGCTGAATTACCATCACCAGATGTTGCCGGTAGAACAATTTGCACTGTATCTCAATTGACATTTAATGTTAATTAATCTAACTACATTGCAAAATAGAAGCATAATTCCGTTTTTACATTAAAATCTTTTCCCCACTAAATAAAACTTAAAAAATAGCTTTCTTATTGTGTTGATTTGTGTTTGAAGTACATCGATAATGTAGTGCAGTTCCTAATTACAAATACATTGGGCTTAACATCAATTAAATATGCTTTATTAAGATTAACATTTATAAGGAGTTATACTGCTTACTTCATTGATTTCATTATGGTTTTACACACTTTCATGAATATTGTATAACATTGTATAATCAGTATTATAACTTGTCCACACTAGCCCTATGACATGGGGCTAGTGTGGACCAAAACCTATTTTTTTTAAACAATATATTATTAAAAAACTATTGTGCCAAATACTTTCAATATATTAACCAAAATAAAGTTAAAAGAGTACATTATTGTAAAATAAATAGTTGATGTGTGAAAAATGATATTTAGTACACTTTTTTTTTCCAAATTTATAAAAATTATACACACTAGCCTCCTTTTCCACTCTCTCTTAGCCACTCGTAGCAACGGGATGCTATAACTTATGTTTTAAAATTATTTTGTAACAAATTCGGTAAACTTAATAGACAGCTTAATGAGTAGTGTCATTGCTTATTAAACCAGAGAACCGAGTTCGCGAGGCCCAAAATTTCTTTTCATCCAAAATAACTGAAATATCCACAAATTAAAAAAAAAAAATTAATAATTATTGAATTTTAACAATAAAATATAGAATCGGCATACCTATTTATTCTGTTAAAGTCGTTTAAATTCTCTTAATTTACTCTTAACTAAAATATTGGTTTGTTGAAAAAAATTTTCTCGCCATATGTGTAAAAATACTGGTATACAAGGGTTGTTCAAATGAAAAGGTACGAAACGACACTGTGGGTATAAATGAAGACTTTGAATAAAGTAAAACGATAGGCATGAGCGCAAATATCCCATTGATTAACGAGCCGAAGGATTCCTTGTTTCCATAATTCCTGTGTTCGTGACGAGACCCAGTCCTTCACAGCGTCCTTGAGTTCGTCGTCAGAGTTAAAGCGCTTCCCTTTCAGATGTTTTTTCAGGGGACCAAACCCATGGAAATTGCAGAGGGACATGTCCGGGCTGTAGGGCGGATAGTCAAGCTGCTCCCACTTGAACTTGGCCAGTTCCGCGTGTGTGACCCTGGAGACGTGTGGACGCGTGTAATCATGGAGCAGAACCACACCTTCCGTGAGCAGCCCCGGTCTTTTGTTCTTGATGGACCTGCGTAGGCTTCGGAGTGTCTCACAGTACACATCGGAGTTAATGGTTCTTCTGTTCTCGAAGAATTCAACAAGTAGCGGACCTTGGACGTCGAAAAAGACGGTGAGCAACACCTTTCCTGCTTGACGACATGGCCTTGAACTTTTTAAGAGGAGGTGGTGACGCATGCCTCCACTGCATGATGTCCCGCTTTGTCTCTGGCTCGTAGTGATGGCTCCAGCTCTCATCACCTGTGACGATCCGCTCCAGAAAAGCGGGGTCTTCATGATACCGAAACAGATGTTGAAGTGCTAGCCCCATACTCAGTTCCTTTTGCTGGTCGGTGATCTGCTTCGGAACCCACTGCGCGCATACCTTCCGATAACGCAACCTGTCGTGAACAATTGTCCACACTGTTCCAACACTGACATCCACCTTCACCGCCGACATTCGCAATGTGACACGCCGATCACTTCTCACTAGGTCGTCCACCTGGTCTCGGGTCATCAACCAAAATCTCACGGCTTGCACGAAAACGGGCACTCCATTTTCTCACTGACTTGTCAGACACACAGTCTTCCCCGTATACGGTCACCATCCGGCAATGAATAATGGCCGGTTTAACACCTTCCGCTGTCAGAAATCGGATAACGCCTCGCTGCTCCTCAGTCGTCGAATTTTGCAATGTGATCGCCATCTTGTCCTCACACGCACTGCCGCGTCTATTGGACGTCGCTCTTTACAGCGTCTGCTCTCTCCTGCGCATGCGAGCTCCCGCGCATGCTCCGATCCACGCCGGAGATTCCAATCGCATCCCTAGATGTCTCGCTACGTTCTCCAATAGCGGCATAGGCAAATATGTTAACGGTTTCGTTGCTACGACGTTTCGTACCTTTTCATTTGAACACCCCTTGTATTTATTAATTTCCTTAGATTTGATAATCTGCAGGTACTGAAATATTCATAGAAAGCAATGGTATCAAAGAATTGAGCAATTTCACTAAATCTCTTGTAATATCTTTATATATTTATGTTTTTTACAGTCAAATCTGAAGTTAACTATTTTATTTTGACGAAAATAATATTTTTTTTCTATCATTTTTATAAATTCAAGTGTCACATTTGCTATGAGAATGTCTTCAAATTGCACAATTATATACACTCAATTTTTGCGTAAAAAAAAAGAATTTATATTCAGATTTATCCTCGAATGCCATATTTCAAGCAATTTAATTCAGCCGTTTCCTTATTATGAGTATAGAAAAAAAGACAAAAGAATGATATATTTCTTACCTTGCTAGTCACAGAATTGGAAAGGACTCAACTTATAACACAGAAATCTTTTAGGACATATTTCTCTCACTGTTGACCAGAGGCTCATTAGTACTGGTTTAAATGGGAATCGGTACACTTTTATAAACAGAAGGAAAAGAAAAAAGTTTTCAAAATTTTATTTCATAAACAAAATTGCCAGTTATTGACGCGGTGTCAAAATAATTTTTGTAGAGCAAGAGGAAGGGCTTCGAGATCCCATTACAAGAAATATTCTAGCGAGTAATTCTAGCCATTTATATTTGTTTGTCTATTTGTTTTAATTCTAGCGATTTATATTTCTTTTGAAAACACAGTCTGACAAGGAAATGCAGGGGAACCAATTTTTTTAGAACAAATTATACACGTTAAAAATCAAACATTCAATCCCAATTTTTTGTACTTTCATTACATTTCAGAATAATGTTTTATATTAATTTAGTCACTGTTACCGAATCACCTATTCTCTCTATCACTGTTTTAACCATCACTGTTACCGAATCACTTATGCTCTCTATGACTATTCCAACCATCACTGCTACCTAATCACTGTGATTTTGATATTTAAGTAACAGGTAAGAACTGTGATTCACAAGTATCAGTGATTGAGTAGCAGTTCTGTGATTCACTTAACATCCCTAATTGTAATTAGATTGTATCATTGGAGAATGATGGACACACGTAACGTACTCTCTCGTATGATCCGTTTCTGTAATGTCCTTATGTAATGTAATTGTTTCTCGTAATGTCCTTCAATTAATTAATGAACTTGTTATGTATTATCTAAAAATCGCTTCCGCTTCTCATGCCTCCCCTGATAGTTTTAAGTAGAAGCTAATTGATCAGAAGTGGGATGAAGTTCCCAAAATTAAAAGTACTGAGAGCCATGCCGTTCGTCACAATCCGTTATGAAAAATGCAGGTAGGCGATTTTTTTTTCTCATTGTTTAAAGTAGTTGTATTTTTTTTTGACGTATCAGTAGTTCTTTGAGAACGAAAGTATTAAAAATAAAAGTATTGAAAACGAAAGTATTATAACGTAATTGTTTTGCTAGTATATTTAAAAACTTTACGTACTTGGGAAAAGGGAAGTCCGATTTAATGGAGTTGGCCGATGAATTGGGTGACACTGTAGCGGAAAGTACTGTGATTGATTTAAAAACAATTATAACTGGTTGCGAAGGATATGAAGAATCATTCGTTAAAGTACGAGGCATGTTTTTAAAGTAAGTACCGTTTCGATATTCCAGCGCGGCAGTGCTGCGGTTGGCATTCCGCGCATTCTTGCTGTTTACCTACATCTGTTGGCAAGCCCCACAGGCCACATTACGGAAACATTCGACCGTGTTGACTATTGTTTATGAGTAATTAAAATGGCTCCGTTGATTGAGAATCCCGCCGATTGTGAAATACGATCGGTGATTCGTTTTCTTAGTGCTAAAGAAGAGAAAGCGGCTGAAATTCATCGTCAGATTAGTGAAGTGTACGGAGAAAACATTATGAGCAATGGAATGGTACGGAAATGGGTTAGAGCTTTTAAAGATGGCCGCACGAATGTTCATGATGAGGAACGAAGTGGGCGACCTTCTGTCATTACTGAGGATTTGGTGCAGAAAGTTGACGAAAGAGTGAAACAGAACAGACGCTTTACGATTACGTCATTATCTGATGAAGTTCCTTGAATATCACGTAGTGTTCTGTATGAAATTGTGAGCGAACGCTTAAATTATCGAAAATTGTGCGCACGCTAGATACCGAAAATGCTGACAGAGGTGCACAAAACAAACGTTTAGGTCGTGCTTTAACTTTCCTTCAGCGGTACAGTGAGGAGGGTGATGATTTTTTAAACCAAATTGTAACGGGCGACGAAACCTGGGTGGCTTACGCTACACCGGAATCGAAGCAAAAATCTATGGAATGGCGGCATTCATCATCACCCAAGAGAGCAAAGTTCAAGCAAACAATTTCAGTTCAGAAAATCATTGTGTACTGTGTTTTGTGACATGAAGGGGGTGTTGCTTTAGGATTTTTTGCCTCGTGGTCACACAATAAATTCTGCGACGGATTGTGAGACCTTAAACAAATTGCGCCGTGGAATCCAAAACAAAAGGCGTGGCATGCTGAGTAGGAGGATCGTTTTGCTTCATGGCAATGTCCATCCACACACGTCTGAACGAACTCAAGATCTCATCGCATCATTTGGCTGGGAACAATTTGATCATCCTCCGTACAGTCTCGATCTAGCGCCCAGTGACTACCGTATGTTCCTGCATTTGAAGAAGCATATGGGCGGTCAACGCCACAACGACGATGATGACTTCAAAATGACCGTGTTGCAGTGGCTGTCAAATCAGGCGGCAGACTTCTATGAAGAGGGTGTTCAAAAACTGGTTGTACGATACGATAAATGCCTCAATATTGGCGGAAATTATGTTGAAAAGTAGATTGAGGTACATGCTTTCATATAAAATAAAATTGCTAAGAAAATTCTACTTGTTTCGCTTTTATTTCCAAACGGTATTTACTTTAAAAACATGCCTCGTATTAAGACGAGTTGTTGATGCCAGAATTAAAAGGGAGGAAAATGTATTTTCGAGCTTGAAAGATTACAAATTGCAGCTAGGAAATATGATAACGGAAAACGAAAGTAACAGTAACAATCGCGTTTTAGAAGTAAATAAGAATTCTGTGGATCTTAGGAATTTTATTCAAAAATTCGACCTAAAGGAAGGAGATATTGAGTCATTCTTAATTCGGTTCGAAAGACAATGCAAACGTATAGGTTTAAAAACAGAAGACTTTATGTCTCATTTATTAGGACTTTTGCCGTTGGAAATTACTTAATTAATTGCACGAGAAGCAGAATTAGATGGGAATAAATATAATTTTGTGGAAGTATTTTTTTTGAAAAGGTTTAAATAATAAGCCCTAAAAGATTTCATCAAAAATTGAGTCATGTTTGAAAACTGAAAAAAGTACATGGACTGATTATACTTTTGAATGGCGTCAAGTTTTTGATGAGTGGTCAGCAGGTTCAAATATTAATGATTTTAATTCTTTGAAAGAACGCATTGTAACTGACCAATTGAAAAAACGCGTCCCTAATTCAAAGCGATAACATTAATTGATACTTGGCCAAAATTTACAAAAGCTTAACAATCTAGCGGAAAGGTTAAACGATATGAAAATGTCCGATCCAGAACGAAAACTTTTAATGAGAATAAAAACATTAAACATAATTTTGACGATCATAAAAATTATTCACAATTGAATTATATAGATCTAATTATCGTAATTCATTTAAGTTTGAAATTAATAAATCGGAAAACATATACCCAAATCGTTATGCTCATGAACGAGAAAGTAACCCCAAGCATTATGAAACGCGAAAAAGTTTTAACTCCTCAAAAAGGGGAATTTAAATGTTTCAATTGCAATGATTATGGTCTTATTTCTAGCGATTGTACGCAACCTAAAGTAACGAAATATAACAAACTAGGTAACACTCATCGAACGGCAGAATGAATGCCACATGGCGCATAATAACTGTTTAAAAGATGCTTTTATTTATGGATATAAAGTTTCGGCTCTGGTAGATACAGGAAGTAGCAGCTGTCTTTTGAAAGAAAGTATTGCGTTGAAAATGAATCTTGATTTGCCAGACAGATAACAGTAAATTCTTCGGTTTCGGTAATCAAAACAATCCAGTTACGAGTTCGATAGGCAAAGCTGTAGTTAATATTCGCGTGGATGACTTGAATATAGGAAAATGTATTACTTTACTTGTTGTTAAGGGTGACTCGTAGACGGGTGAGATCTAATTTTAGGTAGGACGTGGATTGACTTACCCTATATTGCGTTTGCGCATGTTGGAGGTAATTTAAGATTAGGTTGTGCAAATAATGATGTTTTTGAAAAATTCAAGCAGACATGAAAGATAATATGGTTAAATTAAAAACTACACAAAACTACAGAACCAATACATCTCCTTAATAGAGTTCTATCAACTGAGAAATGTTCCATCAGATCGTGAAACTTAACATCAACGCTTTTACGCATGTGTTTCGGAATAACGTAAAGAAGTTTTTCTTTTCCTTCTTCCTGTAGGTCGAATCTTTGAATAAAATTCCCAAGATCTACATAATTCTTATTTACTTTAAGACGCGATTGTTACTGTTATTTTCGTTTTCCATTATTAGTCATCTTCTAGCTGCTATTTGTAATCTTTCAAGCTCGAAAATGCATTTTATTCCTTTTCAGAGTTCTGGCATCAATAATTCGTTTTAATACTTCTTTAACGAAGGATTCTTCACATATCCTTCATAACCAATAATAATTGTTTTTAAATCAATCACAGTACTTTCCGGAGGTACAGTCTCGCCCAATTCAACGGCTAACTATATTAAATCGGACTTCTTCCCTTTTCCCATGTGTTGAAGTAATTTTCAGCGCTTTGGCCAGATGGCGCGCGCTAGTGTGAATATTGCCTTCACACAGTGTAAGAGTAAACAAGGAGATAACTGAAGGATAACCCTATGGAAGGTTGTAGGCTGTATCGCTCTATGCTATTGTTATTGTTTTATATAAATTATTTAAAAATAGTTTTTCGTTTCAATACCTCTCCAAGTGCACAGTGAAAGTAACATGGAAGCCAACACATGTACCTCATGTTTTTTAAATATTCTAGCAAAACAATCTATATATATATTTCTCTTACGTGGCACGCAAAAAAGACGTTATTTGTTACCGCGTTTTGGCAACATTGCGCGATTGTTTGTTTACTAGGAGCCTCGCGCCTCATTTGAATCTATAGCGTTATCGGATGAAATTTTATTGAAAAAAATGAATTTTAGACGAGCTGTTGCGGTTTGTAATAGAAATCTAAGAAAGCGGAGGATCTTTTCAGGGCTATTTAAAAAACGGTCCTTTTCAAGGCTAACAATTATAGTACAACAAGACGCATGCACTACAGCTTTCGACAACAAACTCAGTCAAAAAGTGTATGGGTGGCTCGAGTACTGGGGAAATGTACACACAAACAACATGCTGGGTATTCAATTTACAAAGCAGCTCTCACATTGCGGGTAAAAATTTGCTCAAAGTTTTCATTTAAATTCTGATTCCAGAGGTACTGTATATATCTTTTATGTAATACAACAAATTTAGATTTGAAAAATATTTTTTTTTGGAATATATTTTGTAATCAATCCCTTCTGCTAGGTTCGCGCAGCCAACCAATGAGAATTGCGAAGCAATCCTCCGGGGGTTGGCGAGCGTTAGCGAGCAGGGGGCGGGTCCCCTAGTTACTTTATAATACTTTCGTTTCTAATACTTTGGTTTCAATACTTTTGTTCTCAATATTTTTGTTTTCGATTTTTTGTTCTGAATACTTTTGCTTTCAGTACTTTTGTTCTCAAAGAACTACTTATACGTCAAAAGAAATACTACCACTTTAAACAATGATAATTTAAATCGCCTACCTGCATTTTTCAAAAGGATTCTTACGAACGGCATGGCGTTCAGTCAATACCTCCTAGGAGGTATTGGTTCAGTACGTTTACTTTTGGGAACCTCATCGCACTTCTGATCTAAAGTGGATCACACGAGAGAGTACGTTACGTGTGTCCATGCGTAATACATTCATTCTCTCTCATAACAATCTTATTACAATAATCATTACAAATCGCGTGCAGACATTCGATGACTCCAGCGCCATCTATTGGTAATTAAAATTATTACGATAATAATAAAAAAATATAAAAGTATATTTAAAAACTATGCAATATAGTAAAACTTTGGTGTTGGTTGTCTCGACGAGGTATCGTTGCCATTCGTAGAGCTCGTCAGATCTTGATGTACGAGATATCAACGTTTGTCACAAATAAATTGTTCTGAATGTGAAATACACTCCAATACGGACACACATACATACAATGAATTGGACACAACTGAAATTTAGTTGGTAGAAACTACTACTCTCTCACAAGAATTAAGTTTGTATTACGATCCTAGTCTTTTCTACGCACTTTACAGGAGATTGGAGAAACGGCTATTCTCGATGAAAACATTAACTATTTTGCTAATTTTTGATAGCTCTTTTTTTTTTTTTTGTTAAGCCCAATTAAATTTTTATTTGCTAATAAATTGAACAGTTCCTAATAACTGCAAAATTAACATTATTTTTAGTTAATGTTATTAACTTCTTAAAATAAATAGTACACTGAACTCTTTACTCAACAAATTTTGTTTTCAATATTTATATATTTTTAATAGCAGAAAAATTGCTCCAGTGCTATCACAACGTAATTTTAAGCACTCTTCAGTTTATCATCTGAACAAAAATTCAAGGGAAAATATCCGCAAAATAAATATGTGAGAAACACTTGAAATTCTTAGGTTCAGTAATAATAGAAAATACACATACAGTTTGATAAGTATGAGTAATTTAAGATGCATATTTAACGAATGGTTTATACCACTACATAATAAAAGAAAAGGTGTTACACTTCAAAGGATTTTCTCATTTTCACATTCCATATACTTGATGCTAAATAAATTATTTTCGGATTGGTGACACGGATGACAAACATAATTATTGGATTTGAAACTAGGGATGTTTTTTACAAGTTATAACTGATTGCTACCGAAGAGTTTCTCAGAATGTGAAACGGAATGAATCCAAGCAGGTTAGTCTTTTTATGTTCCAGTACAACATTACGGCTGAATGGGAAACGACACGGCTTACAAATTCAAAGAAGTGGTGTGAACATACTTTTTTCTTCCCCGACTTCACACCTTCGAAATTTAACATTTGTATTCTCCATGTTACCCTCGCCCTTGAACCGAAAATTAGCTTCTTAATTGTATCAATTATTCTTTAACTTCGACCCATTTCTTAATTTTTGTCGTATCTCTACTGTCAGAAATCAAAAGATGCACAACCATGTTCAAATTCCAATACCTTTATTCGTGGAATGATAACAGGCTCTTAAAAATGCCATTTCTATTCAGTCAGGGCTCGTGTGGATTTTTATTACAGCATTAGTTCTGAAGAAGTTAGTGTTTCATACCTCTCAGTTATGATCTCGTTAACGGATACTTAGTGAATGGAGGTCGCAATCTAAGGTTCTTGCTAGAGAACCTAGCCCCGTAGGGGCTTTAACACCAAATCTGGATACTTAAGACAAAATAATAAAACATAAATATACACAGTCCAGTCACATTAATGTGACCACCTGTCATAAGCCAGAATAACCACCTTTGGCAGAGCGGACCGCTGCGAGACGTGCAGGAAGAGAGTCAATTAGGTTTCTGAAGGTGTTCACTGGGATGTTGAGTCATGCTGACTCCAGTGCCGTGGCCAGCTGCGCTAGATTACGCGGTTGAGGATCCATGGCGCCTACAACCCGATCGAGGTGGTCCCACAGATTCTCGATTGGGTTTAAATCCGGTGAGTTTGCTGGCCTGGGGAGTACGGTAAACTCATCCTGGTACTCTTCGAACCACGCACATACACTGCGAGCTGTATGACACCTCGCATTGTCCTGCTAGTAGATGCCATCATTCTGAGGGGAAATAATTCGCATGCATGGGGTGGACATGGTCCGTAAGGACAGATGCGTACTTGTGCTGATCCATCGTGCCTTCCACAATGATGAGTGCACCCAGTGAATGCCTATAAAACATTCCCCAAACCATACTGCTCACTCCTCCAGCCTGGATCCTTCCGGCAATTGTTGCAGGGTGTTTGCTTTCAGACGTTTCTCGCCGTATACGCCAACGTCCATCTGTCCGATGGAGCATAAAACGTGATTCATCGGAAAAAGCCACCTGTCTCCACTCTGTGGACGTCCAGTTGCGGTACTGGCGTGCAAATTCCACCCTTCGTTGCCGATGAACAGCAGTCAGCATAGGTGCATTAACCAGGCGTCTGCTGCGGAAGCCCATGCGCTGTAATCATAGCTTTTAATCTGGAACACATACTGTTGTAATGCGCACTTGTAGAGATCGACTGAGCTTGTGAATATCGTCAACCTGATCGAACCTAACAAATGTGTTATTTCTAAGCGGCTTCTCTCCTGTCCAGAACTCCACTCATTACACAACAGTTCTTTGTGGAGAGAGGGCAGTAGCTAGTCAAGCTCTTGACGAAAGGAATCGCAATCCTAGGATGCATTTATCCACGCAATTTACTTATGAACGTGTTCGTTACTACATTTCTTGAGTAAGCATATATTTTAGGGAAATATATTAGTTTTTAACACATGAAAGCTTCTATTCTATTATTTTCAAGCAATTTGTTAGTATGTAATTATTTTTTTGTCACCAATAAACAAATATACTGTGCAGTGCGAACTTTTTACAAAATTTCAAAACAGAATTCGGTTTGCTCAAATCCATCAACAAGTTCCTCTACTAAAAATCGTAAAAATGTTTATTATTTACTTTCCACACACGCCTTAGAAAATGGAAATTAAATCAGATTTACTATGGATTTATATAGAAATTGAGTTTGTGTTGAGCTTTAAAGAAACACATTGTTCAACAAAGATTGCTATGGAATTTCAATAGGAAATTTCATTTTTCTCCCTTTGTTTCTGTTTGATTTTCTTCCAGTGTAAAAAAAAAAAAAAAAAAAAACCAACTAGCACTAGTCATTGAGTCTGCAAAACATGTTTTTGGGCAATGGCAGATGGACCCTTTAAAACGTACGGAGTAAACCAAGTATTGAGTCAAGCAGCTCTTCTGATATTACACTGAAGTACCAGTGATGAAAATGTGTTGGAGATGATCTGCGCAATTGTTTTTTTAAGTATTTTTGCACATGTTCATGGCATGACTAGAGCACGTTTGCTATGATCATAAGATCTGAAAGCCATTTCTAGCAGTTCGACTTGGGCACGGTGCACACATCCGATTTTTCAACGTGCAGCGCCGAAGCCCAACTATGCACATTTCGCGCCATTTGCGATGAATATCTATCAAAGACGTGTTTAATTCACTTACTTGGTGTACAAACAATATAATTTGAAACAAAATAGACACGTTTTACAGGATACATTCCTTTATTAATTATTATTTATATTCCATTTTTTTTTATGAAAACAAGGTACTCGAGACCGGTAATTGGTAATTAGTAATTTTAGTTAACGTCGTACTAGAGCGACACAACGGGCTATTAACGACGGTCCTGGATCAGTCCCTTAAGGGAAAGATCCGAGGACAACACCTCGTAATTTTGAACCAAGATCAGATGACGAAGCAACTCCTGAGCAGGCACCCCACTCTCCAAACTTCCACGCCAACCCAACGTGATACTCGAGACCGGAGAAGTGTGTGCGGCGAGCTGCGGTACAAATTGCACGCAAGTTGGACGTGCGGCACCGCAGGTTGAAAAACCGAATGTGTGTATTGGGCCTTTGCCACCCTTTCATCTTCCTATGTTAGCCGGGTAGGGACCGTTACCAACATCCCGTTGTGTTGGTCTAGTAAAGACGTCAATTAAAATAACTACCTTATTTATCCAGTTTTGTAGGGGTCGACCAAACGGTATAGTGGTTTAGGTGTTAGTCTCCAGATCGTAAGGTTCCTGGTTCGAATCCGGGTCCGGATGTTTGTGAGAATGGTTTAAAGGCGGCTGGTGGACCTTAAATCTGTTGTGGCCGAAAGTCTGAAAGTTTGGAGAGTGTTGTGCCAGTTCAGATGTTTCGTCATCTGACCGTGGTTCAAAATTACGAGGTGTTGTCCTAGGATCTTTCCCTTAAGGGGATTGATCCCGGACCGTCGTCAATAGCTCGTTGTGTTGCTCTAGTATGACGTTAACACAACGGGTTATTGACGATGGTCCGGGATCAATCCCCTAAAGGCAAGAACCGAGGACAACACCACGCCATTTTGAACCACGGTCAGATGACGAAGCTACGACGAGAGTTGGCACCCCACTCCAAACTTTCACTCCGACCCAACGTGAGGACTCTCGGCCACGACAGATTTAAGGTTCACCAGCCGCTCCATACACTAACCCGGATTCGAATTAGGAAACTGCAGATCTAGAGGTCAACACCTTAACTACCAGAACCGGTTGATTGTCTTGTGGTGTGGTGCACGTGAAAGGTTACGTGACCAGACCACAATACTAAGAGGTCTGGCGCACGTGAAATCTGACGTGGTTTCAAAAGTCCTCATAGTGTTGTGGCATGGGTTGGAGAGTGGGATGCCAGCTCAGGTGTGACCTTGACTTAGGACCGTGGTTCAAATTCATGCGTTGTTTGTGTCGCCAATAACCCTGTTCTGCCTATAGTGGGACTTTATTCAAAGTACCCACTTTAAATCTCAAACTACCAGGAAACCAGTTTTTGTGTAGGGGCAACATAATTTAACTATTCATTTCTGCTAAGGGTATGTAAAAGCTGCGGTTATCATTTTTATTATTAATTGTTAATTATTTAATGTTTAAAAAACCGCTATCATTTCCGATTTTCATTTTCCCGCAAGATTTTAAAATGTTCCCGTGTTGTAACATAAAACTTGCGTTTATTAAAAGACGTTAAATATTTTAAAGCAAGTTGTTAATTTATCCTGTTATATTGATCAACTTACTTTTGGTCTCTCAAAAATAGCCTTCAACTAAGTAAAACTAATGTAAATATTAATTTGTACACATAAGTTTCTGCACTGAAAGCACTTAACGTTAATTCGTTCATGTATTGGTTCAAATTAACTGGATTCTGGTCTACATCATTTACAAATGCACGTCTTTAAAAATTACAGAATAAAAATACGCCAGAGAGGATCCGAACCTGACCCACCTAGAAATCGAGCCTATATATGGGCTAACCCACTGTGCCATTTTGTTCCATGGAAGGAATTTTCAATGGAATTAATGGAAAATATTTTTACATATCAAATTAGATGGATTGTTTTTCAAGCTGAGTGGTAGTGTTCAAAAACGCATCTAGAATGTCACTCATATTGGAAGGCGTCATAAAAGAAAAGTCTCAACTCATCTTATGTAAAAACTTTTTAATATCTTGCAAGTGATATAAACATTTATGTTCAGAAATGTTACATTAAAACTAATCCAAAGTTTGTCTTGTGGATCAAAAAGGTGTAAAACGCCATATATCATTAAAAATACACATTCAGTCATGAATATTACATTGTCACGCAAGAATAAAAATACAGCTCCTATATAACGGATGTAGGCTTCGTGACTAAAATCTTCGCTATTCTATATTTAAGACATGCAAATCCATGGTCGTTTCTAGGGTTGTGTTTTACAAAGGCAAGGAATATTTGATATAAAAATTCGTCTTTTACTGCGCTTGGTATTTTTGACGCAAAAGGGCAAATTGTACCGAGGTAATCTGAAAATGCAAATAGAATCTTCATGTAATTTTATTAACAGTAAAAATAACAAATGTGTCAATTAGATCTAAATTGAATACATATTAAAAAGAGTTAGGTTAGACAGTTAATTAACGTCGTACTGTAGCAACACAACGGGACTATAGATGCCGGTCAAGTATAAAACCCAAAGGAAAAGATCCGAGGACACAATACAATTTTGATACACGGTCCTTTAACGAGTTTAACACCCGAGCTGACATCCCTCTCCAAACTTCTACGCTAAGCCAAAGTGAGGACATTTCTCGGCACGACAGGTTTGAACCAGACAACGTTTAAGGCCACGACAGGTTTAGCAAGATCTATGGTATTACCTTATTATTACCTGGTATAGACCTTTATTATCACCACTAGGTTCAGCATGAACCAGTCCACATTTGAGCCCACGACGGGTTTAACATGAACCAGTCCACATTTGAGCCCACGACGGGTTTAACATGAACCAGTCCACATTTGAGCCCACGACGGGTTTAACATGAACCAGTCCACATTTGAGCCCACGACGGGTTTAACATGAACCAGTCCACATTTGAGCCCACGACGGGTTTAACATGAACCAGTCCACATTTGAGCCCACGACGGGTTTAACATGAACCAGTCCACATTTGAGCCCACGACGGGTTTAACATGAACCAGTCCACATTTGAGCCCACGACGGGTTTAACATGAACCAGTCCACATTTGAGCCCACGACGGGTTTAACATGAACCAGTCCACATTTGAGCCCACGACGGGTTTAACATGAACCAGTCCACATTTGAGCCCACGACGGGTTTAACATGAACCAGTCCACATTTGAGCCCACGACGGGTTTAACATGAACCAGTCCACATTTGAGCTCACGACGGGTTTAACATGAACCAGTCCACATTTGAGCTCACGACGGGTTTAACATGAACCAGTCCACATTCGAGCCCACGACGGGTTTAACATGAACCAGTCCACATTTGAGTCCACGACAGATTTAACGTGGAAACGGCGATCTTTGATAGGACCGAGATCTGGCGGGTGGAAAGATCTTTGAGGTTTGTCCGTCAAGCTAAATGTTGGTGATTTTGTCGCAACAGAACGTGCTTCCTTTAGATATGAAAGACGGGAAGACCGTTGGCTTCCTTTTCAAAATCGTTTTAGCCCGTAGCCATTAGTTATTCAAACATGAATTGCGCAGAATTCATAGGGAATAGTAGATTGGTCGAAGCCAGTTAGATTAAGCGTCAAATGTTGCCAAATCAGCGATGAACTACATTTTAACCGTGAATGATTTAAACCATTTTATACACGATCTGTTAATTCTTCAACGGTGGACTTACTGCTAACCAATCAGAGTGTGGCAACCCTGTTGTTGTGAAGTGGTTGGCGATCTTGTTTCTTTGGCGATTTTCCCACACCACATGGTCACATGATATTGTGTAGTTCTTTTAAAGAGCTTCTTTTCGTGAAGCAACGAGAGAGATGGCCTAATGGCTAAAGGCACTTACCTTCAGATTGGCGTCGGCAGCGGAAGATGACTTCCCGAGTTCGAACCCATCTGCCGGAAACATTTTTAGATCCTCCAAATTATTTAAAAAAAATTCCAATTTAATTCCTTTTGATTCTAAATTACTTTACCCAATTTTCAATACCCTTTTTATATTTTTCCAAGCTTCCGTTAATTTTACATAAATAATCTAAGAACCACTCCTGAACTCACTACCAGCTGATATTTTTCCGCCCCTCTGCTTTAGGATGATGATGTCGTATCCACCCCTGGTTTAGGACCATTCTGATGTAACAAAAATCATACATAAAACACTAACTTATATAATTATTAACTTATATAATAAAAGGATACAATATTTATAATACTATAAAAACACGTGGAACACTGAATCAAAGACTAAACCCTACAAAAAAAATTTCAAATATCCGACCGTAGGAGCAAAAAGGAACCAACAAGTGGGCTTAAATCCCAGCGCTGGCACTCCACCAGTTACCGCGCTCCCGATTGGTTAGCAGTAGATTCCACCGTTGAAGAATTAACAGATCGTATTTTATACTTTATCAGTTGAATCTTTACCATTTTTTTTCAACCAATGTGGGTATTTGGTCATGCGTGTTCAGGTACTTAGGAGAAATATAAAAGTATAATGAGCAATGGTAACCTTTTTATGTGCAGAGGATCCTGTGACTAACTAATAGTGACGTGACTCACTACTTTCCTCTGCCTGGTGAAAACGAACATTCATTATCTGATGGATCTACGCGACATTGTTAACTTTGAGTAATTTAACCATATTTGTCGCCATTATTAAAATACACACACCTACTGTCGTAAGATGATATAACGATGATATAAGATGATATATCGTATATACCATGGTTTGACGATACATCACATGTCAAAAAACCGGGCAACAGTTTTCACAAAACAATCACGCGACAACTAGTCGACATGCTCATCTCAATAGCAATGTTCAGTCTTATATTTCACGTCAATGAAGAAAACGTACGGCGCTCAGAGTCCACGATAACACCGGTGTGTATCATGCAAGAACATTTGGATACTAGGAAGTAGTCTCAGATTTCCGTCCCTAGTTTGTTTTTACTTAAATTCCTATCACAGCCAGAAAATAAGAAATCTGTGAATGCGAGTTTTCCCATAGTAAGCATAAACATTAAAGAAACAGAACTAGTGGTACAGACATAACACTTGATTTATCGCAGTTTTGAAGTAATAGGATGCTCATTTTTAACATTAGTTATACACCGATACAACTCCGTTACGCCACAATGTACAAAAAAGGTTATCGAAACAAAAACACTCGCTTTATTTTTAGTTTTACACGAAATATCTTTCATAAGGATTAATATATGTATTATCCTTATGAGAGGATATTTCCTGTAAATTAAAAATCAAGCGAGTGCGAAGTTTTAAAAGTAAAATTCAGTTACTTTGGCATTGAATATCCGTTTCAAATTGTTGAGAACTCGATTCTTCTTCACACTCTACGACATTGAAACCAATGTCAGTTAGAACCTGTATGTAATGAGACGCTGGGTAGTTCATGGTATGAGATTCAGGGGGCTCTTTGTCAAAACCCTGTAAATAAATATAAGATGTTTCATAATTCTTGAAGCAACTTCACTTGAATAGAATACACTAGAGAATTGTAGCAAAATCAAGTCTTCAGGATAAATCAAATACACAATATAATAATTGGTAAAATGCATGTTCATGACGCGGCATTGGTAGAAAAGGGTAATAATGATACAAGGAAAGATATCTCAATAACGAAACTGACCAGCTCTTGATCTTGTTATTAGCAAAACAGACCCGCGCTCTCTTTCAGCAAGACGATCTCTCTTTTCATTAGTTGCGAGATCAGAAAATTTGTCACTTACAAATAGAATGATCATCCTTACAGGAGATGCATTTATTAGAAACCAAAGGTGTGAAAAAGAATTATTGTTTAAATCATTTTGCATGAAGTCCACTAGACCCGATTTTCTATTCAAAGAAAATGAAGGGGACTGAACGGTCTTATTAACTTGAAATGTGGTTAGTGAAGTCAAGGCTCGCGCTCTTTAGTCCATGAATAAAGTCGTAAATTCAATACTGTGCGTGGATCGAACATAGCTCAGCGCGACCATTTTGATGCCGAAACCCGGGTTTGAAGACCCGATCTCGCATTTGCTAAAACAGACCCGATCTCGCATTTGCTAAAACAGACCCGATCTCGCATTTGCTAAAACAGACCCGATCTCGCATTTGCTAAAACAGACCCGATCTCGCATTTGCTAAAACAGACCCGATCTCGCATTTGCTAAAACAGACCCGATCTCGCATTTGCTAAAACAGACCCGATCTCGCATTTGCTAAAACAGACCCGATCTCGCATTTGCTAAAACAGACCCGATCTCGCATTTGCTAAAACAGACCCGATCTCGCATTTGCTAAAACAGACCCGATCTCGCATTTGCTAAAACAGACCCGATCTCGCATTTGCTAAAACAGACCCGATCTCGCATTTGCTAAAACAGACCCGATCTCGCATTTGCTAAAACAGACCCGATCTCGCATTTGCTAAAACAGACCCGATCTCGCATTTGCTAAAACAGACCCGATCTCGCATTTGCTAAAACAGACCCGATCTCGCATTTGCTAAAACAGACCCGATCTCGCATTTGCTAAAACAGACCCGATCTCGCATTTGCTAAAACAGACCCGATCTCGCATTTGCTAAAACAGACCCGATCTCGCATTTGCTAAAACAGACCCGATCTCGCATTTGCTAAAACAGACCCGATCTCGCATTTGCTAAAACAGACCCGATCTCGCATTTGCTAAAACAGACCCGATCTCGCATTTGCTAAAACAGACCCGATCTCGCATTTGCTAAAACAGACCCGATCTCGCATTTGCTAAAACAGACCCGATCTCGCATTTGCTAAAACAGACCCGATCTCGCATTTGCTAAAACAGACCCGATCTCGCATTTGCTAAAACAGACCCGATCTCGCATTTGCTAAAACAGACCCGATCTCGCATTTGCTAAAACAGACCCGATCTCGCATTTGCTAAAACAGACCCGATCTCGCATTTGCTAAAACAGACCCGATCTCGCATTTGCTAAAACAGACCCGATCTCGCATTTGCTAATACAGACCCGATCTCGCATTTGCTAATACAGACCCGATCTCGCATTTGCTAATACAGACCCGATCTCGCATTTGCTAATACAGACCCGATCTCGCATTTGCTAATACAGACCCGATCTCGCATTTGCTAATACAGACCCGATCTCGCATTTGCTAATACAGACCCGATCTCGCTCTCGCATTTGCTAATACAGACCCGATCTCGCTCTCGCATTTGCTAATACAGACCCGATCTCGCTCTCGCATTTGCTAATACAGACCCGATCTCGCTCTCGCATTTGCTAATACAGACCCGATCTCGCTCTCGCATTTGCTAATACAGACCCGATCTCGCTCTCGCATTTGCTAATACAGACCCGATCTCGCTCTCGCATTTGCTAATACAGACCCGATCTCGCTCTCGCATTTGCTAATACAGACCCGATCTCGATCTCGCATTTGCTAATACAGACCCGATCTCGATCTCGCATTTGCTAATACAGACCCGATCTCGATCTCGCATTTGCTAATACAGATCAGATCTCGATCTCGCATTTGCTAAAACAGATCAGATCTCGATCTCGCATTTGCTAAAACAGATCAGATCTCGATCTCGCATTTGCTAAACAGATTCTTTTCCAACCGGTACTATGACCTCGAGGAACTAAGAAAAATAAAAATGGCATATAATTCTTACTTCTGCCAACTCGATATATAGTTCAGTCATTTCTTTCACCCAGTCATAGAAATTGCTCCACAATGTGAAACGGAAAGCTGCTGAACCCCCAGGAGCCAGAAGTCTGTACACATTTTCGAATGCTTCGTTTTGATTCCTTATGCAATTGAAGCAAAAATGCGATACGATTACCTGCATTCCACCTTCCCATTCCACCATGGATGGCCTGAAACGAAGCGAAAATAATGGTTAGGTCATTAAGTACGTAATTAAACTAGTCGTACTAGAGCAACACAACAGGCTATTGACGACGGTCCGGGATCATGAATGAACGATTGTCCTGACGCAAAGGCCAAATTAGGATGTATTTGGGAATTAAGTCTATCAATCTATTTTCTTAATTTATGGGTGGGATTTAATATTTGAGTACAGGCTTTACCAACCCAAATTTCAATGGGCTAGCCAGACAAGCAGCAACTGCGGGTTTTTGTACCATTTTTACTCTTGGCTATTGAAGGTGACCAAAAAATCGTAGTCCTAAAGTAAAGTAAACGTTGAAAGTTACATAAAAGGAACCAAAATAATATAAAGCAGATATGACTTATAACCATTGGAATTCCTTGCATTTTTTCGAAAACAATTTTTTGAGCAACTCATGTTGTTAAACGACCATGCTTCCAACTGTTACCAAAACTAACTAATGAGTATTCTAGTAATTCCAGGCACTCCAATTATTTATATCAATTTCTTACACCACAGATTGGTACTTTATCAGAGCTTCCTTAGCGAAATACCAAACAGCCTTGGCGAAATTGTTTTGGCGATAAAGATGAGAGTTTAAGCATGTTATATATACTGTATATAATGCAAACATTTACTAGTTACGCAAATAAAATTAATGCGATAACAATTTATCGTCATGGCCGCTATAATAAGTACCCATTGCTTATTGACATCATTCCGATTCGATTAAAATCAACACAAAGGCCAATGCAAGATCATGCAAAGCATTTCATCATGGCCGCTATAATAAGAAAGTACAAATTGTATATTTACATAATTCAGTTTCGATAAAAATTTATACCAACTGTCCATACCAACCTATAATCTATTCGCCCAACGTGGTATTCTACTTTGGGATGAACTTGAGCGGATCGTGCCGCTGTTATCGTTTCCAGACATTGATCTATTGCAACTAATTTCCTCATATTTGGAAACAGTTGCGTCAATCTATAGGTAGAGTTTCCTTCATTTCCACTGCCAATATCCATAACTACTTTACCGGAGAGATCTCCCCAGTTTAATAAAGATGCGCTATGCAGTAAGAAATCTGTGGAGTCTGGGTTGATCATTATGTCAGAATATGTAGCCTAAATTACAGAAATAAATATAAAAAATATATAGTTTAAAGTTCAAAAACATTAAAAAAAAATTCACACATACAGATAAACTAAACTCGTATAATAGTAGTAGGTCCAAATTGAATTCGCTCTCACACATACAAAAACTTTTCTACTACGATGAATGTCTATACGTTGAAAGAGTGCATGGTTGTGAGACGATTTGTGCATGCAATCATCAGCTCTATTGAGACACAATTCAAGGCACTCCAGACTGAATGAAATCATACATGGCCAGCATAAGGTGGTGATATGAGAAGGTAGAGCCGCGGTAGCTCAGTCAGTAGAGCGTCGGGCTCTCATCAGAAGGGTTGTGGGTTCTGTCCTCGGCGGAGCCTGCAATTCCGATGATTGCGAGATCGGCGCTTCGACCTGGCTAAAGACCGTCCTGTTCACTAATGGTGACTGGGGCACGTTAAATAGGCCGTGGTCACAAAGTCCCCCATACCAAATCAATACCTGTGGGGGTACCTGATCAGGGGGTTATCGGCCTCTGATTGGGATCCAAATTACGATATGTGTGAGTGAATGTATGTATGAAAGGGACCTTCTTGTAAAACGGAAGTGTCATGTATGTCGAGCAAAGTCGGACTTCCTCCCAATGGGGCTCAATTACATGGAAGGCGCACCCCCCTCGCCGTCTTCGACGGGCCTGGCACTCCTTTGGTCTGCCAGTGGGCATGAGAAACAACAACAAAAGAAGGTAGACAATGCACTTACCGCTGAAGCAACACAGCGGGTTATTGGCGACAATCTGGGATCATTCCTGAAGGAAGAGAACCAAGGACAACACCTCGTAATTTCGAATCAGTCAGATGATGAGAACACACTAACTAGCATCTCACCTCTCCAAGCTTCCCCACCACAACAACGTGAGGACATTTGAGGCCATATTTAATGAGCACCAGCTCCTTTTATCACGAGTCTGGTGGGATTCGAACTCCCAACTCTCCGGATGCCCATCCGTTACTTTTACGTACAAAAGAAACAATACACATATACACAGTGGATGATAACGAGTACATGACGGTCTTTGTCTGGACCGAGTTTTGAACTCGCAATCCTCTGGTTGCTAATCCGTTGAGATTCCAACGAGTATACCGTGGCACGAGAAGAACCAAATGCCTCTTTGTGCTCGCGTTGCCGACTGTTTTTTGGGTTTTATGGCGCAGCGGTCAAATAAGCGAAGCTTTGCAATATACACGGTACACAACGCAATGAGAAGGGAGAAAAAGCAGAAGGTTAGGCGAGGGTAAAAGTTATAGGGATGAAAGATCACTCGGGAACCTCGGATCTACGATCCCAGTACACACCTAAAGGACCTCCCCCTGACTGCTTGCGTTCGGGTTTTTTTCGTCGAAAAGCTGAGGTAACCTGAACTGCCTCACCTTTGTGTCAACGTGGACTGGCACGTTGATCACTTATTAGATTATCTCTCGCAAGTTTTCTCTTGGTGATGCGATTGAGCGGAGTCTATTGCAATGTGTCTTCAGAGCACTTGTATTAAACTCGTAATCGATGCAACTCACATAATAGGTCATGGAAACTATGTCCATGGACTCTTATTGGCCGAGATGTCGATGATGGTAGCGGCTGGTAAGTTTTCAGCTGGAATGGCACGCTTATGCAGCTAAAACTTACCAACTATTCGTAGACACCCTCCTTAATAGCATCTCACTAATTAATAAAAAACGTGGTTCCATTACCTATTAAATCTTGTATTTTAAATTAACGTCACTCCGGACCAACACAACGGACTACTCGGGATCGGGACCAAGCCTCGAAGGGAAATATCCAAACACAACAAATCGAAATTTTGAGTGCGAGAACATTAGAGGCTACGGCATATTTAACATGCACCAGCTACCGCAATCACGACTATTTTTGGTTGTACATATTATCGAACTTGCAACTTTCCGACACTCCGATACCAACGACAATCGTATCATAGTAATTACAGTTTTGCCCACATTTACCGATTCTTTTAATAGGCGGATACCCCGATTCATTTTGTCTTGAAATCTTCAAATAAATTGAGATTTTAGGAAGCAAACATTTCTATTTAAAAATAACTGCATTTAAACAGGTGTAGTTAAAACTTAATCTAAAAGTAATAAACTCGTTCATTACTTTGGTCCAAAAGTAAATTTACGAAAATCTTACCTTACTAAGACAGCTGATGGAACTGGACTGATTGGAATGTGCCAAGATAACTCCTAAGAACAAATTACCATTTTAATATCGATTAATTTCGAAGGCAATATTTGAATAGCATGCAATTTGAAACTAAATGCGACTGGTGCCGCGGTAGCCCAGTTGGGTGGTAGGTACCTATTTTAATTAGCGTCGTACTGGAGCAACACAACGGAATATTGACGACGGTCCGGGATCGAATAACTGAAGGAAAAGATCGGAGAGCAACACCAAGTAATTTTGATCCCCGGTCAGATGACAAGGCAACACGTAAACTGCCACACACACACACACACACACACACACACACACACACACACACACACACACACACACACACCACACACACACCACACACACACACACACACACCCCATACTAAAAAAAAATAATAAAAAAAACTAAAGAGGAAGATCTTGTGAAGATTGTAATTCATTGTCAAAATACTTTCCCCAATATTGAGCCGACCAACCGGTATGGTGGTTAAGGTGTTAGCCTCTAGATCGGAAGGTTCCTGGTTCGAATCCGGGTCCGGGCATGGATGTCTGTAAGCGTATGGTGTAGAGGCGGCTGGTGCACCTTAAATCTGTCGTGGCCGAAAGTCCTCACGTTGGGTTGGCGTGGAAGTTTGGAGAGTGGGGTGCCAGTTCAGGTGTTGCTTCGTCATCTGACCGTGGTTCAAAATTACGAGGTGTTGTCCTCTGATCTTTCCCTTAAGGGACTGATCCCGGACCGTCGTCAATAGCCCGTTGTGTTGCTCTAGTACGACGTTAACTAAAATTACCATTACCATCCCCAATATTGATACATTTAAAATGTACTTTACCACCACCTTGGTAAAGTTTGTAGTTTTATCTAATTCGTATTGCCTAACTGGTTTACAAATGGTTGGGAATGTGATGGTAATTCAACCGGGCCTGGTTGAATAAGTGGCATTACGAACAAGGGGAATTATTAATTTTTTAACTAACGACGTACTTGAGTAACAACGGGCTATTAACGACGGCCCGGAATCAATCCCCCAAGGAAAGACTCGAGGACAACACCACGTAATTCTAAACCACGATCAGATGACGACCCATCCAACGGAGTTGTGGAGCCCGGACCGTTGCCAATAGCCCGTTGTATTGCTCCAGTGTGACGTTAGTAAAAGTACCTACTTACCTACGTAGATTGATCACAGATCGTCTCTATTACTTCCAATGTGACGTAAATTCAATAACCAACAAACCTTATTTTCGTTATCTTTTCATGGACATTAAATTTTTTTCCCCTTGAGGGTTGATTTCGTACCGTTGCCAATAGTCCGTTGTGGTGCTCCATTGTTACGTTAATTAACTACCTTACCTTACCCGAAATGTCACCAATAGCCCGGTGTCTTGCTCTAGTCAACTACCTATCTATTTTGAAAATTCACGATTCGACAATCTTGATATCGTTATGTAGGTAATTTTATAAAGATCACACTGGTTGGTAGATATTTTAATTTCATCAGACTGCATTAACACTAAGAGGTATTGGAGACGGTCCGGGGTCAATCCCAAAGGACAAAAATCCAAGGACACCACCACGTAAACCGCGGTCAGGTGACGAGGTAACTTGTGAGTTGGCACCCCACTCTCCAAACTTACACACCATGTCCACGTGTGTACTGTTGAGAGCATGACAGACTTAACGTACACAGCCCTGTTTTTACACGGATTTTGATTGGATTAGAATACATGAATTCGGGATTCATTCTTTGTAATTTTTGTTGGGAAACTGCTGGAAATAGGGAATAATAAATACAGTACAATCGCCAATAACCCGCTGTATCCTGCAGATCAATGTTGATTAATTACCGTTACCAATTGTGTCGCGATTTAAACGGTGTAAATTATAATTATGGCAATTGGCAATAATCAAGTTTGTGAAAAATGATAAAATCTTTCCAAAGTATTCTATGGAAATGATGCATAGAATCTTACCAAGGGATTCTAAGGAAATAATACATACGTAATCTTCCCGAAGAACTGTCGTTGGGATGGTATGGAAGTTTGGAGAGTGGGGTGCCAGCTCATGTGCTGCTTCGTCATCGGACCGTGGTTCAAAATTACGAGGTGTTGTCCTCGGATCTTTCCCTTAAGGGACTGATCCCGGACCGTCGTCAATAGCCCGTTGTGTTGCTCTAGTACGACGTTAACTGAAATTACCATTACCCTTAAGGGATTGATCCCGGACCGTCGTCAATAGCCCGTTGCGTTGCTCTAGTACGACGTTAACTAAAATTACCATTACCCTTAAGGGATTGATCCCGGACCGTCGTCAATAGCCCGTTGTGTTGCTCTAGTACGACGTTAACTGAAATTACCATTACCATTACCCTTAAGGGATTGATCCCGGACCGTCGTCAATAGCCCGTTGCGTTGCTCTAGTACGACGTTAACTGAAATTACCATTACCATTACCCTTAAGGGATTGATCCCGGACCGTCGTCAATAGCCCGTTGTGTTGCTCTAGTACGACGTTAACTGAAATTACCATTACCATTACCCTTAAGGGATTGATCCCGGACCGTCGTCAATAGCCCGTTGCGTTGCTCTAGTACGACGTTAACTAAAATTACCATTACCATTACCGAAGAATTGTATTCCAAGGATATGAGCCATATAATCTATCCAAAGAATTTATATTCTAAAGAAATGAGCCATAGAAACTTTCCGAAGAATTGTATTCTGAGGAAATGAGTCATATAATCTATCCAAAGAATTTATGTTCTAAAGAAATGAGCCATAGAAACTTTCCAAAAAAATCTATCCCAAAGAAATGAGCCATAGAATCTTTCAAAAGAATTCTAAGAAAATGGGTAGGATTTGCAAATCTGTTTGCAAACGCTTTCGTGGTCACGTCTAAGTTAATGTTCCGGTTGATGTTCGGATCGTTGTTCTGTTCGCTGTTTGGCTCAATGTTCAGCTCTGTACGAAGCATTTGATGTGTTTCCCACTGCTGTGTCAGTAAAATTCACCTTGTGTGTGCATAACTTTAACTTTTTTCCCAGTGGTGCTCTTTTGTGTGAGTTATTCTTTTACGATAAACTCGAAATGCATTCATGCTTCATGCAATTTGTTCATACTGTATCCCCATTACGTAACGCCCTCAAATTTGAACCCTTATCATAAATTGTTAAACCCTAAATTGCTATATAGTATAGATACATGAAGATAAGACTTCAAAATATTTATTCAAGCACAGAAAGAAATTTACCTTTGCTCTAATACATTTTACACAAAAAGATCAAGTGTTTCAATAAATTCCATCAAACATTCGAAACGTTTCAGCACGTTAAAAACGCTCACAAGGAGCATTTAAAATAGATTTTATTTGTCTACTGAAAATACTACGATATTTTTTAATAAACTAAAATAAATAAAACAAGAATAGTTTATAGTTCATTTAGGTTTAATAACTACAGCAGTAATAGTACGGTACTTTAGACAAGGATAACCGTCACTGTCCCTGACATTACGACTGCGGAAAATTTGAGAAAATATTCTTCTTTGAATTCTTTCAAATGGACTGGAATATTGCCCGAAAAAGGACATGCTTTTACTGCTCCGTCTGAAAGAAAGGTAAGTGTTAACTCTTGTTGAGAGGAAGGGTTGTAATAACTTGACACATATATAAGAAAATATTTTATAAAAAACCCTCTTCGGATTTTCTATTCATTCATAATCAAGACAGTCCATCCAACCAATGGGGCTTAACATTCATGGATCGAATGGGATAAAATTACCACACTTCGTATACCAAATACAGAGTAGGTGAGAGTATAAATATAAATAAGAATGGAGTTTTTGTTTGTACATTCAATATTTTCGACCCATTTCAAGTTTGCTATCCGTTTTGGACCCTTTTGATGCCAAATCCTCCTCTTGAGCATTCGATGTCTGTCTGTATGCGCCTTATACACGTCCACACGGTTTAATATATTTTCATGAAACTTAGCACACTGTGAGTACTTATTTTCATTTAGTGACTGAACTTGGTTGCGTAAGTCTGTCTGTCCGTCTTCCCTTTCTATGTTCGATTTTGTGTTTGTGTGTTTGTACATACATCACATGAATTTTGTAACATATATTTGAGTACAATGTGCGTTATTTTATACATCGTATTTTAGTTTTGTTGAACGCACTATTAAACTGTTCTTTATTTGCATAATCTGATAAAATTCATGCTAAAACATCTGAGTAAGTATACTTGAATAAACCATAATTTGGTAGTTTTTGGAAAATCTGGAGTTGATGTTGAGTATTACGATTACTTGGATTGTTTAACCAATACTGCAGAAAAAAAGCAATTATTGTTACAAAAATTATTCTTTATGGAATTTCAACTCTGATACACAATTTATTTCGAATCTTATTTTAGTTCTTTACGAAATATAAACGATTTTCCAATAATTTGGACAAACGATATTTTTCAACAAACGGGAACGGAAACTAGTGTTGGTTGTTCACGTGGGGTGATATTTTCTACTTCTTTCGCTCGGAATTAATTTCACATTTATAAATTTTGTGCAGTTTTAGTTGTAAGTTGTTGCAACTGTACGAGATCAAGAGATGAAAAAGAATCACGAATTAATATCTTAAAAGCAACGTTTGTTTTGTTTTATTACGCTGCTTTCTGTTTTAAATATTCCCAATAAATTACATATCCTTTTCATCACATACAACACCATCACATAGTATTCGCTGGAAAGTGACAAGTAATTCACAATAAAGCAAATTTTAATTGTAATTTCTAACGTTGAAATAGTAATGTTAAAAAATTCTGAACTTGAGTTTTTGTAATACAGTGTGTCCTAAAAGTTCCCCGTACTCCAACTTTAAAAAATTATTGCCCGTGTTTTTTTTTAATTATTGAATTGTATCGTCTGTTTATAGTTTTGTCGAGTCTTTAATATTTATTGTTTGGTTTTGTTCACGCTCAAGTTGTAAGATAATACAGTTCCACGTCATTTTGTTCTTCATTGCAAGATGAGTTTATCACACATTCAAAGAATTGCGCTGTTTGAGGCTTATTTAGAATGTAAATCATATGAAAGATGTAAAGAATTTTGGCGACATAAATATCCAAATTATGCAACACCGAGTAATGATACGCTCAATCAACTTGTTCGGCTATTTCGTGAGACAGGTTCGGTGGAACACAAAAAAAATACCGGAGTGGAAGTCTGAAAGACGTTCCACCAAACTTTGTGCATGAAACTTAACGGAGGATATTGCAATCCCCTCATCAAACCGTGAGGCGTTTGTTGCAACAAATAGGTACATCACAGGGATCGATACATAAGGCTTTAAGAGCTTTGTATTTGCGTGCTTATCGTGTTACAGGAGCTAAAGCCAATGGACAATGAGAAGCGGCTTTATTATTGTCGATGGTATTCCGATCGACTCATCTGAAGAAACCTTTATCCACCTCGTTCCCCTGATCTGAGCATCCCTTACTTTTTTCTGTGGGGATATTTAAAGAACTAAGTTAATGAAGGTATTCACCAAACAATAGGTGATTTGAAAATTGCCATTACTCAAGGATTCAAGAAGTCACTCCCAGCATCTTGAAACGCATTTCTAAAAATATGCTCAAACGACTTCAGCTTTGCCTCAAAGAAAATTGCGGATATGTCGAACATTTATTAAAAATGTAAGTTCAAATTTTTTTCCTGTTAGGTTAAAAGTGCGTTTCACCATTGGCATAAAAATAATTATTTTAAAGATCGTTGTTTTTGTATAATAAATTCCCGAATCGTCAGTACGAGATCTTTTAGGACACCCTGCATTAAGATTCTTTATCATAATGGCAGGATGTCAGGCTGGATTAATTTATGAGCAAAAGCTATATGTGAACAAATTACTATAAATGTTAAAAGTTTATTGAAAACAATGATTTTTTTAAAAACAACTATGTCCAATTGATTTACCACATTTTAAATGGTAATAGGCTATCCTTGTAGGTCTGTACTGAAGTTATACAATTTAAACCAACTTCTTTTATTATTAGCCTGCGACAAAATGCGATTTTAGAGAAAAAATATATTTGCCTTAGAATATATTCAGTGATGAATATCTTATCAAATTAATTTGTCATTCTTCCCTTAAAGATGGCGATAAGCGACTATGCCGCATGCCTGATACAAGAGTGCCCAAGAAAAAGTAATGTTTAGTTGACTATGAGTGCGAGAGCACTAGCCGTATATAAGTTAATTTTATGACTTGAGTCAACTATGAGAAGAACTTCAGAAAGGGATTTCCAGATCTCTAAAACTCGTAGTTTGTAATAGTAACCTACAAACGACCTTTAGTCATTTTGTAGCTTTCTCATACAGCATGGGTGCGATGTATGGGCATTACATGTTTGGATATGCATGTGTAGGTTGTGTTTAAAATAAGTTGTACAAATCATAAAGATGTCGAAAAGGTGTTAAAATATTAATTTATTCTATGAAAGACAAAAGTGATTTCTATTCTGATAATTTTTCTTCAATTTTGAATTAACCAATGCAATCCGGGTGAGGTCGAATATTTCTGCTAGTTATCAATATAATGGTACTAAAATAGACTTACATCGAAATTATATTCTAAAAGTGAGGCAAATTCAAACAGTCTTTGAAAGACCAAATAGTGATTACGTATAAATGAGATAATCAACTGATGAAACATATAACTTTGAAAATTAATTTTCAATTTAATGGTAGTAAAATAGACTTAAATCGAAATTGTATCGTAAAAGTGCCTGAAATTCAAACGTGATCTGTATGTGTAAAGCACCAAATATATACTTTATTTTCAAATCTAAGTAATGGTAATGGTAATGGTAATTTTAGTTAACGTCGTACTAGAGCAACACAACGGGCTATTGACGACGGTCCGGAATCAGTCCCTTAAGTTTCAAATCTAAGAGTTGCCTCCGAATGACGCCGACCAACCGGTATAGTGGTTAAGGTATTAGCCTCTAGATCGGAAGGTTCCTGGTTCGAATCCGGGTTCGGGCATGGTTGTTTGTAAACGTATGGTGTAGAGGCAAATGGTGCACCTTAAATCTGTCGTGGCCGAAAGTCCTCACGTTGGGTTGGCGTGGAAGTTTGGAGAGTGGGGTGCCAGCTCAGGTGTTGCTTCGTCATCTGACCGTGGTTCAAAATTACGAGGTGTTGTCCTCGGGTCTTTCTCTTAAGGGACTGATCCCGGACCGTCGTCAATAGCCCGTTGTGTTGCTCTAGTACGACGTTAACTAAAAAAATTACCAAATTGGTAACTTTTAATAAACGTCGCACTAGTAAAACAGAACGGGCTATTGAAGACGGTCCAGGTAATAGTATTTAATTTTTAATTAACGTCAAACTCGAGCAACATAACGCTATTAACGACGCTCCGAGATCAATCCCCAAAGAGAAAGATCCTAGGACACCACTTAATTTTGAACCACGGTCAAATGACGAAGCAACACCTTAGCTGGCGCCCCATTCTCCAAACTTCCAGAGCAACCCAACGTGAGGACTTTCGGCCACGACAGAATTAAGGTACACCAGCCACCTCTACACCATACGCTTGCAAACATCCATCCACTGACCCGGAACTATCCACTGACCAAACCAGGAACCTTCCTATCTAGAGGCTAACACCTTAACCACGAGACCGGTTGGTCGGTGACGTTATCATCGTATCTGTCTGTTCAGGATTAATCCCGGATCGTCACTAATAGCCGTTGCGTTGCTCTAGTACAGTGATCGGAAAATTAATTAGTCAAAAGAGCCAAAGATCAACAGTACAACGATTAACATTTCTATTTCTTTTGAGGGCCAAATTTCATTTCAAGAACCATGTTTTTAGGAGTCGGTTTAAACTAGCTACTAATATTAAAAGATACCAGATATATATCTTTCGAAAAAAGAAAAATTTTCGGTCTTTTTCAGGTTTACTCGCTTTTTGATTGGTAATAGCGAGTCACGTGATAGCGAGTCACGTGGTTCAACGGGCTAATGAATTTGGAGCACGCGCAAACGATAAACACAATTATATTTTTTAATTAATTCATTCATAAAATTTGAGAGCATGCGCAAGAGAGTTTGCAATGTTTTCAGAAGAACCGACAAATTCGGTCGCCGTTTCCATAGCAACAGTCGAATATGAAAATATTCCAAATAATTAATGTCAATTTCGCGTAAAAATATAGGTGCGGGTTTAATTTTAAAAGTACGTATTACTTAAAATAATTCGTCGAGTAAATTGCGATTTCAATCAAAAGAATTACATTAAACGCGGATAAAAAGGTTCGTTCTTTACGATTATGGATAAACATAGAAAACTGCATTCAGAAACCTATTGTTTGTATCGTTTTGTGTGAAATAATCAGTACAGATAGCGAGCAACTTAAATAGAGAAAAGGATTACACAAGGTATTTTTAAAATGCTTTTGAAGTGTTATTTGGTATTGAGCATTCTTTTCCGTTTTTTTTTAGTGCCGTTGTCTCTTTATGCCATTGATATCCGTATGGATTTCCCCAGATTCATTAAATTTTGCATTGCATTCGTATTATTTTTTATCGACAACAAAAGATCTTTTTCATTATTTTAAATTTCTATAAATTATATGTGTTTATGGCTGGAGTTGTTTTATTTATTCTTATGCATCGGGTAATTGTTTTTACCCTTTTCGGACAAAAATCTTTAAAACACAAAATAGCGTGTTAGTTTGATAAGTTGAAATTTAATTTGGTAATTTTTTAGTTAACGTCGTACTAGAGCAACACAACTGGCTATTGACGACGGTCCGGGATCAGTCCCTTAAGGAAAAGATCCGAGGACAACACCTCGTAATTTTGAACCACGGTCAGATGACGAAGCAACACCTGAGCTGGCACCCCACTCTCCAAACTTCCACGCCAACCCAACGTGAGGACTTTCGGCCACGACAGATTTAAGGTGCACCAGCCGCCTCTACGCCATACGTGTACAAACATCCATGCCCGGATTCGAACCAGGAACCTTCCGATCTAGAGGCTAACACATTAACCACTATACCGGTTGGTCGGCTTGATAAGTTGAATAATATAACATATGCTGACAATTTAAAAAAGCACATTTTCATAAGTACTTGATCTCTTTGATTGATTCAAATATTTATTTGACGTGTCTGGATGATTATTCTAATAAGAATTTATCGGACATTTTTTTACTTTGTAGAAAATTTCTTCTATGTAGCAGAATAGTTAACTTTTATTATAGGCATTTTAAAAGGCCAGCTCTAAAGTAAGAATTCTTCAAATTTGAATTATTTATTGAAAAAATACTAGTTTATTTAATTAATTGGTTTTAATTGCTGTTCTGCACTATTTTTTTTTACTCGACAACAAATTATACCAGGACCTTTGTTCCATATCTTTGTGCTTCTGATAAAAAATGACTACATTTCTTACGAGAATGTTTAAGACAACCTATTGAACGGCATTATGCTCTTGCAATGTTTTTTTAAAATGCTTTTGCATTGAATAAAAGTTTAGGACTTTATTTTTTTTAATGGATGTTATGTTCCGCTGCCCATCTAAATCTCAAACTTTCCTAAACAGATCACGTTGGCGTGGTGCTGCCTCGTCATCTGGCCGTGGTTCAAAATTAGGTGATGTTGTCCTCGGTTCTTTCCCTTTGGGATTGATCCCCGTCAACTCGATCCAATTAAAAACATCGGGTATGTGGGAGCTGATGTACGTTAAATATGTAATGTCCTCTAATGTCCTCACGTTTACGGGTTTTGGAATCTTGGAGAAAAGGGTGCCAGACCAGATATCAGCCTCGTCATCAGTCCGTGGTTCAAAATTACAAGGTGTTATTCTAGAATCTTTTCCTTCGGGATTGATCTCGGACCGTCACTTATAGCCCGTTGTGTTGCATTAGTGTTACGTAAATTCAACTACCTACCTATTCATTTTTTTCTGATTAAAAAAATAACTAAGTCTTGTTATTAAAAACAATTTTAAAATACTAGTATGAGATGTCTGAACAATTTTCGTTGCAAAAATTATAGTTCTTATACTTATAATCATGTAGAATTAAATAAAATTTCGTATTATTTTGTTTTTCAAGTATAGAGGCTTGGAATCAAGTAAATAAATGACAGTTTTAAATTAACAATTTTTTGAGCAATAATGGTGTACAAGAAAAACATTTGTATGGAATTTTAGATGTTAATCATCTTACGTATACATGATACTAATGGTCATTAGTGTATTCGTCATGATACGAGAAAATCAACTATAACAAAACTGTTACAAAGAATTTAACTTAAAAGTTGACCTGATGAACTTGACAAAAAAGAACTACTTAATATAGAAAAGTAAAGTATCTCTCTTACATTTTAAAATAAATCCAAATATCCAATACCTGAAGTAAGTGCTTCAGTATCTATTTTTTAAGACATAATATATTTCACTAGGTGTCCCCCCCCCTGCTCGCTGACGCTCGCCAACCCCCGAAGGAATGCTTTGCAATCCTTATTGGTTCGCTGCGCGAACCTAACTCGCTTCGCTGCGCGAACCTAACTCGCTTCGCTCGCATCAATGAAGACACGTGTCCTAGCAGAAGGGATTGTTTACAAAATCTGATATTCCAAAAAAATATTTTTCAAACATAAATTTGTTGCACTACAGAAAAATATACAGTACCTCTGGAATTAGAACTCGAACAATGTGGAATTCAAATGAAAACTTTGAGCAAATTTTGACTCAAAATGTGAGCTCTGCTTTGGAAATAGAATACCCAGCATGTTGTTTGTAAGCTACAACAGCTTGACTGATATATACTTGTTTTAATAAAATTTCATCCAATAACGCTATAAATTCAATTGAGGCGAAAGGCTTCGTGGTAAACAAACAATCGTACAGTGTTGCCAAATGCGGTAAAAAATAACGTCGTTTTTTGCGTACCACGTAAGAGAATTATGTATATAGATTTCTAACGAACATTTGTTTTTTCTAGTGGGAAAAGGTGGTAAAAGAGTTAGTTTACACACAATGCAAAATGTGGTCACCGATTGAGTTTACACATATTAAAGCAAAATTGTGCTTCCACGAACAGTAAATTGACATTATTTTTTATATAAATGTAGCGTTTTTTCAGGTAAGTTAAACGACGTGCAATATATGAAACAGAATGGTAGAGTATTTTTGATTAATTGTTTTTAATTTGAAATATATATTATCTCTCAAATGCACGAGGTGTTGTCAATAAGTTCGACCGTCAAATCTGCTGCGTTAAATAAATGAGGGACTCCGTTTTGCTGGTGTCCTTAGATATAGTCACCTATATATAGTTATAGTCATATTACACTTATAAATATAGTCACGATATAGACAAGAGCATTTATCAACGATTTCAATGGTCCTGATTGATGGTCTGATAGTTAGCGGACTGGCCCTCAGTTCAACAGGCTCTGGGTTCGAATCCCAGTCTTAGCATATACTTTCGTAATGTTAGGAACCCACTTAATAAGCTGTAGGTACCGATATACTTACCCTCGCGTAGCAAACACTGAAATGGCCAACAAAACAAACCGATTGTTAGTTCTACCAAGACAGGAAACAAATAGCATAAGTAATCTTCTTTCGATTATAATCGAAAGAAGATTTCACGAATAGTTATATGGACAGATCAATGGTTAGATCTGTCCTTTACCAACAGTGATTCAATCTGAATCTTCTCAATCGTCATAAATCTTCGTTCCTTATTCTTTATTTCCAGTAGTTGAGGCATATAGGTAGATCAATCGGACTCGATCTACACAACAGGCTATTGGTGACGGTCTGGAATCGATCCCTGAAGGGAAAGATCTGAGTACAACACCTCGTATTTTCGAACCATGGTTGGATGATGCGGTTACACTTGATCTGACACACCACTCTCCAAGCTTCCACAAGATCCCATCATGAGGACATTTGAGGCCCCGATAAATTTAACTGGCACCAGCACACCCATATATACGATATTCTTCGGTTAGACCAGGGGTGGCCAACCTTTTACATACAATTCGTCAATTTTTTTCACATACGAGTTCAAATGCGCCATACAACACAAGCACCTTTTATACCTTCTTACTTTCATGGTACTGGCATATTCATAATAACCTTTTTAATAAAAGTATGTTTATTGACATAATTAACATTTTAAGTCATTTAATTATTGTATATAAAACTATTTTTCCAAAACATAATCATTACTTACCATTAGTGGGACTTTTGAGCCTGTTTGGATTTCGCTAGTTTTTCAATGTTCGGTGTTAAATTTGTTACAGAGAATTCTTCAAATTTGAATCAGTCATTCGCGACGTCGTTTGCTTTTAATAATTTTCATTGATGAAAATGCTTGTTCACATCTATATGTCGTTCCGAAACGACATATGTAATTTTTTGCAAAATTTCTTAGTTCTGGAAAATGTTTACAGGGTAATGAACGCCAGAAATTAATGTTAGAATCATTTTAATCCGAAAAAAGCTCATTAAATTACATTTTTAATAATGAATTTGTTTTTAAATCAATAAGTTCCAATTGAATGCTACTAGGCATCTTCATTACGTTTTGTTCACTGCGTGAAAATGGGTTAATAAATGCGAGCATGCAGTTTTATTCTTTAGCCAGATCATGAAAACGACTTTTAAATGACTCCTGCAATAACTTGACTTTTTCGATATATTTGATCAAATTGTTATTATCCGCAGCACATTCACTTTGCTCTTTCAAATGTGGAAATTGACTTAAATCCTGATTTTCTAACAGAGAGATGAAGAGTTTTAATTTCATTTTAAATGAATTTATGCTATTTACTAAGCTAGGAAATAATTTATTCTTTCCTTGTAGTTTCGAATTTAGATCATTGAGATGGCTAGTAACATCAACTAAAAATGCCAAATCAAATAGCCAGGTGATATCGAATAATAGAGTTCTTTCATCAGGAAGTTCATTTTCCTGTTCTAAAAAATTATGAACTGCGTTTTTCATTTTCCAAAATCTACTCAGAACCTGTCCTCTAGAAAGCCAGCGCATCTCACAATGAAGGATAAGTTCACCATATTCCAAATCTAACAGTTCACAATATTCTCTGAATTCTCGTCTGTTTAATGCTCTTGCTCTAATTTTGTTCACACATTTCACAACCGGAAACATAACATGCTGCATTTTTAAAATTTTCCCACACAGTGCCTCTTGGTGTATAATGCAGTGATATTTTAGTACAGGACGATTAAAAAAATTTTCAAGCAAAGTTGTAGTGCCATTGCTTTTACCTATCATTGACGGCGCTCCGTCAGTACACACACTGATGAGTTTACTATAATCTAATTTCAGATTTTCTAATCGTGATTTTACTTTTTCAAAGATGTCTAATCCTCTTGTTTTACCCTGCAATGAAACAGACTGGCAAGTTCTTCAAAGACATTAAAATTATCATCAATTCCTCTTATAATGCTTAACTGGACTACATCACATATGTCCGTTGATTCATGCAAAGCTAATGAAAAGAAAGTACAAGAATGGACAAGGTCTTTCAGTTGCTGAGATACATCCTGAGAGAGTTCTTCGATACGTCTCGTAACTGTCTGCCTTGATATAGCAATTTCGTCTGCTTTCCTTTCAATACCTTTGTTACCAAGATGGCGTGCAAATATTTGGAGATAAGGCAACAATTTCTTCACCGTCAGAAAAAGGTTTCTTTTATTTTTCGCCAATGCTAAAGCTATTTCATAGGACGCAACTGTCATTGCCAAGTCTTCACAACTTACTTTAGTAAAAATATTTTGTCTTCTTCTGATTTCTTCTTTTTTCTTAATCACGTATTCCTTTCGTAACTCGGACCCAAGAACGAGCTTCATTATTCCTTCTGTATTCGCCTGATGCTGTGTTTTATAGTGTCTATTAAGATCGTCTTCTGTTATGTGAAAGAGTACTTTCACAAACAATGCAAAACGGTATTCCTGATGGACTTGCTATAAATAACAGTTCATTTTCCCACTATTCATTGAATTCACGCCTACTATCACTTTCCGCACTTCTTTTGCTCATTTTCTTTCGCACTAAGACGGCTGTATAGATTGAAATGTAAGCACTCGGCTGATGAAAATAAAGTGGTTGCATACTTCCTGTGAGTGTTTATAATACTATTTCCCGTGAGTGTTTATATTACTATTTTCTGTGTTTACATTACTGCTGAATTAATTTGTCTGATACACGTACAATCCTTGTCTGACGTAGAGATGGGCGATCCGCTCAGGAGCTGACTCAAGAGTTAACTCTCTTGACGGAGTGAGCGAGCGCTGATTCGTCAAAAAAGAGCTATAGCTCTTTTTTAACCAATCAGGACTGAAGAGCGGTAACTCTTTTTTAACCAATCAGCGCTTCCACTCTCGAAGAGTCATTTCCGCATGCGATCACCAACTCAGTGATTCTTTTTGGGAGTTGATTCTTTTCGAGATTTGGCTCTTTCGAAGAATCATTTCCGCATTCGATCGTTTGCGCTCACTGATTCTTTTGGGAGTTGATTCTTTTAAGGAGTTAACTCTTTGGCTCTTTTCGATAACTATAGCTCTCGAAGAGTCAATTCCGCATTCGTTCTTTTGCGCTCCCTAGCTTTTTGTTACTTTTTTGAAGTTTCAAATTTTTAAATATCAATGTATTATCATAAATGTTATTTTTTTAAAATTTAATTCAATTTTAGATTGAAAGGGTGTTTTTACGGCTTAAGTCATGTCACGCCTTTTAGCACTAATTAAAACTAGTCTTAAGGTTGTTATTAAAACATATTCTAACAGTTATTATGTTATTCACTTAACATTAATATAATAATTATAATAAAACCTTGATTTCTCGGGAGTGATATCATTTTAATAAAGCTACACAAAATTAAATTAAACGTAACTCGTTTTTATTGCATTGCCTTCACAAAACAAGGCATTTTGAAAATATTTTATTAAAAGACAGGGAGGGGACTTGGATTTTGAAAATCTTTGGGACAACGAGTATTCGAGGGTATTATATACCTATATCTTAAAATAAATAGTAAAAAATCTTAAGTACTTCAATAAATTAATAATATTTTTATTATATGATTTTAAAATATCATTTAAATTATTAGGAAGTCTCATTTGGTAACTAAGTGGTTTTAGAAAGAAATCTTAATGTATCCAAACACGTCCAAGACACTTTTTTTAAATGTGGTATAGAAACATTTTAATGATATTTTTATGTTTTGTGTTTTAAACAATAGCAATGGGCTATAAATATTAAAAGTATATATTAATAATTTTGTAAAACTATGATAATTATGTATGAAATTTTAAAGAAATGTGTCAAAAACTTCAAATGTGCTACATGAAAATCTATTCAACCAATTTGAAAAATGATGCTACCAAAATAAACTACATGCATATTTCTAGGGAATGAACTAGAATAAAAGGATATTTAAATAAACAACAATTTTACAAGTGATTGAAAAATGAATAGAAGATTTTTTTATAGTTTTACAGTCCTACTTCTTAAATAAATAGTAATAATTTAGAAACTTTTGAACTCAGCATAATTATTCTAGTTCATTCACTTGACAACATTATAAATAACAAACTCTCAAAAGTTTACTAGAATCCAGTTATAAGTTTTTGTATTATAACATTTGAAGTGAGGAAATAATGCAAAAATATTAATTTAGAGTTAAAGGTAGTTTCAAGTGCATCGCTTGCTCCCTTGCGTTTGCTCTTTGTGTAAACAATTTTGTTCTTCCTTCTCTTTAAAAAAGTTCACTCCATTTCCAAAAGAGAAACCATTTAAATATTTGAAAAAACTTTCTAAAATTATATTTGCAATAAAAAGTAAGGTTTAAATTTTGATTTTGCCATGTTTTTGGCCTTTTAATGGCCATTTCCAGTGTTTTCCATTCTTACTTCTTGTTTTCCCACCTTGATTAAAATCTTAATACTTCTTTAAGTAATTAACAGAGAAAAAATTAAATATGTTTTGGAAAGTCAAATAAATACTTTATCCAATAAAATCGAAAACTTTTTTAGAATACTTGGTCAAAAATGAGATTTTTAACGTGTTTGGATATTTTAAGTGCTACTTCTGTAATCTCAACGGGTTCATGACGGGAATTACAAAAGTAGAAGTGTCCTCAAAGTAATTTATTCTTTATGGACAATTTCAAAGTTATATGAATTGACATGGTTTTGGGCCATCTTATGCCTTAGCAATTAAATTTTACAGCTTAGCAGCCCTATGCTGTAATGCCTATCGTCCTCGGGCCCCGTCTTCCTCCTTTTGTTGATTTTAGAGGTAAACTGTGCAATTGCTGGATGAGTGAGTGTTTCAAGTGTTGTGTGCGTGGGTGTTTCAAGTGTTGTGTGCGTGGGTGTTTCAAGCACGCTTGGCGCCTCTTCGTCTGGACACATGCGCTCACGTGACAACGAGGGATGTTCGATGGCCCAAACATATTGTATACATTTCGATATGTTATATACATTATTATATATCTCAAAGGAGCGGTGAGTCATCAAAAAGAGCTAGCTCTTTTTAGTGAGTGAGCGGTTCCGATCCGATCCCTGAAAAGAGTAATTTTCCCCATCACTAGTCTGACACAATGCATTGAGCCAATTTCCTGTGTTTCTACATTACAAGGCATAACAGAAGATGGATTAATTTATTCTTTAAAAAAATAGTAGGCGAAAGAATGCAATGCGCCGCTTGAAATCATCCAATGCGCCACGTTTGGCGCATGCGCCACAGGTTGGCCACCCCTGGGTTAGACTATTTCAAACTCGTAACAAATCCAATCGCTAATCTGCTACTCTTTTAGTTGGCCTACCTTGGCTCATTCCAAAAGAATAAAATGTCTCAGGTAGACATGTCTGGCTTGTAGATTGGATGGGATTACTACATTGTTTACAAAAAGAGTTTGACGAGTTTCAATGTTGGTATACGACGCTAGCCATAATTGAAGCAGAAAACTCTTGTGTAGCGTGTTTGGTCAGTTCCACAAAGCAGTCTCCTGTAGCTGGTTCAGAATCTTCTGGTAGCTGTCTGCCTTGACAGTTTTACACAACAGACATGGTTAGGAATTTATTCTTGGTTGAAAACAAACAAATGAATATCGACTACTAGGGTTTTCACTAACACACTATTACTTCTCCACAACCATAGAACTCAGATAAACTTTTTAATAGATTATTTCTGAGAGCATTTTTCAATGTCTTGTAAATCTCTGTATCGGGTTTGCTGAATTATTTTTAAACGAAACTTCGCTAAAAAACAAGTGGGGTTTAATCTCATTGTTTAAATTACTAACTCTCAACATAAACTTTTAAAATTAGTGAAACCGAAAAAAATGTTCATGGTAAACTGTTCGCTTCAGGCTGACTTACTACACTTGTATACATAAATAAATCGCAGGCCTCAAGTCCATGCCATTTCCTGTATAAGGGAAAAGGCAATCTAAAACTTATCGCCTGCACCTCGTACTACTGTTGAAATAGTCGAGAACACCTGCATTCAAAAGTTAAGATACACTGTGAGATTACGTTTTATTATACTTTTCACGAAATCGTCAAAATTCAATGCATGCAGTCTACCATGTCATTGGAAGGTTTCGTGGTGAGAGTGATAACCTTACATGCATTGTAGATCGTCATAATGGTAGAATGCCAGATAGTGTGGGGTGTCATTGATTACCATTCGCTATCTTCGCTGCTGCGAATTCAATGTAATCTTAACAGCAACCGCTACATCAGAGAAGTTGAAGACGTAAAAGTCATACTCTTCCTTCAGAACATCCTTTATTCTATATTTGAGCAGGACAAAGTCTGACCCACACTTTGCTGAGAATGTTAGCCATTTTCTCAGTACGGCAGATATCGCTTGTTACCTGACTTCAACGTTCGACAGCCATACACTATTAAACACGTCTGGAATATAGTCACTTGGCAACTATCCTGTCATGATTCTCCAGCAACTAGTACAACATTCCATTTCCTGGAATTGTAAACGTATGCAAGGAGTCAGGAAATCGATTCCCGGGTGTAAATCCACAACCTCTTCGATGCGATACCACGAATTAAAGCAGCTGTTATTGCAGCTCGTGGAAGGTTCACTACATATTGATTTTTTAAAGTTATAATAATTGAATTTTTCGGAAACTTTAATCGTTTATGAATAATGATATCAGTAATACGTAGCATAAATTGCATTCGAATCGTATGATTCTTTCACGGTGTTGCAATTTTCACAAACAGTAGATATTTAAAACACCAGTTTGAGACTTAACTGAATTTATATCAAATAATAGTTTATACAAAAGCAATGTCAATGAAAAATAAAAACGAATTTTCGTGTCATTGATCCATCAGTACGTTTTTTAAATTCTGAAGAGGAGCACCAAATCCCGATTAGCCCGAGTGTTGCAAGTTAAATCCAACTACAAAAGAAAAAGGTGAATTTTTCACAGATAATTTAGCACATAATTAGCACAATCATTACTGAATCTTCAAGCCATCCAGCAGGATTACATATGTAAAGATGGCCCCGATTATGCCAATGATAAAATTTCTCCTGATGGGCACGATTTTCCACACCGTAAGACTGACTTCCTTTTGCGTCGTTATAAGAAACACTAACGTGTTGAAGCCTGAAAAAACTCTTGAATTCGCTAAAGATCTTGCGCGTGTTCCCACGTCGGAGATCGCCTCTCCAAGCAAAGACGCTGACACTGCCATGGCAAAGAAACAGCTCAGTGAATCCAAGAAACTGAAAAAAACCATAGTTCGTCGATAATCGTACATATAGAATGAAACTGGATGGAGGATGTCCGTGATTAACGAATATATAGCTCCAGAGCTCTGTATCGTAATGCAGAACATCAGAAAGGACAAACAGTCGATGCGCTCGACTTCTGAAACGATGCTGGAGTAAGAACACATCAAGCTGTCGGGATCTAAATCACAATTTCTGGTTATTAGTTTTGCGAAGGTTTGGAATTTGAGTTTGGTATGTTCACAAATCGATACGTAGAAGACAGCGAAAACAGAAGCAGGCATACTGAAGATAATTTGCATGGTTAAGGTGTATAATGCGTTTAAAAATGTGTTGTACGCTTTTGGCAGACCAAGATCTATTAATGTCACATCGAGGTGAAGCAGGAAAACGGTGTTCAAAATAAGTATTGTCAACTGCATCACAATTGACAGTCCCATCCAAACGTAGAACCATGGTTTCAATCGGTGCTTGATGTGAATTTTCGTCTTGCCTAGATCGAGAGCAATTGCTTTCATCTGATTGTAACTATGGCAGAGAGCGTAACGATTCACGATTGCATTGAAACCCACAATGCTTGACAGGAGCACATGCTTTGAAAACTGGGTGACTAGTAAATATTTTATGATTGGATAAATGATTAACAAAGAAAATAATGCATTGGCGACAGTATGCATGTATCCTGTGATTGTCTTCTTGTCCTGTGAAGTAATTACTGGAAAAATCAATCCCAAATGAAACAGTTTGAAGATAAATTTGTAAGGATACTTCATACTCGTTGCTTTCAGTCTTAATCGCATGGTAACGCGCTTAGATACTGAACTTGAAATAAGGAATACCTGCTGACTTTCAACCGATTTTCTGACTTATATTTCCCAAATTCATTTCACATCAAAGAATACGAAAACAACTGCTTCCTAAAACTAGTTTTGACCTTCTTATGGGTCCAACAGAAACGGAAGGAAACTCATTACATTTTCTACTAGGTACATAAAATAAAAATCGATTGCTGACTTGAATAGAAAATAATCTAAGGTATCACATATGAACGTTATCGATTTCTTAAGTAAAATCTATTTACTTACGAGAACACCTACCAATCATAATAAAAATTGATCAGGTGAAATTAAGAAGGGGAAAGAGTCTTATTCAGGTAAACAGTTATTAACAATTGATTGAAATAATCTGAAAAGGTTCGTTTTCACACATGCCACTAACTTCACTGAATGTCAACTGGTATAAGTATAAAATGCTATTTTGTGTGTGTGAGGTATACTTTTACTCAGACTCAAGATACTCTTTATCTTTATTCCAAGTTATATACAGAAAAAAAAAGGAAATTGTAAATGACATTTCAATTAATTAAAGCTTTTGTTGCAAAGGGTTTAAGACATAAAAAATGTACTTGAAAGCTCAGTTAGCCATATGTAAAAATACATAGAAAAATTGATTTAACAGCCAGGTACCATTAAGCCCGGTGCTCATATCCGGTTTTTCAACGTGCGGTGCCACTGCGGTCTGAGACACATTAGATCTAATGGAGTAGTCTACATATGCATCCGGCGCCGCTGCTGCGACGCACGTCCAACTTGCGTGCAATTTGTATCGCAGTTCCCCACGGCGCCGCAGCTCGCAGCACACGCTTCTCCAGTCTCAAGTACCTTGTTTTCATAAATAAATGGAATATAAATAATAATGAATAAATGGCTGTATCCAGTAATGTCTATTGTGTGTTTCAAAATATTTTTCTTTTTACACCAAGTAAGCGAAATAAACACGTTTTCTTCGATAGAATATTTATCGAAATGGCGCGAAATGAGTACGTGCGTCATTTCACTGTTATGTGTGCATAGTTGGGCTTAGTTGCCACAGCGGCGTCGCGCGTTGAAATGTCGGATGTATGCACCGGGCCTTATAGTTCTTCTTTAGGACTGGAAGACGAAATAAGTCGAACAAAAAGTGAAACATCGCTGTGGTAATGGTAATGGTAATTTTAGTTAACATCGTACTAGAGCAACACAACGGGCTATTGACGACGGTCCGGGATCAGTCCCTTAAGGGAAAGATCCGAGGACAACACCTCGTAATTTTGAACCAGGAACCTTCCGATCTAGAGGCTAACACCTTAACCACTATACCGGTTGGTCGGCAAACATCGCTGCGTCATTTATGTAGGATTTTAATTCTTGAGCACATTGGAATCTGGCAACACACTTGGCTACCGATTCTGACCGCTAGTTTTTCTTTACGCTTGGCGTGGATTACGAGCGCGCGCGTGCAAATATTCTGTTTTTGAGAAAGAGGTAGAAAGAGAGAGAGAGAGAGAGTTCGACGGTTATGTGGAGTTCGGATAGCTGTTGATAGTTGATTGACTCTCTGAGATTGTATTGATGTAGATAGTTGTATTGATGTAGGTAGTTGTATTGATGTAGGTAGTTGTATTGATGTAGGTAGTTGTATTGATGTAGGTAGTTGTATTGATCTAGGTAGTTGTATTGATGTAGATAGTTGTATTGATGTGGATAGTTGTATTGATGTAGATGGTTGAGTTAAGCTGAGATAGAATTGATGCAGCTTACGGCAGGCCTCGAAATAGATTTTTTAATACAGGTGCACATTGTGCACCTAAGTTTTTAAATTAGGTGCACACGTTATATTTTAGGTACACATTAAAAAAAAAACGTAATATAAGAGTATTAATGCAATGTAAACTACTTTATTAGTTGGGTATGTTTATAAAGGGGGGTTCGTAGAAGAGTAAATAAAAATATTTAAAAATCGAAATTCTCCCTTCTCCGGCATACGGCTGTCGCTTCAACAGAGCCATCTGGAAAATGTTTCGATCATCCGATAGTTCTTGTGACAGTGACACAAGTAAACCTTCCTCTTGTATAAACCTGTTACGGCCCAGCGATTTTGTTTTCGCATAGTGTGTAATGAGGAATTTTAATTACGTTCCTTTGGAGCGAAAGAGGTCGATCCTAATATTTTGTTCAAACATCAAAATAACATAAAACACGTTCCTCCCTTCCTTTTTTTTAACGGGAAAAGCTAGCGGGAAAAATTAAGTGCACAGTTTTATTTTCATTTGCACAATACACCTGTGCACCCGGGTATTTTGAGCCCTGGCTTACGGTATTTAAATTGTTCGTAAAAAATGTTGTTTTGTGTCAACCAGCGTTCCAGTTCTCGTCATTGAAATAAAAAAACTTAACCCTAGACGACCGAGCACACAGGATGAACAATCCTACATTTCTGTCACAAGATTCATCAACAGCTATTGATTAAGCTGAAACCAATTAGGGATCTTCGATTTGCTGATTGGTTATATTCGAAGACATTTTGACTGTTCTGTCTTTTACTGTTTTAGCAATCAGAGGTAACGTATTAATATTTTTAGAATTTCTGCCTTGTTCTGAAAATCCCGGAATAGCTCTTCGGAAGTATTTATAAAACAACGTTTAATACACTAACCGTCCGTGTATGGTATGCCTCTCTTAGCAATCTCTTAACAATGAAGATTACATTATTAACATTGTTAGAAGATTGCACCCTATAATAAATACAGAACTTGATTTTTCTTGGCTCTTCTGAAGTTCCAAAACTGCTTTCTTCCTCGTATCATCGGAGGGATGTCTGTAGCCAGCATTTAGTCGAAATCGAATCGTGACAAAGTCGCACTCAAGTGGGTAAAGAGCCGTTGTTTGCCGACCATTTCCCTAAAGCTTCTCTTTCCTAAGAAAGTGGAGCCGTTATCTAACAGCCGTGATACGTCATGATGCCGCGGGCTTAACTAGACGGGCGTCTAAACAAGAATCCAGAGGTGTCAACTTAGGCGGACAGAATGACAGAATACGTTGGAGAATGGGCAACACAGACGGCTGTCGTGGTTTATTTTATTCGAGAAACAAAACGGTTTTTTATTCTCTACTTCAAAGTTTCTAACTTCGGGATCGTTGAAGGTAGAGTGAAAATTTCAACAGATTTCAAATCAGCGTATATTTCTACGCCAGATGGCTATCAAAAACAGTTTTACTATTCAATTATTTAATTATTATTAAATAATTAATTATTCATAAAATAGAAAATCACATTTAAGGTATCGATCTGGTGTAAAATTTTCCGCAGATTTTGAATCCGTTGAAATTTTCATTCTGTGTTTAACGATCCCGATTTTACAGAAACGAATTAATCAATGGCAGTCAAAAATGTTTATTTATTTTTCTCCTCTTCGCTCGAATCGTTTGGAGCAGGAAATGAAATCTTCCATCTACAAGAGAAAAAAAGTTTCCCAACTGTTTGAGACCGCTATGACGACAGTCATGGAAATGGCGGCTCCGATCATTTTCGTTACGCTCACAAACAACGCTCTCTAGGAAACCAACATCACGTGTTAGTATAAACAACGTTTTAGTGACGTCCCCCCCACGATACATCACGGCCCCTAGATCGCAGCTACGCTATCTTAGGAAACCGAAGCTTTAGGGAAAGATTTGAGGACAACACGGTCAGATGACAAGGCAACACTTGAGCTGTGTTTCGGCTCTCCAAACTCCCTTTACCAACCCATAGGCGTAACTAGGTTTGTTGAATGGGGGGTCAGTACTCCCGAAAAGTATGGACTGTACCCCCAGTGAAAAGGGGAAGATTAAATTAATTATATCAAGGGTTCCCAAACATATCTATGTCATGATACCCTTAAGGTTATTAGAATTTTTTTCACGCCACCCTTAAGAGAATTGAAATTTTTTCACTGCACCCCCTCGTCGCCGATCAACCGGTCTGGTGGTTATTGTGTCAGCCTCTAGATAGGAAGATTCCTAGTTCGAATCCGGGTCAGTGCATGGATGTTTGTAAACGTATGGTATGGAGGCGTCTGGTGCACTTTAAATCTGTCGTGGCCGAACGTCCTCGCGTTGGGTTGGTGTAGAAGTTCGGAATCTCCGGGTTCCAGCTCAGGTATTGCCTCGTCATCTGACCGTGGTTCGAAACGACGTGGTGTTGTCCTCGCATCTTTCCCTTTGGGGTTTGATCCCAGACCGTCGGCAATCCGTTGTGTAGCTCTAGTACGACGTTAATTAAAAATTACCAAGGCACCCTCATCATACAATATCTATCTGTGGTATATTATTTGCTTAGCAAAATGTATATTAGGTTTTTTGTTTAGCAAAAAATTAGATTATAGATCATGGGTGTTTTGCGGCACCTCTCATTTCTACGTGGCACACACTTTGGGAACCCCTGAGTTATATTAATATAATTACCTCATATTAATGTAATTAACACATATTAACGTAATTAACGCATATTAACGTAATTAACGCATTGTAACGTAATTAATGCATAGTAACGTGATTAACACATAGTAACGTAATTAATTATTTTATTAAGTTTATTAGTATGATTCATATACATCACTTCTTGATAATTAATGGATTCTATTAATTACTCATTAATTAACACATTATTTTTTTTTAATCCGAATTTTTTTTTATTTATACAATATTTACCAGATGACTTTATGGTGAATTTTAAAACTTACAACACATTTAAATTAGAAATTAAAACGTCGATTTCTTCGTAAACGTTTCAATTTTTTCTGAACTTTTTAGATTTAATCTTAATTTACTTGCTTCCTATGAGTGCTCATAATTTTTAAAAAGAGTATTAACTATATACTGATGAATAACTACATGCATGCATTATAATTGCATGCATCCATGGTTGGGCGGTAACGCGTTACTTGTAATAATTACTTTTACAGTAATCTTAAAGGTAATTCGTTACATAATTATCGATTTTAGTACCAGTAACGCGTTACAAAACTCAAAGGACTCCTTAAAGTAATCTGGACCGCTAAATATTTCTTTAACACTAGGTGTTAAAAATATATTTAAACATTTTTTTTTACTGATAAAAACGTAGTGACTGCCAGTGTTCTTCGCCCAAAGTTTGAACTCGGTACTTGACTTGATCCTGTCATGACTGATTCGGATTGGGATAATGTCAATGCATTTCTTCAAAGAGAAAATATCAAACGAATCATAGAAGAGAAATATTGTGCTCACAAAAATGAATCTTTTCCTATTGATTGTATTGATGATGACTAACATTAATCTTACTGTAACGATGAATTTTTTGAGACAGTGAAAACATCCTTCTGACGCCGATTTTGAGTTATCCACTTATTTTCAAAACAAAGATTGTAGTTTGTCTGCATTCTGTTCTCTACCTACAGTAAAAATCATATTTGTAAAATACAACACTCCCTTGCCAGCCAGTGCAGCTGTTGAAAGATTGCTTAGTTCTGGCTGTTTGTGTCTCCTACACAATCGCAGCCGCGTTAGTGACAAAAATTTTGAGATGCAGATTTTGCTGTATCACAATAGATTTTCTTATAACGATGTAATCAAGTTGATAAAAAATATTTCGTTTATTTATTCCTACATTATTTTAAAAACATTTGTAAACATGGAATTTTGTCGTAAAAAGTAATCTTAAAAGTAATTGTAATTGTAATGTGTTACTATTGAAACGTAGTAATTTTACAGGTAATTCGTTATTGTTTACGAAAAGTAATTGTAGCAAGTTACATTTAAACAAGTAACGGCCCAACCCTGCATGAAACTATAATACTAATGCATTGTAATTGCATGCAACTAATATTAATGATGAGATTAAAACATGAAATCATTCGTCCGTGTTGGCATAAACTTAATCTTAGAAACTTAATTAATAGAGATATCACTGTTGTAATATCAAAAGAAAAAAAATAACATACTTTTCACAGAAAACATTTCTATTAAATTTTTTAAGTAAAAAGTCATCTCCTGAAGGTATTATTTAAATTCTAACATAATTGCATTAAATATATGTCTTACCATTAAACTGTAATAATGCTTTCGTAGTGTTATTTTTAATACTCAAACATCTACTAAAGCAAAAAAGTGCAGAACATGTGCTGCGGACTCGTGTTTGTAACAAAATGAATCAAGCAGTCTTGAGCTGACACAAGGAAAGAAATAGTCAAGGAATCCCATACTGCTTTTCTAACACGTTTAATAAAGCTGAATGATTGCATAACTAAATGGCTTGTCTGATTGCATTGTAATAAATCAAGACGCTTTAAAGAGCCCCTTATGGAATTTAGACTTCTAATATGTAGGCAGTTAAAAAATAGTGATTATAAAGTGAAACTAGTAGAAAACTTAATGAGAAATACATAAATGTATGTCGAGAAAAGGAAATGAACCACCAAAGATGTCCCTATTCATTGACGAGTGTAAGTATCGAGAATTCATTTGCGCGGACCCTTGTAGTACTCAGAACCATAGGCGTGAGTAGGGCTGATGAAAAAGGGTCAGTACCGAGAAGTATGGACTGTAAACCATAAAAAAGTGAAGCATATGGAGACCTCTCAGGGGAAATGTTTGTATTTTTATGCTAAAAATCACATTGTATATTAATAAATTGTTTCGTAGCACATTGATAAAATTATTAAATATTTTGCATCTAGCAAATGTTAGACACTTTCTTTTCAAATAAAGTCATTTTGAACAGTGTTGTTTTATTGTATCATTATATGGAGAAACACAGTATTTGGTTTAACAAATTACTTAAGGACAGTCTTGTATTACACTAAAACTCTGCTACAGTAAGTATCGTTTATATGGTCAGCTCAGCGGTCCAGAAAAATCAGACCATATAAGCGGAACAATACTACACTATTTAATTATGGCAGGATTATATTCACCTATTAGAATATAAGAATCCTGACGAATCTACAGCACTTGCAAGAATGGGATTTGGTACGCAGGTATTCCGAATTGTTTGCAATTTTGGGGTCGCGGCAATTTTTAAATTTCAATCTAGAACATTTTTAGATGAATCTAATGTTATTTAACTATTGTTTTCTTTGGAGTGGCAACAGCATAAAAGATAGCAGATTCAAAATTTTATTTTTTCGTTTCCGTTTTTATTTTGAGCAGAGGAACGATTTGTCAGCAGACTAAAGAAACAAATAAAAATTTTTAACATAATTGAAGTTCTTATTCGTCAAGCCATGATACAAATGAAACAAAATTTTCCTCTACTCTTTTCGTCTTAATTTCAATGTAATTTTCAAACAGGAAGAGAGAACTTCATCTAATAAAGACAAACGTCCACCTGTTGTGCTTGGGGAGGAAGATAATTAAGGGTGGGTGGGTAACGCCGACGATGATTCAACGCAAAAGAGAAATGGGGGGAAAGGGAGGAAAGTAAAGGCGTAAATTCAGGTCTTCTCCGGGGTCGCAAAGACTTTTATTCTTCTGGTCATTCCCTGCGTTTCCTCGCGCCTTAAGAAATGTTACAATTACTATTGTATCATTAAAAAAAAAAAAAACGATAACCTTATTGAAAAGATAAAAAAACCAGAATATATAACCGATAACCAGGATAATAAAATGACTACACTGGTGAAAGAAATTAAGAGAATTTCCAGACTTGGTCGATTCTCTCGAACTACTGTACCGATTTTAATGAAATTTGATACGCACATACATTGATACAATACAAAGCAAATACCCATTCGATAATTGTAAGACACACGCATGATCGTGCGTAACATTCGTTGGAGTCGGAAGGTATGAAACAATGGTTGCAGAATAAACAAAAAATGGGTTATAGATGGGTATAGGGGGTATGGTCCACTCTTACAGATTTATAGGTCTCGCAGCGTGATTTCATACTTGTAATAAGGCAGTTTATCATTTCCTGTGGCAATTGATCCCACGTGTTCAGAACCGCTGTTTTCATTCCCTGAATGGTTCTCGGAGGGGGGTTGCGAGTTGCAATTGAATTGCCCTCCCCAGAGCGTCCCAGACATGCTCTATAGGGTTAAGGTCTCCAGATCTGGCTGGCCAATCCATCCGGCGAATATCTTCACTCTCTAGAAATTCGTATACCAGAAGAGCTCTATGCTGTTTTCTACGAGGCATAATTGGTCGTTTTTTTTTTTAACCACAAGAAAAACACAATTACCGTACTTGAAATCGTCGGAATCTCCAAGCCTTAAACAGCGCTTTGAAGTGGCGTCACAGGCACGCGTGATGTGCGTCTGCGCTGAAATTATAATCATTTGCATACCTCACCTCCGCTAATGCATGTTGTAAATTTCATATTATTTGCATGCTTCCTTCAGGATGTTGCATTTACGGTGGCCAGCAGTGTATTAACGTTTTCCTAGTTAATATTTTTTTGAAAAAACAATGTTAAGCGTAAAAATCAAGTGAATAAACATTTCACTTATATGCCGTACAATTAATTATATTATGAGCGTAAAACGTTTTCTTTTTAATTTAATACAGAGGCTGTTCACACATTTTTTAGACAATGTATATTGTATTCACAAAACTAAATTACATACAATTCTTGTGTTTTAAATGTTCTATTTGATAGCCCTTATCCTGAACTATTTTTCGACACCGTAATTTCCAGGATAATAATGCCTTTTGAAGTGTCAGAAGAGGTATTCTATCCCATTCCTCCTGAACAGCTTTCCAGAGTCCTGTAAGGGTTGTGGGACGACGTTTGGATAATGCAGATTTTAAAAGTCCGAAAGCACAAAAATCCATAGGTGATACATCGAGAGATTTAGTAGGGATATCAGTGGAGGGTATGGCCTTGATACCGGTTTTTTTTATCCATTTCTTTGAGGAAATTTATAGTGGATTTTGATGTGTGACTGCTAACTTTGTCTTGGAGTTTCACAGATTGATGGCACTGTGGGTAAAGCGATGGTATTTCATTCAGAAAAATTGGCGATAAAATATGTTCCTGATAGTATTTGGAGTTAGTCTTGACATGTTTTCCTACACTCTTTATTTTTAACTTGCCATTATATGAAAAACCAGCTACAATCATTAATCCCTTAGAAAAACTTTCTTTCGATTCTGTGAACCATGTACTTAAATTTTTGTCTCCCCTTTTATGATAATAAATGTCTCTTTTTTTTGCTGCACTCATTTAAAAACACCCATGATTCATGTACTGTGACAATTTTTTTCCATTTTTCTTTGGATAAGTGTTTCTCATAGAATTCGGCAGCGTGTCCTACATTCAGCGATATGCTTTTGAGAAAGACGATGCCCATTGCGTTTTTTCGCTTTCTTAAGATTTAAATCAACGTTTATCATTTTGTTTACAGTGGACACTGAGCATTTTAATGATTTTGAAACTGTCCTTTGACTAGGGGGATTTTCTTTTAACATTAAATAGCGTACCTTTGCAATAGTCTAAGATGTCCGTCTTCCTTGGATACTTGTTTAGAATTTTTGTCCCACTTGAGGCTCCAATTTGACGTTTTTTTTTTCCTTTCTTGCTGACGATATTACCTATCGACGCTTTAGATATCACAAAACCATGACTCTCACATCGGTTTTGGATAACGTAATATGAATATGAATATTTCTCTTCGGAAAGAGCATAAATATAGCCTTTGAACAACTGCTTCGTTAAAAACGCCATTTTGAATAAAAACAAACCTCTCAAGCAGCAGACCATAATTTTGACTTTTAAAAACATAGTACAACTGCAGTTATTTATTTTGCAGCAAACGATTTTTTATTACCGTTAAACAAAATCATCTAAAAAATGTGCGAACAGCTTCTGTATAATCTAGTTTAAATAGCCAATAAAGCTGAAAGCTCTGAAGGTTGAAGCCCAAACTCCCCCTGGTACACGCCTATGAACTAATGACTATTGATTACATTTATTACACAAGTAAAACAAACTTAAATTAAATTAATTAAAATTAAGTTATGAATAGTTTGAGTAGTTTTTAATGAAGGATTAATTTGTGAAAAACTCATATTTGCAAAATTTTTCTCAACTTAGTGGGGGGAGGGGTTAAACAACCCCCTGGTTACGCCTATGCACCAACAACATGCAACCCTGTTGGCAGAGTAGCAGACCAGCAATTGGAGGTTAGCGAGTTCGATTTCAACCAAAGACTACAAGTCATTCAACCAGTCTGTGCAAAAAGAGGTTTGGTGCATGTAAAATCCGTCGTGTCTTCAAATGTCCTCACGTTGGCGTGGTGCAGTAGTTGGAGTGGGATGCCAGCTCAGATGTGACCTTGTCATGACCTTGGTTTAAAATTTCGTGCTTCCTCGTGTGGCCGTATTCAAAATACTACCTACTGCAAAATCTACCAACCAGTTGTGTGAACCAGTTTGTGTGTAGGGCAACATAATTTAACTCCTCACTTCTGTAGAAGGTAGGTAGCTGTGGTAGCTTTTGTTATTAAATTTTATTTAATGTTTAAAAATATTTCTCATTTCAGATTGTCACTTTTTTATTGAGATTATTGTTTCCGTGTTGTCACAAAACCCTTGATTATTTAAAGTAGCTTAAAAAGAACAAAAATGTCTTAATTTAATTTCTCTCAAGTTACTATTGAACCTATTTTTGGTCTTTCACGAATAGCTTTCAACAAAGTAAAAATACTATTAATTTGCACACAAATTTCTGCACTTTAAAATTTTAAAAACACCTAATTTTAACCCATACACGAACACATTAACGTTAACTGTAGATGCTGTTTTCACTCGATAGATAGTTCTTTAAACGTAACACGGATGCAACGTAATGGATTATTGGCCAAGTTCCGGAATCTAATTCGTAGGGATAGATTACGGATAAAGTAAATATTTTTATGCACAACACCCCGTAATTTTGAACCACGGCCAGATGTCGAGAACACCAGACTACACCAACATGAAGAAATTTGAGGCAACGACAAAATTAACGTGCGCAAGCCCCCGTCTACACGAGTCTGATTTTACCGAGTTTCAAACACGAACTCTGATTTCTAAGGCGTTGTTATTACGATTGAGTATAGAGTAGCTTGTTCGCTTTTAAACCTCGCGCCATAAAACCCCAAAATCCAATCCATCCAAATGGGCTACCACGGGTCTGAATTTATTTAAAGTAATGCTCTCTATTTTGTGTATTACTCTTCTATTTTTTAATTATTAAGTTTTACTGTCACACACACATTTTGTTATTAAACTTCTAGCCAGTATATAGAAAGTTTTATGCCACATTCTCCATATTTGGCCAAACAATGCGAGTAAAAGAACATACATATTTTACGAATCTATACAGGGTGTTTCAGTGAACCGTTTCAGAACTTCTAAGAGGGGTAGGGTGCATCCTGACAACTCGAAATCATATAGCAATGTGTTGTCGGAAATGCTTTCCTGAAGCGGTGTTGCACACAGAAGCAACGTAAAGAAAAGAGACCGTAAGTGAGAAATCGTTTTAATAATACATGAAAAGAAGCAAAAGGTACATAGATTAAAGTAAGTGTTCGAAGTTTCTTCCACGGGCTACAATGCACGCCTCATATCTCCGACGCATGGACATCCGAACATTCTGGAATACTCCAGGCATATCTCGAATTTCTCCGGCAGCTACTGCAATTCTTGCAACTAGCTCCTCTACATTGTCAACAGGGGTGTCATGAACTAGCGATTTCAGATGACCCCAGAAATAAAAATCAAGACATGATAGGTCGGGTGACCGAGCAGGCCAACGCACGAGACCACCACGTCCGATCCACTGCTGACCAAATGTGACATCCAGGTAGTTACGAACATCTCCGCTATAATGGGCAGGGGCTCCATCGTGTTGGAACCACATTGTCTGTTGCGTCGATGCAGAAATCTGTTCATCTCTCAATAGTTGTGGCAATACTTGCTGCAGAAAGAGCAAGTAGTTAGGTCCGGTTAGACGAGACGGTCACAGGTAAGGTCCGATGAGGTGATCTCCCATAATACCGGCCCATACATTGACCGAAAATCGAATCTGTGCTGCACGACGTCGTATTACATGCGGGTTCTCGACCGCCCAGATATGGTCGTTATAATAGTTGAAAATTCCTTCCCTTGTGAAGGATAAAAAGGATTTGTAGCACATTTTCCAAGGTACCACTGTGCGAAAGCAATACGAGGTGCATAATTCTCCGGTTGCTATGTCTGGACATGCTGAAAGTGAAACGGATGCATGACTTCTTCTCGGAGAATCCACCAGACGCTGTCGACTTTATTTATTTTTATCTTGCGTTTGGCGCAGCATGTCCGTTTTTGGACCTTGCGCCATAAAATTTCAAAATCCAATCCTCCAGACGCTGTAATGGGAAACCCCGACTGCGTTTGCTACACTTCGTGTACTCGTTCTTGGATTCCCCTGTACATGCTACAGCACATTCTGTTCGACATCTGCAGTCCGTGCTGTTCTTACCCTGTCCCTGTCAGCTCTTTCTAATGAACCTGTCTCAGCTAACCTCTGGTGCAGTCTTGCAAAGAAATTATGACTGGGGATACACCTCGTCGGATATCGTTCCGCGTACAAACGCTGTGCGGCTGGCCCACTACAATTTGCAGCCCCGTACGCCAAATGCATATCGGCTAACTCTGCGATCGTGTAATCATCCATCCTACTAACTTGGCGTTCTTGTGCGAAATGAAGATTCCCTACACGAAAGCTCGGGATTTTCGCACAACGCCATCTACCGCGTCAGGAAAGCATTTCCGACCCCACATTGCTATATGATTTCGAGTTGTCAGGATGTACCCTACCCCTCTTAGAAGTTCTGAAACGGTTCACTGAAACCCCCTGTATATATACAATTCAAATACCACTCACTCACTCACCGACTCATCACTGTATCTCAAGAACTACAAGTCCTACGAAGCTGAAATTTTGCAGGGTGTTTCTTTTTATACCGTAGGGGTGCACTAAGAAAGGATTTTGAAAAATTAGAATCCTAAGAGGCGTAAAATTTACCTAAGGCCTAAGCCAAAAGCAATTTGAAATTGCCATAGAAATAACATTGAGCTTAAAACGATTGCTGTACGCATCTCAGATTGCTTTACCAGTGTTGATCGAAATCCAATTTTCTTAAAACAAATTAAATTATAATGTTTGAACAGAATTTTTTTTTCTTGCCATGATTAAAATATTTATAAATATTTGATTGATGAAGAAAGAATATTTAGAACATTTAATTTCATATTTACTTAAATTTTATACTGGTGCACGAAAAGCCCAAACGATAAAGTCATTGATTATAAAAGCGTAATTTTGCTACTCGGTATATGGCAACCTCATAATTAATGTTTACTTTATAATTTGATTTGTAATTCTTTTTGGGGGTATTTGAGTTGAAAACGAGATGGTTGCGATCATATTTGAGGATTCCCAAGTATTATAAATATTGTTCTTTTTTGTTTATAAATCATTGTCTTCATCAATATTGTTCAAGTTTTTTGTCGAATTGTTTTACTTCAGAATATATTCAGGAAGTCGAATTTCAATACGCTAGAACAGATATTTTTTTCAGAATTCTGCTTTTTTTTAAGGATCGGAATTTTGTTTTTGTTTGCATTATGTGTTCCGGTATATTACCTATACCAGAAAAAATATTTAGGAGTTGTATTTTATTTATTTATTTCCTGCAAAATGGGTACTTTCGTGGTGGTATATGTATATTTCCACCAACTTTCTTTATATCTTTGGTTCATTACGTTATTGTGTGTAGATAAAAAGAATAAATAAAATTAAAATATCAAAATATTTTTTAAGTGTGTAAATTGTTATTTTAAAATGACATGAAAAATTTCAAAAATGACTTTAAAACAAGATGTGTTACGTTAAATTCAATCTGGTAGTCATACTTTGTAGTTCAAAATATATTTAAAGCTTTACATTGAAAGACGATTAAAATTAATTAAATTTCACTTGTTTTTCGTGTTTCATGGGTGTTATTGAAAGCTGTACTCCATAGTCAAGAAATCTATCACTCTAAATAGATACGTGCTTTCCATTTAGAAACCAAATTTCTGATCTTAAAAAGTACCATAAGTTTTCTATTTAAAACTATGTGCTTTGGAAAAAAGGGAATTTTTAACAAGACTTTGTTGATCTTTGAATAATATACACCAAGTAATTTTGAAAAATCGAAATTTTATGTCTTATGAGGCAGAATGTCGAGGTTGCTTACTCTATTTATTGAAGCTGTTCTTACGCAACTTAGATGCATATGAATAATTCGTTGAAAGGGATTTCTTTTTGTAAAAACGCTGTAAAATCAACCTTCTGTTTATTAAAAAATTGTTATCGATTGGGTTTAATTTGTCTACTCTGATGACATGTATTCCTAACAAAAGCTGTTATTTCACATGCCACTGAATGGAATTTTCTGGAAAAAGTGCCGCTTGCTTCAAATTAAATTAGTCACGAATGCCGTAAATTTTTAGCCCCCTTGTACAAATAGAACGCTGGATAATATGTAGCCTATCATATCCTCAGTGTTCTAAAATATAAGTGTACCAAATGTGTGGATTGGTCAAAAAGGTGGATTAGTGTAGAGAACAGACAAACGTCAACTCTGCTTTATATATCTAACAGAAGTTCCGTTATTCCACCTGCCGCTGAATGGAATTTTTAAGAAAAATTGCGTTTGCTTCAAACTAAATTAGTAACGAATGCTGTAACAGTTTAATTTACCATCTTCTCATATTGATGATGAAATTCGAAAATATCGAATACTAGGTGAAAGAATAGCACAGTGAAAACATATTCATAGGAAAACAAAGTGCAAGACTATCAACCGAAAATTCGACAGTTTTACTGAAATCGAATGCACGGAAATATTCGTAGGCACTCGAAAACTTAAAATCAACTTCAGCAGAAGTGTGACGAATATGAAATGGATTACATGGTTGGATACAACATATGTGTATATTTGCGTCCGAAGTAATTTTTTTCCCCGCACACTTAAATGATGCTAAGATTATTTTATGAAAAAGAATTAATGAAGACTTTTCAATCAACATATTATTTCAACCCGAGCAAAGCCGGGTCTTTCTGCTAGTACAGAATAAAAATAAGCCAGGAAGGATCTGAACCTGCTGCACCTACAAATAGCAGCCCCGTTAGCGCATACAGTGTATGGGCAAACCCACTGTACCATTTTGTTCCACATGGATGGAATATTCAATCGAATCAACCGAATATATTTTTACACATCAAATTAGATGGTTTATTTTTTCAAGCTGAGTGGTAGTGTTTAAAACGCATCCAGAATGTCACTCATATCGAAAGGCTTCATAAAAGAAAAGTCTTAATTCATCTTATATAAAAACTTTTTAATGTCTTGCAAGTGATGTAAATAGTCATGTTCAGAAATGGTAACTCATTAAAACTAATCCCAAGTTTGTCTTGTGGATCAAAAGGTGTAAAACTCCATACTTCATTAAAAATTCACATCCAATCATGAATATTACATTGTCCGGCCAGAAAAAAAATTGAGCTTCTATTCATCTGATGATTCATCTTCTGGCTTCGTGACTAAAATCTTCGCTGTTCGATAATTCAAGGATACGAGTCCCTGGTAGTTTCTAGGGCTATGTTTTAAAAAGGTAAAGAATAATTCATGTAGAAATTCGTCTCTTGGACCGCTTCGTAGTTTTGACGTAATAGGGCAAATTGTACCCAGGTAATCTGAAAATAAAATTATATGAAGGATATATTTGCGTTAATAGGAAAAAAAAATTCAATTAGAAAGTCTAAATTGAACAAAGATTAAAAGGGATAGGTCAGGCAGTTTATTAACGTCGCATTCTAGCTACACAACGGGCTATAGGTGACGGTCAGAGACTAAACTCAAAAGAAAAGATCCCACAAAACAATTTAATTTTAATTTTGATCCACGGTCAGTTAACGAGGTTAACACCTGATCTGACACCCCTCTCCAAATTTTTACGCCCCGGCAAAATGAGGAAATTTCTCGGCACGACAGGTTTGACATGAACCAGTCCACATTTGAGCCCACGACGGGTATAAAGTGGAAACTACGATCTTCGGCAGGACCGAGCATCGAACTCGCAACCTTCCGGTTAATTTGTTGTTCTTCCAAATGGGCTAATGAGGCCCAAATTGAAAGAAAATTAAAAAGGGTGATAATGGTATTTGAATTAATGTCACGCTGGAGCAACACAGTGGGATATTTTAGATGGTCTAGAATCAAACTTCAAAGGAAAAATGCGAGGTCTCTTCGAAATTTGAACCACATTGAGATTACGAGGTGAAGACGCGATTGGCACATCACTTTCTAAATTTCCACACTACGCAAAAATTCAGGCAGATGGAAAGATCTTTGAGGTTTCTTTCAAGCTAAATGCAGATTGTGGTGGTATTGTCGCGACAAAACGAGCTTCCTGTAGATATTAAGGATGAGAAGTCACTTGATTCCTTTTCAAAATGATTGCAGTCAATACAAATTCAAACAGAGGAATTATGAAGAATTCATGTGGGATAAACTGACTTCGACCAATCGACTAAGCGCCAAACGTTACGAAGTAAGCGATAAACTATATTTTAACCTTGAAGGATTTCAATCATTTTTACTTTCTCAATTGAATCTTTCCTAGGATTTTTCAACTAGGATTTCTTCTGAAACATAACGGAAATATAAAAGTCGAATGAACTATGGTAACCTTTTTATGTGCCCATGATGCTGTGAGTAATACTAGTGTTGATGTGACTCACTAATTTCCTATTCCATTTGGATACAAACATTCATCCGATGGATCCACGCAACGTAGAGGGGTGTTCGCGTAACATGCTTCGTTACGCCAGTGTACAATAAAAGGTTATCGAAACATTATTTTACGTTTCACAGAATATATCCTTTCATACGGATTACTAAATATATTCCTATATATATTAATCCTTATAAGAGGATATTTTCTGTCAAATTAAGAATAAGGCGTGTAGGATTGGATTGGATTTGGTTTTGTGGCATTGAGTCCTCTTGGGACATACTATGCCAAACTCAAGTTAAAAAAAAAAAAAACTATTTATATAATATAATAATAAAGTAAGGCGTGCAGGAAAAGTTTGTAAGTAAAATTAAATTACTTCTGCATTCAATGTCCGTTCGAAATAGATGACTACTCGTTTCGTCTTCACACTCTACGATATTGAAACCAATGTCCGTTAGAACCTGTATATAATGAGACGCTTGGTAGTTCAAGGTATGAGATTCAGGGGGGTCCTTGTCAAAATCCTGAAAATAAATATAACATGTCATACACTTCTTGAAGCAACTTCGCTTGAAAAAATACACCAGAGTTGTAGTAAAATCCTGTCTTAGGGGTAAATCTAATACACAATATAATATTTGGTAAAATGCAAGTTCACGACGCGGTTTTGGTACACAAGGGTAAAAATGAAAGAAGGAAACATACATCATTAACGAAACTGACCAGCTCTTGATCTCGTCATTAGCAAAACAAACCCGCGCTCTCTTTTAGCAAGACGACATCCCTCTTTTCATCAGTTGCGAGATCATTCTATTCATATGTGACAAATTTTCGGATCATCCTTACAGAAGACTCATTTATTGTAAACCAAAGGGGGTGAAAAAGAGTTTTCTTCTCGGTTAAAATCTTTTGCTTGAAATCCCCTAGCCCAGATTTCCCATTGAAAGAAAATGAAGGGAACTGAACATTCTTATTAACGTTAATGGTGGTTAGTGAAATCAAGGCTCGCGCTCATGAGTCCATGAATTGACGAAATTGTCTGAAGGTAGGAAGTTTATGGTGAGTGAGCGTCGATTGTCATGATTCGGAGTCTAATTTGTTCCGAAGTACACTAAAATGATGTCCCATTCTTGTATTGGTTTTTTAGAATTTAGTTTCTGGACATTAATTTTTGACATCAAGCAATTATAGCAAGCCGATTCTTGAGTTAGATGAGATTGAGAATAATTTGTTTAAGGGGTAGTGTAAATTATCCCAACTCTTCGTTTTCATAGCCGATTGGAAAGAATGTTCCAAGCCTTATAAGTTTGTATTCGAGATTTGAATTGAAGACAACAAAGCAGCTGGTACATTCTTGAGTGATAGTTTGAAATACTGTAGCTTTTGGACTTTACTTTGAGTTATTGTTACGAATACTCGCTACAAAAATATCTCGAAATGATATCCAATCTACGTAATTTCCAGAAAATGTAGGTAATTCTAAGACAGGGCAATCTAACGGTTGAAGTTTCACTAACCGTTTTGATGGATTGGAACTCCTCAGAGGAAGCTATATCTTTTTAATCTTTTTGGAGACATTTAATTTTGTCACCGATTTCATTAAATTAGCCTCCTTTACCTTAAATGTCTTCATCAGTAAGCATCTGATCTTGAATTTTATTTAAATTAATCCATAGCTCACTAATTTGATCTGAGTAAGTATGGATAATACTGTCATCAAATTGATCCTCCCATACGCAATTATAGCAAAAACAGAGGCTGTTCGCACATTTTTTAGACGATTTTAGTTAGCGGTAATAAAAATCGTTTGCTGCAAAAGAAATAATTGCAGTTGTACTATGTTTTTAAAAGTCAAAATTATCGTCTGCGGCTTGAGAGGTTTGTTTTTATTCAAAATGGCGTTTTTAACGAAGCAGTGGTTCGAAGGCTATATTTGTGCTCTTTCCGAAGATAAATATTCATATTACGTTATCCAAAAACGATGTGAGCGTCATGGTTTTGTGATATCTAAAGCGTCGGTAAGTAATATCGTCAACAAGAAAGGAAAAAAACGTCATATTGGAGCCTCAAGTGGGACAAAAATTCCAAACATGTATCCAAGGAAGAAACGGACATCTTCGACTATTGCAAAGGTACGTTGTTTAATGTTAAAAAGAAATCCCCTAGTCAAAGGACAGTTGCAAAATCATTAAAATGCTCGGTGTCCACTGTAAACAAAATGATAAACGTTGATTTAAATCTTAAGAAAGCGAAAAAACGCAATGTGCATCGTCTTTCTCCAAAGCATATCGCTCAACGGAGGACACGCTGCCGAATTCTATATGAGAAACACTTATTCAAGGAAAAATGGAAAAAAATTGTCACAATAGATGAATCATTGGTGTATTTAAAAGATTGCAGCAAAAAAAAGAGCCATTTATTGTCATAAAAGGGGAGAAAATTTTTTTTAAAGTACATCGTTCACAGAATCGAAAGAAAGTTTTTCTAAGAGATTCATGATTGTTGCTGGTTTTTCATATAATGGCAAGTTAAAAATAAAGAGAGTGGAAACAAAATGCAAGATTAACTCCAAATACTATCAGGAATATATTTTATCGCTAATTTTTCTGAATGAAATACCATCGTTTTACCCACAGTGCCATCAATCTGTGGAACTCCAAGACAAAGCTAGCAGTCACACATCAAAATCCACTGTAAATTTCCTAAAAGAAACCGGTATCAAGGCCATACCCTTCACTGATATCCCTACTAAATCTCCCGATGAATCACCTATGGATTTTTGTGCTTTCGGACTTTTAAAATCTGCATTATCCAAACGTCGTCCCACAACTCTTACAGGATTCTGGAAAGCTGATCATGAGGAATGGGATAGAATACCTCTTCTGACACTTCAAAAGGCATTATCCTGGAAATTACGGTGTCGAAAGATAGTTCAGAATAAGGGCTATCAAATAGAATATTTAAAACGCAAGAATTTTATGTAATTTAGTTTTGTGAATACAATATACGTTGTCTAAAAAATGTGTGAACAGCCTCTATATCAACAATTCTGGATCACTTTTCTAAGACGACCGACATTTCTTCAGTATAGCCATTGAGATAAATTCTCTTGTCAAAAAGTTCCAAGTAAATTCCGTTCTTTCCTCACCAAAATAGATTGATCTGGACCCGATTTATGTTGTGTGTAAATTTACTATTGTGCGTGGATCAAACATAGGTCAGTGCGACCATTTTGGTGCCAAAACACGGGATTGAAGACCCGTCTTAATCGAGTCACTAGCAAAGAGGACCAGATCTTGACCTCGTCACGAGCAAAGATCATCAATATTTTGACGAAAGATTTCGTCATCGGCAAAGTCGGTCAGATCTTGATGGATGATGTTTTCGAAACCACTTTGAGAGTTAAACGATAAATCGAATTATTGAGCCATATCATTCCCCCATTGGACATTATTTTGTAACCTAATTTGCATTGAATATAGCATTCTTCCGTTCTATAATCTGGTCTATTTCACGCTATAAGACAGTCGAGTCACTGTGTTTTCGGGTAGTCTATTTTTTTTTAAATAAGGTGACAGGTTGGAAAGTAAACAAAGCACTTTATCAATTGTCTACTAACGCGGAATCTAGTTTCAAGTTAATCGTTCGAAGTCAAAGGCAAAATAGACAAGAGACAGCAATACCCTGTTTACACGGATAAAATAAAGAGGCGCTATCGCCATTCATACGTTTGATATGTTAGCTCTTTGCATGCGCTTTTAAACATTCGCGAGTCCACTGTGTACTCGTAGCAACCGCTCTAAACTATCAAAAGCTTTCAAACTATTCTAGAAAACTTGTGTTCCCAAGGCAACAAGGAGGACTTCTTACTGGAGATATGTTTAGGTGATATTGAACACCAGCTCAGATTTTACAATTACTGTCCATCTATCACTTGAGCAACTTCTAGATAATCTGGGTCTGTTGGTTACCGTAGAAACGGAGCGTATCCCATTTTTCTTAGTGCGTACTTGAAGAAATGTACACATTGAAGCGCTTGATGACAAATTGGAAATACATTTGTTGTTATTTTTTTACTTATGACCAAGATCTATTTTAGTAAACTACCTCTTTCCATCCCCAATATCTGTGAAAAGCAAATAAAATTAATCCGAGAGTCACCCCTACTCAAAATGAACAAGCTTCGTTTCCATAGCGACCTCCACCAACCAGGTATTGTGTCAGGAGTAGTTTTCATGGCAGACAATACCATACTACTCACCCTCTGCACCAGTCAAAATCGAAGAAGCTCGTACCAATACAAACTCAGATATTTAAACTTTACACAACGGCCAGTACATCAGTTGCACCTTGAAAGTTATAAATATCGAGCTTGGTAAATATAGCCATAGTCAAAATGTTAATTACTGTGTTACACTGGAGCGACATACAAGATACTGGGACGACAAGGGATCAATCCCGAGGAGAACACCTCAGGATCTTGAAACATAGTCGGATAGCGAGGTCAACACGTCCGACCGGGTCTATGACCTCAAGGACCCAAGCAAAAAAAAAAACTTCTTAAAATTCTTACATCTGCAAGCTCGGCATAAGTTTCACCAATTTCTTTCACCCAGTCATAGAAATTGCTCCACAATGTGAAGCGGAAAGCAGCTGAACCCCCAGGACACAGAAGTCTGTACACATTTCGGAAAGCTTCGGTTTGATTCTTTATGCAATTGAAGCAAAAATTCGATACGACTACATCTATATCATTTTCCCATACCACCATGGTTCTCCTGAAACGAAAAGAAAGGTTATGCTAAGTAGGTAAATTAATTAACGTCGTACTAGAGCAACACAACAGGCTATTGACGACGGTCCGATATTTATTAACGAATGTACTGACGCAAAGGTCAAATTAGGATGGATTTGAGAATTAAGTTTGTGAATTTATTTTCTAAATTTATGGGTGGGATTTAATATTAGTGTGCAGACTTCACCAACCCAAATTTAAATGGGATAGCCAGAGGTTGTACCATTTTTACTCTTGACTTTTGAAGATAAGCAAAAAATCGTAGACCTAAAGCAAAGTAAACGTATTAAGTTACGAGAATGGAACCAAAATAATATATAGCAGATACGACTTCTGACTATTGGAATTTCTTACACTATTTCGAAAACAGAATTTTTTTGAGCAACTCATGTTGTCAAACGACCGTGTGATTCCAACTGTTACCATTAACTAGGAGTTTTCTAGTAATTCTAGGCATTCGAATCTATATATATATATAATTCTCTTACGTGGCTCGCAAAAAAGACGTTATTTGTAATCGCGTTTTGGCAGCACTGTACGATTGTTTGTTTATCGCGAAGTCTCGCGTATCGATTGAATTTATAGCGTTATCGGATGAAATTTTATTGAAAAAAAAAAGGAAACTTTAATGAGTTGTTGCAGTTAGTTTATAATAGAAATCAAAGAAAGCGGAGGATCTTTTCATGGCCATTTAAAAAAATGGTCCTTTTCAGGGCCAACAATTATAGTTCAACAAGACGCATGAAACTACAACTTTCGGAAAAAACTCAATGAAAAAGTGTGGGTCGTTTGAGTGCTGGGAAAATGTACACACAAAAACATGCCGGGTATTCAATTTCCAAAGCAACGCTCACATTTCGAGTCAAAATTTGCACAAAGTTTTCATTTGAATTCTTATTTTAGAGATACTGTATATATTTTTTCTGTAATACAGCAAATTTAGATTTGAAAACATTTTTTTGGTAACATATTTTGTAAAAAATCCCTTCTGCTAGGACACATGTCTTCATTGAGGCGAGCGAAGCGAGCATAGGTTCGCGCAGCTAACCAATGAGGATTGCGAAGCAATCCTCCGGAGGCAGGCCCCCTAGTTATACATATTATATTAATTCACCACAGATTGGTACTTTCTTATCAAAGCGGCCTTAGCGAATTGTTACGGAAATAAATTAAATGTGATAACAGATGATCGTCATGTCCGCTATTATAAGGAAGTACCCATTGGATATTTACATAATTTGGTTTCATTAAAGATCAACAAAGGTCATTGCAAGGGTATATCATTAAACTAGCTACCACCGTTACAGCCTAACCCATTCAGTGTATCGCCACGTAATTTTGAACCATGGTCAGACGAGGAGGCAACATCTGAGCTGGCACCCCACTCTCAAACTTCCACACCAACCCAACGTGAGGACTTTCAGCCATGACAGATTTAACCCTCCGTCGGGCGCAATATAGAACTAACGTGTTCGGGCGCAATGCGCCCGACAGGAACACATAGAAGAATCGCAAATTTATACCCATTAATTTTAGTTATAGTATTCTAAAAGGTAAAGGTTCTAAGGTGATCTCCATAGGATTATTATAACAAAAGACAATGAAATTAGCTTGAAGAAATAACACATTTTATGTTTATAAAACACTAAAAGAAAATTTTAGATCTAGCACTAAATTGACATAAATTGCCAGGGTAACAAATTAAATAATTTTGGTAAAAATTATACACTGTAGTGCAGAGTTAAAAAGCCGATATTCACCGAGTCATAGTCCTTCAGATTAAGTTCAGCAGAAGAGGGCCATTGGCAAACAGCACAGCACGTTCCGCAGATCATATTTGCAGGAACCAGGCAGATTGCGTTGTGACATTTATTACATTCATAATTTGTCTTTTCTCCAAAATCGGTTGCCATATATTTACGGAAAAAGCCACAAATTTTGAATGATGCAGTCTTGAAAAAAAAAATAAACACCTGTGATATTAAAACGTATATTACGTACCTTTATATGTAACGGATTCGGGGGCATTGTGCCCGAGAGATCAGAATCACGCTTACAGCTGCCTAAGAAACGCGCGAATAAAATTAGAAGGTTGGGTCCAAACATCCGGTAAAGATAAGAGACTACTAGAATAAGTAGATTTCTACCCCTTCTACGAGCGGAATGGGGAACGTAAACGACAAAACTGTGCCCGTCAGGCCAATTGCGCCCGACGGAGGGTTAAGGTGCACAAGCCGCATCTACACCATACGCTTACAAACATCCATGCAATGACTCGGATTCGAACCAGGGACAGTTAGATCTAGAGGCTAACAAGTTATGTCATGAACGGTATAATTTTCGAGACTGGAAAGGTTTGCTGAGATGCGTGTGCCGCCCATGGCAACCGGCCACATTGCTATGAGCATTTGGAATTTTTAAAAATGACACATCAAGAGATTTGTTAAGAAAATCATGCAAGGCGAGGCGGGATGCCCGAAAATAATGGTAATGGCAATTTTAGTTAACGTCGTACTAGAGCAACACAACGGGCTATTGACGATGGTCCGGGATCAGTCCCTTTAAGGGAAAGATCCGAGGACAACACCTCGTAATATTGAACCATGGGCAGATTACGAAGCAACACCTGAGCTGGCACTCCACTCTCCAAAGCCCGATAATAAAATGAGACTGAATATGGCCCGTCTATCTATGATGCAAAGCAAATCATCATGGCCGCTTTAATAAGAAAGTACATATTGTATATTTACATAATTCAGTTTCGAGAAAAATCCATACCACTGTCCATACCAACCTTTCATCGATGGCCCCAACCTGGAAACCTATAAGGGGATGATTACGATGAGCCCCATGTAAAGTTACTATCATATCAAAACATTTATCCAAGCCAATTAATGACTTCATATTTGGAAACAGTTCCGCCAATCTAAAGGTAGATTTTGCTTCACTTCCACAGCCAACATCCATAACTACTTTACCGGAGAGATCTCCCCAGTTTAATAGAGATGCGCTATGCAGTAAGAAATCTCTGCAGTCTGTGTTTATCATTGTCAGAATATATGTAACCTAAATTACAGAAATAAATATAAAAAATATGTAATTTAAAGTTCAAACACAAAAAGAAATAGCCAATTTCACACATTCAGATAAACTAAACCCGTGCATTAGTAATAGGTCCAAATTGAATTCGCTCCGAAACAAGCCAAAACTGCTCTTCTACGCTGCATTTCTACAAGTAGAAGGCGTGCATGGTGTGAGATGAGTTATGCATGCAAGCGTCAACTCTACTGAGACGCAAATCGGGGCACTCTACAGATTGGATGGAATCATACGCGGCTTGTATAAGGTGGTGATACGAGACTGTAAGCAATTAAGGGGTACCGGGACACACCAAAAATTTTTTTTTTATTAATTAATTTAGAATTTTGAATTTTTTTTGTACTGATTACTCATCTAACTAATAAGCAAAAAAAGTTTTTTTGAAAAAAAGATGCGTCATTTTGAATTGCTAAAACTCAAAATATTCGTGATCAATTTTCAAAATTCTTGCAGTAAATTATTCACAAATTTATTAACTTTAATTTTGATTCATCAATTAAAAAAATATTAATTTAATAAAAAATAAAAAACATTTGGATGAAAAATTTTGAAATTTTTAAGGTACTTTAAAAAAAAAAAAAAGTCTTATTTTTAAAAGTAAATATTTGTTTCAAATTTACTGAATCAAAATTAAAGTATTATGTTTGAAAAAGATATATTCCAAATTTCAGCCCTTAAACTTCATCGGTTTTCGACGTATAGCAATTTGAATACAGGAAATCTTGAAAAAATGTATCATGGAGAAAAACGCATTTAAAGTTTTAAAGAGATGTTGTTGAAATGACAACTATAAAGAGTGCTAGATTTTCAAAACGACACACCACAAAAATTACTATATCTAGTTCTAATTAAGATAGAAACATAATTTAAACGTCATTTTAAGCAGAAAAACACAAAGAATTTCTTAAAATCATAAAAAGAATTTCGAAAACTTGACGATTTTTGTGTCCTGGACCCCCTTAATGCACGTTGTGGTGGAGCAACACAACGGGTTATTGGCGACAATCTGGGATGATTCCTGAAGGAAGAGAACCAAGGACAACACCGTTATTTCGGATCAGTAAGATGACGAGAACACACAAACTGGCATCTCACTCTCCAAGAATCCCCACCACAAAAACGCGAGGACATTTGAGGCCACTCCAGATTTAACGTGCACCAGCACCCTTTGAACACGAGTCTGTTTGGATTCGAACTCCCAACTCTCTGTATGCCCATCCGTTACTTTTACGTACAAAAGAAACAATACACATATACTCAGTGGATGATAAGGAGTGCAATGACGGTCTTTGTCTGGACCGAGCTTTGAACTTGCAACCCTCTGGTTGCAAATTCTCTGCTTTTGTAAACGAGTATACCGAAGCACAAGAACCAAATGCTTCTTTGACGACCATCTCACGGGTGTAAGAATCATAGCAATTGCGCATGCGTCAATTTATTCCGGTCCGGATATCTGTTGCAACCCTTTCTTTACGAGTGGTTTGTTTGGCGAAGACGAGGATATTTTCACCCCGCGCCAAACCAAGCATCTGTCCGCTGTCGTTGACATGCTAGAATGGATGAACAGTATAAATGCGATTCTTGTGACAAAACTTTCCAGTATCGACAGAATTTATTACGTCATATAAAAAAGGTGCACATTGTGACTAATGTCAGCAACAAAAGAAAATTTATCATAAACTGCCCTGCAGTGTCGTGTGAACAAACATTTTCAACACGAACAAAGCTGAGGGAACACGTGACGAGTGCTCAAAATGTAGTATTGGATGTAGAGCACATGGATATAGAGCACAATTACAAGTTATAAAATAATTTATTTTTCAGAAACTCATAATGTGTGTGTTTTGACATTTAAATAAACTTTTAAATTATGAACTTACACAAATTAACTTTTCGTAGAAAGATAGTATAGAATAGATAGCATTTAATACTTATTTACTGGTCGTAAATAAGCCTTTCTTATACTAAACTATAAAAATAGGATACTAAACTGGCCGTACTTATTACTTTAACATCTGGCAGCAAACTCAAAAAATCCTCGTAATGTAAGCGATAAATTGTCAAATTTGGCATACCTTTCCCCCGAACCAAACATGCAGTTAAAAATTTCCAACTCCATACGCATGCGCAATTGCTATGATTCTTACACCCGTGAGATGGTCGTCTTCTTTGTGCTCGCGTTGCCGACTGTTTTAGGGTTTTATGGCGCAGCGACCATATATTTGGAAAAGCTTCGCAAACCATAAGACAGTCAACGCAATGAGAGAGGAAGAATATTAGCCGAGGGATAAAATTAAAGTGAGTTTGCGATCCCTGTAGACACCTAACGGCCCCCGACGGCTTGTGTTCGCGTTTTTGTAGTCGAAAATCGGGAAGGTAGACTAAACTGCTTCACCATTGTGTGAACGTCGACGGTCATGTTGATCACTCTTAAGAATATTTCTCGCAAGTTGTTTTCTGATGATGGGATGAAGCGGTGTCTATTTAAATGAGTCTTCATTGCACTTGTAGTACATTCGTATTCAATGCACCCGACATACCAGGTCATGGAAACCCATGTGTTTGGACTAGTGTTGGCCGCAGCTGACGAGAAGTCGATGGTGGTTTCGACTGGCAAGTTTTTCAGCTGGGCTGATTTGTAGACACACTCCCTAATGGAATAAGCGCTTTAAATAATGCAAAAAGTGGACCCATTACATATTCATTTTCGTATTTTTAACTAAAGTCACTCTATGGGACAACACAACGAACTAGTACGGACGGTTCGAGATCAACCCTCGAAGGGAAATATCCAAACACAACTCTAAATTTTGAACCATGGTCGGATGGCGAGAACACCCGAGCTGGCTAAAATTATACGATAGCGCGAGAACATTAGAGGCCACGGTAGATTTAACATGCACCAGCTACCGTATTCACGACCATTTTTGGTTGTACCGATGATCGAACTTACAACCGTCCGATTCCTAATACGTCATTCTTCCAACTAGACCACCGCTGTGCTCAAAAGATAAGTAAATTCAGTGTTAAACAATCAATATGAACAATAGCCAGTGTATATGAGACCAATTAGGTACATCGGTATAAGAGGTGCCAAATATTTTGTATCAACATTCACAAGCCATTTAGAATTGTTCCAAAACTTCAGTGTTGATGTATAGAAGCGCGTTGCCTCAAGAGTTCTTAGTGCAGAGTAGTTGATTCTATGCTCAATAGTTCCTTTATTCTTAGAAAGACCGATCTAGATTTTAGACAATGGAACTAGCAACAGAGGAAATTACAGTTTTGCCCACATTTACCGATTGCTTTGATAGGCGGATTCCACGATTCATTTTGTTTTGAAAATAATCAAATAAATTGAGACTTTAGGAAGCAAACATTTCTATTTAAGAATAATTGCATTTAAAACACGTGTTATTAAAAAGATTAATTTAAAAGTAATAAACTCGTTCATTACCTGTGGCCAAAAGTAATTTTTCGAATATCTTACCTTACCAAGACAGCTTATGGAACTCGAATGATTGGAATGCGCCAAGATAACTCATAAGAACAAAATATCATTTTAATATCGATGAATTTCAAAGTCAACATTTGGATAGCATTCGATTTGAAAGCAAATTCGACTGGTGCCGCGGTAGCTCAGTTGGGTGGAAGGTACCTATTTTAATTAACGTCATACTGGAGCAACACAACGGACTATTGTCGTCGGTCCGGGTAATGGTAATTTTAGTTAACATCGTACTAGAGCAACACAACGGGCTATTGACGACGGTCCGGGATAAGTCCGTTAAAAGAAAGATCCGAGGACAACGCCTCGTAATTTTGAAATACGGCCAGATGACGAAGCAACACCTAAGCTACAATCTCACAATGGGCTCTAGGACTTCATCCCGATACTGGACAGCCGTCACAGAATCCCGTCTATAGATGTGCAGGTCGGTGCGATATCTTAACGAAATCCCGGCCACACCATGATGCTTCCACCACTGAATTCGTAATGCTCGATGATGTTCTGGGGACGATTGCGTGTGCCTTGTTCTCTCCAGACCCTTGTACGTTTGTCATCTGGCTCCTGAGCACATATCTCGACTCATCCTTGAACATAACGTTAGCCGAATGAGACACAGTCCAATTCACATGTTGCCGACACCATTTTAATCGTGCCCCTCTGGATTGGACGAATAGGGAAATACAAACTCGCGGTACATTTATGTGTAGCCTTCGGACTACAGTAGTGGCAGCTATCGTCTTACCAATGGACGCTGCAACCATAGATGTCACACGTGTGGAAGTTGCACTTCGATTCCGCTTCGCTACAACAGCAATATATCGGGGGTCGTAACCCTTGGGCGGCCGGCCACTAGTCTTCTGATAACTGTTTGACTTGTTTGGAATGGTCTCCATTGTCGTGAAAGGACGGAATTATGAACGACGAAGAAAAGAGCAACATCAGTGATTGATTGCCCTGCTTCAAAGCGCCACACAGAACGCCAGCGATCACTGTCTGCCATTGGTCTTCTGGAAGCCATTGAAACACGTCTGTCTTGAAAACTAATCGTTCGAAAGTTCCAAAAAACTTTTTATCAGCACTTGCATGCAACTCCTCTAACCCTTCACGATACTGCCTTCTTATACGACTCTGCCTTTTTTGCATATTTCTCGATACGAAGCCGTGATTGGCTGTTATATAAGACATTTGCACACTTCCATCTACCTCTGCAGTAAATTCCAGCCTCTCAAATTCAGATTGGCTTATGGAAATTAACATTTTCCTCTCCGTGCAGTGACTTTTGGCAGTGACTGTGATTGGTTTTCACATGTCTAACCAACTAGTCCACAGTTTGTTATGAATGCGATGTTCATTCAACCGAACCTGGTTGAACGAGCATCGCATTCACAACAACGTGAATTTGTTATTTTGTGCATCGAAACTTTTCACCGTTGAGAAAAGTTTTTTTCAAGGGGGAAGGTTTGTACCGGCCGCCATTCCCTCCACATGTTGGAGTCCCATCGGCCTGTTTTCACCTCTTTTCCTCGTCGGGAATGCGTATCAACATCATGACTGGGACAATAAAACCTGCAGTGATTGCACGTGTGTTTGTGAGAAATTATCGAGGGAGAACTTTTCTCATCAGCGGCTTGGCGTTCCGTTTCTGTCTGCCTCTTCCCCGCTTGAGTCTGGCATTTAAATTCAGAAATGCCCTGGAATGATATTCCACCGATCTTTAAAGGTCCCGTTCCGATCCCTTAATCCCGTGCCGGGAAAGGAGAAGCGAAAACATGTTCGGGATGCGTGGGAAACGGATGGAAAGGCCGCTTAGAGATTAGCTTTTGATCCGAAATGGGCGTTACAGATTCCGCAGCTGTGGGCGGATGCCATGAGTTCCAAACGGAAACTCCCTTCTTCTTAAACATTCGAAGAGTGCTCGGAATTGCCCTTCCCACGCGATTCGTACTAGGTATGTGACATTGATGTCGATTTTCAAAACATCGATGTTTTTAAAAAAACCTTGATGCATTGGGGTCGATGTTTTTGTAACATCGATGTTTATACTTGTCGATGTTTTTACGTTGTCGATGATTTATTTTTAAATGAAAAAAGTACCGTTATAAAAATTTTAACAACAACCAAGTAGCATCTCTACTATTATAAAATGAAGTTTCTGTGTTTATGTGTGTGTGTGTGTGTACGGGGTGCCCTGACGAATTTATGGCATTCACACTAAGGAAATTTGGCACACATGTAGTACGAATTTTTTAGCAATTTTATAGACCAGCCCGATTTTTAAAATTTAATCTTGAAAATTTTAAAATTAATTTAATGCGATGTTTAATTATTATTCCCTTTCCCCCGAATGGCAACAATCATGATCGGTTTTGAATGAATGGTTCTGCGCGTGTGTTACCGCCCTATTACTGGATATCCTTTTTGAAATGTATTGCCTTTTTAAAAGCATATTAACTTTTAGTTAGCGTTAACTTTATGATTCAATTTTTTTACTGTGCTTACTTCATTTTTGCTACAGGATAACGGTAGTGCAATACGTTTGTTATTGTTTATTTTTTAGACTATCGTAGTTTGGAATTTGATTTTTGAAGTATATTCACTTTTTGTATTACTGAATATACTTTATGAAATTTATTGCCTTTTTAAAAGTATATTAACTTTTAGTTAGAGTTAACTGTTAATCTTTTATATTTGTATTTTTTTATTGTGCTTACTTCATTTTTCGAACGGGATAACGGTTGTGCAATACGTTTCTTATTGTTTCTTTTTTAGAATACGATAGTTTGGATTTTGATTTTTTAAGGATATTCACTTTTAGTTTGGATTATTTGGATATATTTTTTTCTTTTCTGCAATTTCTGGTTTGTTTCATTTATGCTATCTTTTGTTTGTTTCTGTATAGTACTTCGGTTTTTGTATAGTAAATTTTTATCATTTTTGTTTTGATGTCTTATAGAAAGAAAAGCGATGTTATTTTTGTTTTATTTGGTTTCCTAAAAATGTTCACAGAATTTAAAAGGTCTGTACTGCACTCAGTCCAATCTTGGATTTTAATCATTTATGCAAACTAAGAACATTTATTCTATGTAGTTCTACGCTCACAAGATGATGATGTGCTCTTAGAATTTCAACGTTTTACTGAGAAGCAAAGACATGTTCCACCAATTTATTGTCGCTATGTATTCCGAGATTGAATCGGAGAAGGTGTTGTACATACGACTATATCAGATGACTCAACAGGGAACAGTATGCACATTTGATGCATCTGATTCAGATGCGTTAATGAACGATGGAAATGTTGCTGTACAAAAACTCGAGTACACAGAAATCGCTAAACTTCCAAAAATATATCAAAACCAAAAGTAACAGGTCATGCTTTTGTACATTTTTATATTGCATAAATTATCAAAATTAAATATTGCTATTCTTTCCAAAAGACACTGAAACACAGAAACAAACACAAAATTGCATTAAATAATGACAAAATTATGGCCTTTCGCTATAACGGCCTCTTTTCATGTACACCCCACAATGTTTTGTTATACGACTAAAACAAATGCTGTTTTTATGCTTTTGTTTAGTATGACTAAATCAGATGACTCAACGGTGGAACAGTATGCACATTTGACGCATCTGATTCAGATGCGTTAATGAACGATGGAAATGTTGCTGTACGAAAACTCGAGTACACAGAAATCGCTAAACTTCCAAAAATATATCAAAACCAAAAGTAACGGGTGATGCTTTTGTAAATTTTTATATTGCATAAATTATCAAAATTAAATATTGCTATTCTTTCCAAAAGACACTGAAACACAGAAACAAACACAAAATTGCATTAAATAATAACAAAATTATGGCCTTTCGCTATAACGGCCTCTTTTCATGTACGTCCCACAATGTTTTGTTATACGACTAAAACAAATGCTGTTTTTATACTTTTGTTTAGTATCAGCTTCTCCCTTTACATTACATGTTTTTGCTTCTCAGTAAAACGTTGAAATTTCAAGAGCACATCATCATCCTGTGAGCATACAACTACATAGAATAAATGTTCTTAGTTTGCATAAATGATTAAAATCGAAAGATTGGCCTGAGTGCAGTAAAGACCTTTTAAATTCTGTGGACATTTTGAGGAAACCAATATATATATATATATATATATATATATATATATTATAATAAATTCATTTTTTAATGTTATACATTAAATTTAAAATTGGAAATAAATATCGCTAAACCTTGAAATAAATATCCAAACTAAAAGTAAATATGCTTTAAAAATCAAAATCCAAAGTATCGTAGTCTAAAAAACAAACAATAACAAACGTATTGCACAACCGTTACCCAGTTCCAAAAATGAAGTAAGCACAATAAAAATATACTTATATAAAAGATTAAAAGTCAACGCTAACTAAAAGTTAACATGCTTTTAAAAAGGCAATTAATTTTTAAAGGATATCCAGTAATCGGTAAAGTTGGTGTTGGTCTAACTACACTAAAGCGACAACGCAGTAAAATGACGACAATGTTATGCAAACATTACTGATATTTTCGTGAGGCAAAATGTAGCAGTGTAATTAATGCATCTCATTCAGATGCGTTAATGAACGATGGAAATGTTGCTGTACGAAAACTCGAGTACACAGAAATCGCTAAACTTTCAAAAAGATATCAAAACCAAAAGTAACAGGTGATGGTTTTGTAAAATTTTATATTGCATAAATTATCAAAATTAAATGTTGCTATTCTTTCCAAAAGACACAGAAACACAGAAACAAACACAAAATTGCATTAAATATTAACAAAATTATGGCCTTTCACAACGGCCTCTTTTCAAGTACGCCCCACAATGTTTTGTTATACAAATAAAACAAATACTGTTTTTATGCTTTTATTTAGTATCAGCTTCTTCCTTTACATTACACTGCTACATTTTGGCTCACAAAAATATCACTAATGTTTGCATAACATTGTCGTCATTTTACTGCGTTGTCGCTTTACTGTAGTTAGACCAACACCGACTTTATACAAAGCCCACGCTACAACTCTAAATCCTATCGCGAGGCTACTTTTACGCGCTACGATACCCCCGAAGTTAAGCACAGAGAGTAAAATGTTAATTTCCACAAGCCAATCTGAATTTGAGAGGCTGCAATGTGCTGCACAGAAAGAACAAAGTATTCAAATGCGTTAGGTAACAGCATATCACGGTTTTGTTTTGAGAAATATACTAAAAATGCAATCTTGCATTCAAACATTATTTTGTTGATGACACCAATGCTCCGACCCTTCACAATGCTGGCTTCTTATACGACTGCCTTTTTTTAATATTGGGGCTGTAAATTAAAATAATACTGTTATTACGAAATGTTATTTTGTTTATCTTTTATGCTATTTTTTGTTTGTTTCTGTGTTTGGGTGTCTTTTGGAAAGCATAGCAATACTTAATTTTGATAATTTATGCAATGTATAAATTTACAAATGCATAAACTTTTAACTTTTGGTTTTTATATCTTTTTGGAAGTTTAGTCATTTCTGTGTACTTCAGTTTTTGTATCGCAGCATTTCCACCATTCGCTCTGATTCAGTCTTATGTACAACAACCTTTCCGATTCAATTTTGAAATACATTTCGACAATAAATTTATTTAACAGGTAATAGCCTACACTCGCTGCCAAAAGTTAAGGACATTGTGGAAAATGTTAATTTCTGGAAGCTAATCTAAATTTTAGGGGCTGCAATTTGCTTCAGAGTTAGATGGAAATATGCAAATGTGTTATGTAACAGCCAATCATGGTTTCGTGTCGACAAATATAAAAAAAGCAGTCGTATAAGAACCCAGCATTGTGAAGGGTTAGTTTAGAACTTTCGTAGGATTAGTTTTCAAGACGGACATGTTTCTGTCACTTCCACAACACGAATAGCAAATAGTGAGCGTTGCCGTTCTGTGGGATGCCTTCAAGAAGGGCAATGAATCACTGATGTTGCTCTTTTCATCGCCGTTCATTCCGTGATTTCATGATAATACAAACAATTCCAAACAAGACAAACAGTTGTCCAAAGTCCTGTGGCCCGCTCCCCAAAGGTTACGACCCCTGTAGTTCATCTATATATTGCTATTGTAGCAAAGCACTTATCATGCATGGCTGTGCCAAAGGGCAATTCTTTCCCAAAGAAATAAAGATGTCAATGTCATCAAAAAGCAACTCTTGCGAGAATTGCCCCGTAGTTTTCAAATTTACAAATATATATACATTAAACGTCACACACATTAGGCCTTAAAACACACGACACAATTTTTAACACATTGTAACCATCTGGAGTACTCTTGCACATATTGGAGCACCGATTATGCTTCTCACAAATCTCAATCCATCTTCACTGTGCAATGGTACGACACTGTCAACAAACTCATGCCAAATATTATTGAAGCCACCATCGTGACTAGACATGCCGCAAGTTAAAACATATTAATTCCTATATATAATACCAATCGTCACTTCTCATATCCCTTTCCAATTTGAAAAACTTCAGTTCCCAGTTCGTTTCAGTTTCACTGTTAGCATCAAGAAGGCACAATCACTCAAAGTCATAGGACTCGGTCTAATTAAACCGCATTTCTCCCACGGTCAAGTGTTCGATTGGATACCTTTTAACTTTTAATAAATAGATATCACTTAAATTTCTTGCTGTATGTGGTTATTGTAATAAGTGTAGAGGTATACTCTCTCGGAAAAAAATAATCAAGTATAAAATGCTCATTTTTTTTTCTTTTCCTCTCACACATGGTACATACTTATTTCATTCAATTTAATTGTTTCTAAAGTTACACTTCACTTCTACAAACATTAGCAATATAAAAAATTCACATAAGCAGTAAAATAATTTACTTTGTGCTCAACAAAATTATAAAAAATACCTTTTTGGTGTATTAATCTATTTTATTTAAAATTCAAAATTATCTCAACTTACAAAAATATTTAATTTTTCTGTCTCCCTATTATCACAGTAATTTGAGGTTCAAAGATACTGCGTTGGCCAAACCAACACATTTCATTGTTGTGTTAAAAAAAAATACACATTTAAGTTGTAAAATTTAAAAAATAATAAACTCATTTTTTCTGTTTTTTAGTAAAAGAAGCATGTTTTCTCACTCCTTTCACTATTCAATTTTCTCAACTGCCTTTTTCAAAAACTTAAAACTTTTAATTCTTAGAAAATACAATTGTTTGCCATTGCAGTAAAATGTGTAAAATATGCATGTGTATAAAATGGATTATAAAAATAATACAACAATCAACAGAAATTCTACAAGTTTTTATTAAAAATTTCAACGAAATTTAAATCTGAGGAAATTTGTAATTTTAATTAACATTACACAATAACAACAACAATGGGCTATTGACGAGGGTCTGGGATAAATTCCCTAATTGAGAGATCATAGGTCATTTTTAATTATCGTACTGTAGCAACTCAACGTGCTATTCACAACGGTCCCAAATCAATTCTCTAAGCAAAATAGCCAAGGTAATTTTTAACGTCATACTATAGCAACTCAACGGGCTATTTACTACAGTTCAGGATCAATTCCCTAAGGAAAGTATCCGAGAAAATTGGGTAATTTTTAATTAACATTCTCAAGCAACACAACTACCTAATAACTAGGGTCGGAGTTAAATCCAATAAGTAAAATATACGTTTACAATATCGCGTAATTTTCAACCACGGTCAAATAATAACAACACCTTAGATGGCACCCCACCCTCTAATAGATTGTGACGTCACACCGATTGGATCTTTTTGCAATTCCAATTTCGTCGCATTTCACAATGACGAGGGCATCACGGCGTTGTCCGTCGTATTGGTTTGCGAAGCAAACCAAATGGGTATGCGTAGCAAACACCGGTGGTTGGCAAACATTTACAATTAACACACCTAACCCCACAAAGTACAGCACAGGCAACGCCGTGCTAGTAATTTTTATAATCATCAAATTGAGCATACTTTTAGACCAAAATGACTAAGGGTGAAGGGTCTGAAAAGTAGGAATGCGACATCTTTTATGTCTACGAAATTGAAAGAAAGTGTGAAATGTGATTTAAAAATACATGTGTGTTTTGAAATTTGAGATTTAGTTACTGGAGTTTAAATGAGATGCTGACAGAAAAAAAAATTAAATTTTTTTAAAAGTTATATGTTGGTACAGCTATTGTTGAAAAAATTAATTAATCACAAAAAAACTCACTGAAACTCTAAATTAAAAAATTTTTTTTTCCTAATTTCTAGACCAAAGCAGATATGTAATTTATTGAAATTATTTTTATTCTCTAAACTTTAAAGGATGGAAATCATTTTCAAAATGAACTTTTAAATCTCCTGCAACTTTCCTTAAGAGTCTCAAAACAGTTGACTTCATGGTGAAAGAAAAACTGAAATTGCTTTCAAATATTCTGACTAAAAAATCAAAATATTTTTTCATATGTTCTCTTCTTATTTAGAAAAAATAATTAATAATTAAAAAATATTAAATACTTTTAAAATTTCATTTCTGGTTTTTTTTACCTGTTTCTAATCATGCATCTAATTTATTCTATATTTAGTTTTTATTTAAGTTAGTTTTGCAATGTGTATTTATTAACTATTTATTGGCAAACCAGTTCCACAATGAACTTAATTAGATTCAAAGTAATGCATGTAATTTTCAATCATTTTTTTTTAACTTTATCTGTTCTAAATATGGAACTCTTTTGTATATAGCATTGAAATCATCGTTGATAAAGTTAGTGACAAGGATTTACTTAGTCTTATTTTATGAAAAATATGTCTGATTTTTTTTTATTCTGCAAATTAAAACTTTTTATACCAGAAGTGTACCAATTCGCTTCAAACTTCTGAATTTCAATTATTAATGTTTCTCTTTCATAGAACCAGTAATTGCTTAGCTTGTTCCAAATTTTATTTAAACATCTATATTTATGCTATGATCCAAATATAAGTTTTCCAAACTCTATGAATTATTTTATATAAACAGGATTCTAAAATTTTATGTTGGAAGAGACATGTTTCAAACATAGTGCATAGAATTCTTACTTTTGAAAACTAAATTATCTCACTAATTAACTTCATCTCTCCATTTTAATATGTTTTTGAAATTGAATTTACGGGTTTTATGTGTAATTATAAAATTGCCTTGATTTTATACCAGTCAAATAAAAATGTATTTGTTAGAAGTTTTTTTACTTGGAAAGCTAATAATTATGGTGCATACATGGTTCAGATTGCTCAAGATATAATTTTTGCACAATTACTTATTCAGCCAATTGAAATAAAAAGCATCACATGTATATCTATTTAACATATCTATATTAACACAAGTAAAACTAGTTAATTATTGCCCCAGCATTCATCGCAATTAATTTTGAGTTTTGTTCCTAAAAAAATACACCCTGTACTTCATTCTGTTGAAATTATTGTCTTTCCACTCATCTAAACAGTCCCATCAAATTAGGATTAATTTTAAAGTTTCATTTGGGAATGTGTTCTTGTGTGGGAGTCTTTTAGGCTTATACCAAAACCGTTAAAAAAAGGCTTTGAAAGATTCAAATATTAATAGCTAGATGACACAAAGTTTTGCACTGTTAAAAAATTGATTGCTGTAGTGCATAATGAGTATAATGTAATGTCCATGAATATTAATTTTCCAAACTTGAATTTATTTGCGTTAGTTGCAATTTGTGTCTCAAAACATGTAAAATTGTTGAATAGTTAGTATTTATTTAACATTCCTTTACCTTAGCTACTTATGTATCAAATATTTTTTCTCTTGAATTTGTTACTTTAAGCTATGCATTATTTTCTTAAGATGAGCATTTTGTATTTTTAAATGCATTATTTGTTATGTATATTTGCATTGGCATTTGTTATGTGTATTATGTAATTTTTAAAGGAAATTCTTATATCAATATTTGTTTGCTTCTGAAATATTTTTGAGATCTGATTATATGTATCTAATGTAATATAATATGTGACTTTTTAGAATGAATAAATATTCCAAGTATATTTAATTTTGTTTAATAGTGTTTTTTGGGTATAAAATTCTATAAATTACCTAAACTTATGTGAGATCTGACAAAATTTGAAAACAATGTTAGGAAACATTCTGTAAAAATTGGAAGTCTAAAACCTAGTGAAAATTGTTGATGTGCTTCTGGAATCTTTAAGCTTATTAAACAAAAATTGATTCATGTATTTGTAGAAATATTTTGAAAGCAGGAAACTAACAACATTTTTGAGTTGGCTCAAAACTAGCTCACTGCATCAATGTATGCTCATTTATTTATCACAAGAATCCCACTTGCCTTGAGAGTCCTGATTATTCATTTAAGAACCCTTAAACCTTAGTATTTACAGAGTCCTTCAAAAAATCTTAACAGACCTTAGTTTTTTCAATAAGCATTCACACGCTAAGATTAGTAATACTTGTAAAGGTGTAGCTTAAGCAAAAATTATTTACTTGCCAACTTTTACGGATTTCAACTAGATTTTAGATTTATGGATTGATGTCTTTTGTACAGATTTTTAATATTTTGATTGTTCGATCAAAATATTAAATTTAAACCCTTAAACCTTAGTATTTACAGAGTCCTTCAAAAAATCTTAACAGACCTTAGTTTTTTCAAAACGCATTCACACGCTAAGATTAATAATACTTGTAAAGGTGTAGCTTAAGCAAAAATTAGCGTTTTGACGTGAATCTTTAAATTTGGAACTGTAATGAGCGACATGCAGGAAAAGTCTAGCGTTACAACTGTTGTCAATTGATTTCGGAACTAAAAGCATCCAGAAGATAAATATAGCGTCGTGTTGGCAAAGAATTTATATACCTGACATGACCTGGGCATGCTTGCCAACTTTTACGGATTTCAACAAAATTTTAGATTTTCGGATGGATGTCTTTTGTACAGATTATTAATATTTCGATCGAGCAATCGAAATATTATATATTCTCTGCAACCATCCACTAAAATGTTCGACCGGACTTGATGAGTTGAAAGACAAAGAAATGGACGAGTTGGAAAAAAAGTTTTGTTGTCTTCAGATGGAAGATTTATCTGTTAATAATAGGACTTAAACGGTTTGGAGTACTTCAAACAATAGGATCTGATGTGATTTTCTAAAATTCGCTAGATAGGTCAAAATTATTCTTTCTATTCTGCTCATCCCCCATTCCAATGTAAAGTATGAAAGAATCTGCAGCATCGTCAGAAAGAACCGAACTGAATACCGGTCTCTCATTTCTAACAAAACGTTGTTTTGAGCAGAAATTCAGTGCAGCATTACTAAAGAAGACCTAAAAAATATTACAACTACTTCTGCAATCAAAAAACTGTTGACAAAAAAAATAAGACTTCAATCCATGTTGTCTTGTAATGTAACAATTACCTCTATCTTTTCATTGCATTATTATTTTGCTTAAGCACAATTTTTTTTTATAATGAAAATTAAAATGACCTTTTATGTGAAAATGTAAATATCTTATTTCACACTGGTGATGTTAAAATTTTTAGTGTTGCTTGATTTCTTTCTATTATTAAAATGAAAGTAATGAATAATGAGCTTGGTTCTCATTAAATGAGATTTTTATGCATATCTGGAAATTAAAAGTGCTAAAAAGTTTCATAATTTAATAATAAAGTCAGTTAATATCGGATATTTTAACATTTTAAGTATATAGTTTTATTTTTATCTGTATTGCATAACCAATACCTTAGTAGTTTCATTTTGAAAAATATTTCTCAACATACTTTTAAATCAGTTTTAAAATATATCAAAAGCTTTGATGTTCATCCTAATCATTCAAATATTTCTTGTAAGCATTCGTATCTTACGTACTACCGAAGAAAGATTTTGTTTCACTGAAATCTGTTACGTGTATTTTTATTTTGTGTCATGTTTTCTTTGCAGGGTTGTTCGATTTACATCACCTTAATATAAATAATTAAATCAAGAATACTTTTTTCACGCTTAAGTTTTTAAGTGATGACAAGAGGGTACCTTTAGTTTTTTAGAAATTTATTTAATATAGATTTGTAATATATTTTGATCGGTTTATGTAATTTTGTATTTTGCAAGTTAACATTTACACTTAAACGGACAGAGTCAGTACCACATAAAAGTAACATATAAGCTTATTACACCAGTAGAATCTAATAATTTATAAATTACACAACTTTTTACTCTGCACTTTCAATTTTCATTTGCATTTTTTGATTCGTCTAAACATTTTAAGTGTAGAGGAGATGGACAATTTTGTTGATATTTTATACTCATGCCATCAAATCAACAAATGTAATTTAAAATATATTTGTAATTATATTTATCCAAACAGTAATTTGATAATTTTGTATTAGTAAATAATAGTTTGTGATGATATATATTTAGTTTTCAATATTAACGCCCTTAATAATTATATTTCATCCATTCATTTCCTTTTTCTCTAACTGCAGTGTTTTTCGCTTAAATCAAAAGAAACGAGGCAAATTTTAAATTTGGTTATATGTTATCAACCAAACACTTGCTTCAGATGCATTGCATAAATGCTTTAGATATTTACGTTTCGATGGTTAATAATCTTGGTTTTTGCAAGAAATATAATCACTTAAAATGTACCGACTCCGTAAAAAACACGTTATAGAATGCACCTGATTGATTAACCTTACGGAAAACAAAGATTAAGTTTAATCAACTATATTTTATTCTTTCCAAAATCAGCGAGAATCGTAGGATACGTTTCATACTGGCTGGAAAGCCTAACTGTCGTGACGTCATTCCTCCCGTTGTGAGGCTTTCTTATCTATATGAGGTGTTGCTTGAGCCTCAGTAAAAGTTTCTGTCCAGTGTGCATTTAAAAGGTTTATCTGTGGGAAATGTAAACTTAAAAGGTGGTTAATTTTTCTTTAGCTAGCAAAGTGAACCTGAATTAACCGTCTTAGTGGTTGTCTCAACAAGGTATCTCGTCATTAGTAAAGCTGACAAGATCTTGATGGATGAGTTATCTGACCATTTGAAGAAAATTGAACAGATCTCGGTAATACTATCTTGGCGAAATATCTCAACTCCAGCGAAATGGATTGAATCTCGGTGGACAAGATATCTCGTCGAAACCACTCTTGAAGGGTTGAGCTGTGATTTGAAAGTGAATACATTAATCTCGAAAGAGACGCAAGTCGCTTCAGGGTTGACAGTTGTTTTTATTAGGTCTTGAAACAATCGATACATTTTCTGCCCAACCCAAATGAAAGAAGCTTGAACCCGAACGATACATCCGTCTTTCTGAAACCCCACAGCCTGCCCCCTCATGTCCGGCAGGAATTTTGACTTATTTACAGAGAGGAGGTTGGGCACGAACACAAGGGTGCAGCTGCGGACCTCTTCTAGCCGGATATCCGTTGTCACTTGACAGGTGTTAATGGGCTTGCTCTCGGCTTCCCTGGAAGAGAACAAAAATATGCACATGAGTTACACAATTTTGGACGAAATAGTTTCAATTATTCATTTATGTGTGTGCTCTGTCTTTAAAAAAAATCGCCTAGAACATTCTAAAATCCTTAAAACATGTGGAAAATATCAAAATTGATTTAGTCCTTGAATTATACCTAGGCCATTTTAACCCCTTAGGTACACATTTATTAAAAAAGTAGCTCGGATTATCGTTTGCACATTAGTTACTGTTACATTTTTGTATTATCGCTTGCACACTAGTTACTACCATATTTTCGTATATTTTCGTTTGATAAGAAAGGCAACAGTATGATAGAGATAGTTTAGCTTCTGATCTCCTGGTTCATTCCAAAACAAGAATATTTGATAACGCAGCAGTGTAAATACTTCTATATACATAGTCAGATTAAATTAATTATATTTTGTAGAGAACGACTGAATAATTTGATTTAAGGAGAGTCTTATAACACCAATCACTCTTGCCATGAACAAGAATGTACGTGTTTAATTGTGTCCTAATTTGAATGACGAATTAGACTCGTCATCCGTATCTTAGGCAAAACAAGTGCATGGCGAGTCTCGGTCGTCAAATGTACCCAAGTGGTTAATTGCCTGCAATCCAACTTGTCCAACTGGGGGAAAAAGTAATAAAACTAATAATTCGTTCCAAATTTGCTTATTTGGGAGAAAAAATCCAATGATTGATCTCTCGCCAGAAAAAGCTTCACTAAGTAAAATTTAGTTTCCTTAACTGGGGTTGTGTTATTACACTGCAGGGTTTAACTATAATAGTCTTCAAATAAAAGTTTGCTGTACAGTCTAAACTATGTGATCGTTGAAATAAATTGATGCCTTACTTCGCTTCATCTTTACAGGATTCTTATGGAAAAAGTTGGATCTTTGTGATGGTTGACTGAGATGGTAAATTATAGACTGGGTAATACAGGAAAGGTCTAGAAGATTGAACCAGCTTGAACTCGAACGGTACATCCGTCTTTCTGAAACCCCACAGCGTGCCCCCTCATGTCCGGCAGGAATTTTGACTTATTTACAGAGAGGAGGTTGGGCACGAACACAAGGGTGCAGCTGCGGACCTCTTCTGACGGATACCCGTCGTAACTTGACAGGTGTTAAAGGGCTTGCTCATGGTTTCACTGGAAGAGAACAAAAATATGCACATGAGTTACACTATTTTGGACGAAATAGTTTCAACTATTCTTTCCTCCGTTGTCTTTTTTAAAGATCTTGATGGAACATGTTTAAAATCTTTAAACACATGAAAAATATCAAAATGTTTTTTTGTCCTTGAATTAAACACATATCATTTAAAAAAATGTGACTTTGCAATGGTTGTTTGAGATAGTAAATTAATGGCCACACGTAACACACAGGAATGGTCTAAAAGAAAGTTTTCGAATTAAAATAAATGTGTATAGGAAGGGTAGGTAATTGAATTTCCGTCGCATTGAATCAAAACAACGTGTTATTGACGACGGTCTGGTATCAGTCCGAAGTGAAAGTTGCTAAGGACACCTCGTCATTTAGAACCACGGTTAAATGACGAGTAGAAAGCTCGAGCTGGCACCCCCGTCAACGTGAGGACATTTTAGGCCACGACAGTTAAAGGAACCACCTCCCGACGGACTTTGAATCGAGTTTTGGACTCGGTGTGTAGAAAAGAAAAATTATGGATTCAAAATTACGGACGCAAGCAAATAGCAGGGCCGTTCCCAGACATACCAACTGCTACTGATTCTCCGTAGTATCTACGGAAGTGAATCGGGTATTATAGATTAGGGAATCGATAATTTTTCTACGGAAAAAAATCAATTTTATTTCTTTTTCACTACACATCAATTAGTATTTCTGTACTTTTTTCTTCTTCTTCTTATTCTTTTGGTAAGAGGGGTGGGGGAATAGGAGAGAGTGCCTAAATTTAATTATTCGATGTTTTTTTTATACGTAATTCTTTCATACACAATTATTCTTTTCTATACAGGGTGTTTCAAATCTTAGCTGCAAAAATTTAAGGTGTGATAGAAAACATCTAAACCAGCAATTTTTATCATACAATCTAAGGGCGGAGAGCAAGCGGTGAACCGCTAGACGGCGCTGCAATGTAAATCATAAAGCGCGAGTTTTCTTACACATCGTCATTTCTACCGTGGATTTCAGAAGGCATGGCGACATACAGTAATCAGGAGAAGGCGGACATTTTATGTAGGGTCTTGCGAATGGGAATGGTCGATAAACTGAAAACCTGTACAGGCAGCGTTTCCCGAGGAAACACATGCCAGACCGAAAAATGTTCGAGCGATTGCATAGGTGCCTGTGCGAAACGGGATCCTTTGCCAAAATTTGTAGACATTCTGCAAAGAGTGGTATATTAGATCGTGAAAGGTTTCCCGTGCCGTAAATGTGCCCCACTCGATTGTTTGGCGAGTAGTACGGGACGAAGGATTACACAGAAAGTGCATTTCTTGATACCTGCAGATTATGCGCCACGTGTCGAGTTTGCATGTTGGCAGCAGCTAGCAGCGCAGTATGTGGTATTCACGGATGAATGCACCTTTACTCGGGAAGGCATTTCTAATACGCACATTTTTCATGTGTGGGCATCTAACAATCCGTACGACACACGTCCTCATGCTTATCAGAAGCGTTTCAGCGTAAATTTTGAGGCTGGAATTGTGGGTGACCATTTGTTCGGCCCATATCTTCTGCCATTATGACTGGACGCCAGAGCACATTTTTACAGTAGGTATTGCCAGACTCACTTCAACCTGTTGCGGTCAACATACAAGAACATATATGGTTCCAGCATGAAGGAGCACCACCCATTTCTGTTTGCATAAGCGGAGCGCTTTAAACGCTAAATTCACAGGGCGATGGATTGGTCGGGGTAGGCTCACACCTTGGCCGGCACGCCTACCCGATCTCTCTTGTCTGGACTTTTTCGTGTAGGGCCATTTGAAAAGTCTTGTCTATGAAAGGCCTATGGACTACAACGACCACCTAGTTACCAGGATTGCTGTTGCTGCCGGTTCCGTCCGAGAAATGCCGTTTGTGTTTGAAAAAGTGCGCCACTCGCTACTTCGCATGTGTGTGTGTAACGCCTACATTACAGCAGGCGGTTGCTCTTTTGAGCAGTTTCAATAATTTTGCCACACATGCTTTCAATAAAATTATTTAGTACCTCTTCAATCCGTATGGTGTTTCGTACTTTCACGTGACTGTAACGGCGGATATATGTTCACTGCTTGCCCTCCACCCATGTATTGTATGGTGAAAATTGCTTGTTTAGATGTTTTCTATCACCCCTTATATTTTCGCCTATGAGTTTCGAAACAACCTGTATATACGTTTTCATGTATGATATACATTACTAATTATAAATAATATAATGTGCTGCGGATATGTTTCAAATTTGTAATTAAATATTTGAATTAATGATATATGAGTGTTAATCAAGTCGATTTTTTAAATTTTTACTTGACTACTGAAAAATTCTGAAAACTACGGATTTTTTTCTTTTGGTAATACTCAAAACTTCCATCGCATGTTGGAATCCCTGCGTTCCTAAGTGGTGCTGGCTGTACGCGCCTGCTCGTTGTCAGGGAAACTACGAACTGGTAGCTTCGAGCTGTTCGTTGGCTCTGTTTGATGGTAGGTAGGTATTTTAGATTACGTCGCATTAGAGCAACAGCACGAGCTATTGGCGACAGTTTGGGTACAAACCGAAAGATCGGGGTGTAACACGTTTTTTTTAACAATGGTCAGATGACGTAATCATGCCTGAACTGGCACCCCACTCTCCAAATTTCCACACAACGCCGACGTGATGATGCCACTACAGTTTTAATACAATGATACAATGGCCTGTACATCATTTGTACCTTCAACCTTTAGACTACGGCTGGTACAGCAATTGTACCAGGATTGCGCCAAGAAAGAATTTAGTCAACTGCCATTACATCAGTTGTACCTAGGAAGTTATAAGGAACGCGCTACGAAATAATCTAGAATACGATCGTTAAAGCCGTTGTACCTCGAAAGTTATAAGAATCGCAATTGTTATATCTGTAGCCGTTGTCAAAAGTTTATAACAACTTTCGATGGAAAATGTCTTCAATTAATATATGGTAGGCAGGCATCGTAATTAACGTCAAACTGGACCAACACAACGCGGTATTGCCGACGGTTCAATCTCGAAGGTAAAAATCCTACACAACACCACGTCATTTTAAATTAGGTCAGAATGCGAGGTCACACCTGATATGGCACCCAACTCACCAAATTTCCACACAACGCCGACGTGATGATGCCACAACAGTTTTAACGTGCACCAGTCCCCTTTGTACACGGCAGTCTTTGATTTGATTCGAACTCGCCGATTGCTGATCCAATTGGGCCACCGTGGCATTTGCCATGCTTGATGGACTATTAAACTTGCGAAACTTTTTACATCACAAGTTACATCTAGAGTGCCTGAATGGGAGAGTGGCGTCAACTGGGTGACAAAATCTGATTGGTGGAAACCTAGATTTTACCGCCTCGGGCGTTTGGTAAAAAGTTCCCATAGCCGTAACACGTGAGTCGAGAGAAGTGCTTTGAAAACAGCACGATTTAGACAATTAAAGGAATGTAACACTTTGAAACCTTGATTTTATCTTTCTTTTTATTTCATACTATTGCAAAATGCTAGATTTTGAAAGTTGTAAATAGAGTGCGAGGTAACGGTTGTGTAATTATGTTTGGCGTTGCATATTAATCGCCAATGTTTACTGTCGTCGTTAACGCATAGTTTGGGGAATGAAGGAAACATTTTAAAATGTTCTTCTGGCTATACAATATATATCTTTTGCAATCTAATTTTTCTGGTTTAGATTGTTATTTGCTTATAATCTGCAAATTTTTTAATCTAATGCAGTCTGAATTAAGATTTTGCTTTTGACTAAGCAAAAAATAATAGAAATAAATAGGTTCAATTTGTGTTGTATTACAAAAGAATTTCCTCCAAAATTATATAAATGCATCAGTGCAAATCAAATGCAAATGCATTACTAGATAGGGGGATACTGTTGAATTTAAACAGCTTTAAAAAATCTAGGTAACTTTCCACGCCGAAGAATTCAAACGAATAGTTGGCCGATGATTTAAAAGAAATGCATTTCTTTAAAAAAATAATTTGAAAGATCTATATATGTATTTTGTTATGGCGTTTCGATTTTTTTAATTTACGTTTATTTTGAAGAATACTTATACCCATTAAATTTTCTTTACAATTCGACTTAATATATTTCTTTTAGAGTTATGATCTCAATCAAACTTTGATTTTTTTAACCTTCTTAAATTCAATTTTTTAAATACGAAATGAAAGCTTAGAAAGGTTATACTAAAATAAGTAGAATATATATAATTAACTATTAATCTTTGATCTAAAATATTTACTATATTTGAACCAGATGCCTGGTTGTTCAACATTCAACTGCAAAAATAGATCAGAGCGAGGCCTTAAAAGTGTGTTCAATCCCGTAACTGTATTTTCAAGTTTGTATAATCCTGCTATATGTATTTTTGAAAGTACCAATCCTGCTCTTGGATAAGTTTCAATTTGTATGTCTTGTAATTAAGTTTGCTGATTTTTAAAAAAAATAAAATACTGAATTATTAAATTGGATGCCTTGTGATTCTCTTTGTCCACTGTTTAAATGAATGAAAATATAATTATTTTGAAAATGTTGCTCATGATTCTAAATATAAATAATCTAAATTTTGTTTCAAAAAAAATTATTTGCTTCTTAACTGAAATCTTTCGTAAAACTCCAGATTTAACCCTTTATCTAATTTAATTAGCTACAGTAAATTTGCTGAACTGTTAAAACATATTTAACTATTTTAAATTGCTCTGTTTACTAGGCAATAAAGGAGTGTTGAGTTTCTAAAAGTATTTATTAGAAGCAGCTTAAAAGAAATAAAAATCGCTCCATGTGATAACATCATTCCGTCAAACTTCTGAAAATGATTTTAATTTTTAAATGCTTTTAAAACTTCTCATTTTTACATCTTACTCCTTAAAAACTTAATCTTTGTTTCAACTTTTCACTTTCGAACATTCTGCCGCAAGATCGCACTAAAACTTGAAAAGCACCATTCAAACTCATTGAATACAAAAATTCTTGCAGACTGCACTCCTTAAAAATATGTAATTTAGGTTTGAATAAACACAACTTTAAATTATTAATGTGTGAAACAGTTACTGTTGAGTTCTTAACTTATCAAAAAGTGATATAAACTTTTTCATTTCGTACACTTGAAAATGTGAGTAAACCTCTTTGGACTCCTTAAAAATGTCAAACAACCCTCCTTAATTTCAAAATTCTTTATCAACCCTGCAATACCAATTACAAATGGTTCCGATAAAATAAACGTAAAGGATGCCTAAGGGGTGATAAAGATGCCAAACAGGGCGAAATCTTACGAACAACTTTCTTTCCCTAGCAACCCGATTCAGTCTTAGCGCTTGCGCAGTCGTGTTTTCCTCTGAATTGTCGCCACTCTTTCCAATTCAGGCACTCTAGTTACATCTAACTACTAATGAATATGTATTTATTAGGTATTAGATGTATGGGGGGAAAGACAGATTTGTATTATGAGATGCCATTGACATATTGAAAGCAATATTTAGTCTAAATCAGCTTGATTATAAATTGAATGAAAGTATTTTAAATCCTTACCGGAATTGTTGGAGGTTGGCTGACTTAAACTTCAGGTCTGAAGTGGAATTACTTTTCAAATCTTATTTCAAATGATTTGGAGGAGTGTTTATTTGATGGCTATTGTAGGCTCTTTTCTGTACTCAAAAAATATGGCAGCTATTGTTCCGGTTCGATGCTCAAGCTCAGACTGAAAAAAGAATAAAGAATAAGTCACATAGAATATTAAGGGCACCTAAATGTGTTACTCAGAAGTTTGAATATGAACATTATTTTACATTATGATTGACATGTAGACTTTCCCGTTCATATCAAGATGCAAAATAGTGTCCACGAAAAGAATACGTAAAATATTAGGGAATCGACAATGGGTTACATAAATGTTAGTATTACTGATATTGACAAGAAACTACTACTGTCGATGTTCGTTTTTATCAAAACATCCAAAGTGATGAAAGCTCGTAAAATATAAAGTTCATTAAATGGAATTATGAAATTATTGCGAAAATAATTATGCTCTCTCTTATGTAATGGGCCTTGTTAGCTCAATTGAATGAGTAGAGCTATAGCGTTGCGAGAAAATTTTCCAAGGGACACCAATTTATTCTTTCAGGTGGAAGTGAGCAGTAAAATCTGTCCAAGGAAAAGATCAGCCTAATATTTTAAAAGGATCTGATCTAAGGAAAGGACCAATGAAATCCTCCCAAAGGATCATATTTCAAGGTAAGAAGAAATAGAATATTTCCAAGGGAATATATTCTTATCTTAGGAAATGACTAATAAAATCTTCCCAAATGTTTCCTTTCTAAAGAAAAGAGCTTCAGAATATTTCAAAAAGATTCTATTAAAAAAAAAGGACCAATTAAATATATAAGGAATGGACCAAGCAGCACTGCACCATTGGCGGTTCTTAGAGGATTAATCGAAACGTTTGTGTCACTATATATAACTAATTCATTGTAAAGAAAATGTAAGCTATAAATTATGGTAAATATATAAATTTAGCTCGATTGTGTTCGAAAAATCACAGGTTCCATTTCTTGCGCTCAAAAGATTCCAGCGAAGGAAAGCAAATCAAATAAAAAAAATTGTGGCTGTTATTGTTTAGTTCTTTTTTTTTTTGTAAATACGGGATCATTAAAGATTGATTGAAAATCTGCGTATAATTTTACACCCGAAAGATACTTTATACGTTTGATTTTCTTTTAATAAATAATTTTTCAGTAAAATATTTATATTTTCGCAAGGGAATGTGACGTCACGACGATTGGATCTTTTCGCAATTCGAATTTGGCAGCATTTGACAATGACGAGGCCATCGCGGTGTTACCCGTGGTGTTGGTTTGCGAAGTATGCACTTCATGGGATCATACATACTTCTTATGCACTACATGGGATCATACATACTTCTTATGCAATACATGGGATCATACATACTTCTTATGCACTACATGGGATGAAACGTTTATTTTTGTGCCTCCTATATTAGTGTAGTAATGTAGCTGCGGCTTACATCAGTTTGGCTGAGGCAGCCGTGTTTCGAAAATCTGGAATGGCTGTCATCTTTGCGTTTTGATTATTCTATAAAAGATCTTGCACAATGTGCACTCACCTCAAAGCATAGTTGTCGAAACTTCTCATATACGCCGCCGTGTAGTTTATGTTGATTAGATATTCCTGTATATCTGGTAATTCAACGATGTTACCTGAAAAAGTATAAATGAGTACGTTTACTAGAGGTGCCTGTTTGTTTGAAAACAATAAAGTTTTGTCTCTTTTGAGCGAGCCCGGGTTGCGACCCCGACATTTGACCCTGCTGTAAAATTACTTCTTCTCCTACCTAGGATTTTTCCCTTTGGGTTTGATCGAGGACCGACGCACTGGAACACCACAACAGGGTGTTGGTGACGGTATGGGAGGAAACCCAAAGGGGAAGATGCGAGGACAGCACCACTTAAATCTGAACCAATGTCACACCTGAGCTGAAACATTACTCTCCCAAACCTTCAAACAACGCAAACGTGAGAACATTTGAGGACACGGTGGATTTAAAGTGCACCCGCCCCTCCTAGTTATGCGAGGGTCGTTGGTTGGATTCAAGTTCACAACCCTACGGTTGCTGATCCGTTAGGCCGCGTATACATTTGAGAGCCGAACCGTTTTCGATCCTCTAGTTGTTATGATTAGGACGGGATTTTGGGCACCACACACACACACACATGCGGATTGTGAACCGCTTGTGGCTATCCGCGTCCTGTCGGTTTTTCGACGAACACAAAGTCGTTCTCGGTTCAGATTTGGACGGCGTCGTGAGTAGTTCGTTGCTTTTATTTATGTTTGCGAACCTCCAGTCTCCATCGTCATCAAGGGTAGCTGCTGACAAATGAGGGCCTGGTAGTTCGCGGTAGGTTCCTTCCTTTCCCATGGATCGCTGGAAACTGGTTGTGGAAATAATTTCAACGAACGGTTCACGAGCGGCTTCCAAATGTATACGCACCTTTACTCTTCCAACGTACTGTGGCACCATTACCTGTAGCATCGTGCAAGTTAGAGACTGTTTCTTCTATTTATTTTCATTTTAATATTTATTGAATAACGCCCAATTATATAACTTTCCTCAATTTTGATGATATCTTTATCTGGAATAGAAATTCCGTTTTGGAAGAACATTCAGTGGAAAGGGGAGGTGTTAGTTTTCAAAAGTTCATGGTACTCAGAGAAGACGGTGTTTTGTCAGATATAGTTTTAAATAAATGCCTTGTTTGTTTTTGATGTTTTTTGGGCGAACACAAAGGCGTTCTCGGTTCTCTGTTGTTTTTTGGTCCATTTAAAAAAATTGTAGAACAGTTGGATTAACGCAGAATCAATGGCGGGAAATACTTTCTGTTTTGCTTTACATTTTGTTCTCCTATATATATTACGTTTGGTGAAATTGGTTTAAGAAACGTTTTTAATTAAACTTGCTGGCAGATGTTTAGAAAAACTGTGATTGTTACGTAATTTTTCAATGTATGAAATTTTTATTTTACATGTTACGTTTCAGAGTTTACATCAGGTGATTAAAAGCAAGCTTTCATTTTTAACGTCTTTGTAATCTGAATATCCAGAGCCATTTTTTTAAATTTCATTTACCATCCGCAGAGTATACATTTCTACAACCGGTCTTGTATCATAAAATCATAGAGTTATTTTTTGAAACTTCGTTTGAATCCCGCAGAAGCATTCGAAAGAACACAAATGGCTAATGGAATTTTAAGAAAATGGTACCACATGCTTTGGCAATTCGAGGTGGCAAGCTTGCGGTTGGCGAAAAATCATTGTAATATTTCAGATAATTGTACTTAATTTAGAAACAAAAAATACATTTCTGTGAATATGGATAATATATTCACCATCAATATTTTGAAATGAGGTATGAAATGCAAGAAATTAAAATGCATTTAAGAAAGTTAAGCGCACATGTGTTACGTGCGGGTCTGGCTAGTTGACTATCAAATGCTTACTATGTAACACTAAGCCCTTAAAAATGTAATTTTGCTTCAAAACTGAATCAAATCCTCATTGACATCACTTTTTGTCAGAACCTTGAAAGTATTTTTTGTTTAAAAGAAATTAATGCAATATTATTTACCGTATTTCGTACCTTTGCTACCAAAGACCAAGTCCCTTTTCAAATAAATATTAACCCTCCGAAATTTGCACGTAGTGTAGTGTTGCTATTTTACTACAATATTTTAAAGACTAAGCAATCACATATTTCTTTAGAAACCATGGATTCTATTAACCTTGAGAAAAATATTATATTAGTCCTTTCCTCAGAAAATAATTATTTGGATCGATTGTACTGGTCCTTTCGATAGAATAGAATTTTTAGGAAAGATTCAGTCGGACCGTTCTGCAATAGAATACGGTGGGAAAATTATTTTGATCAAGAAGGTCAAAATTGCTTAGAAGTCATGCAGAGAAGACCGCAGATTGCAATGTAGGGCTATGCGTGTGAGCGTTTCAGAGGGTTAAGAAGATACCTTTAAATTTCCCCGATTTACAGTGAGAACTTCACACATTTTACGAAACAAAATAAAAAAAGAGCAGGCTTATTTTTAGTTGGACTTAGTTTTATGGTGGAAGGGTATGGTACCCTTTTGAAAAATGGCAATATGTCGCAATTCCATAGTGCTGGAAGAGCTCTGGGCTAGTGTATTTTTTTATTGCTTGGAGAGAGGATTGAGTATGTGGTGGTACTCGAAAGTTTCCAATCTGTGCTACACATTATCATGCCTTTAATGAATAAATAAATTCTTCAATATTGATATAAAAACTGAATTTTAATCGTACAAACTATAAATTTATTTTTCACTATATAAACCAAGCAATTGTTGAAACTCCCCATGCCTCCTTCATTCATTCCACAATACAATATCAGTCTCAAGTATTCGCGTCGAAACTACGGTTTGTGTCCACGACGTTACCTACCAATTCTTTCGGTTTAATGAAAGACGCTGTGTATCAATCGGTTCGTTCGATGCTGCTTGCTGGGACAAAAATACAATCAAAGATCTTTTGCGATATATTGTTACCTACCGATGTCAGGGATACATCTAGGACCGTAAACATCCCAGTTTATCCACATCTTGCATTCGATCTGCTTGGTAAAGGAGTAGACCCCTACGAGTTGCTTGTGGTGTCTTTTTACTTTGCAGGACACTTTCTGGAAAGAAAGGAAACGCGTCAAATATATCAGTTAATGTGCATATCGTCGATATTATTTCAAAGACACGAAAGGTTAGGGTAAAGGCTTTTCCGTTGCAGAATAAATAATTATAATGATTAAATACTAATAAATTATAGGTGCCAATTTGGGGCATTCTTTGCTTATTTCTTGTTGCTATACATGGTGTTCGTAAACAGTTTAGAAAAAAATGAAGGGGTCATACTACAAGTCAAGACGACCCATATTTACAATGGAATCTACTGTCGCAATCCACTGAGAGTTTCAAAAAAGTGAAACTTAGAAACGCGTCCAACCATCTCAAGTCCTCACTTCTGACGCCAATTCTGCTCTGCCAGAGAAGCAGTGCTTCTCCATAATATCACAGTAAATACGGTGAATAAGACATGGTGTGCCTGTAACTTGGCCTCCGCGCTCACCGGACCTAAATCCGCTGGAATTCCTGTAGGGCCACGTGGAATCATTGGTGTACGTGACAACTGCACAATCTGTGGAAGATTTTGTCGCCAGAATCCTTGTTACAGCAGCCAAGATGAATACGACACCAGGAATCTACTTGAGGGTGCGCCAATTTTTCCTTTGCATGTCTTTAGTGAAACCCCTGGACGTCGCTTTGATCATCTCATTAGAGTCTTTCGCTGATCAGCGCGAGCTTGTGCAACTTACGATTTCGTTACATCTCTTTTTTCACTGTTGAAACTTCAACGGGGATAATTTACTTTACGCTTTTCTCTGAGTGGATTGAGACCATATGTCCCTCTGTAAATATTGGTCGTTTTGATGAGTACTTTACCCCTTCAATTTTTCTGAACAGTTCTTGAGAACACCCTCTATATACCAGATTTTTTTTTTGGCGATATTTTAGCTAATTCCTTAGTTAGTGCAGTGGATATCTTGTTTTCGGATTTGCCAAGAGATGCCATTTCTCTGATAAAAAATATTGTTCACAAAGAAAAATTGTGTTCGAATAACGACCTAATGAAATTAAAACATCGAAGCCGAAATGGTTGTGTAGCCTTCGTTCATGCCGGGAAGGAAAACATTATACTCCAACTGCTGAGCTTCTTTTGAGTGGTGCAAAATGGCGCAATAAACCCTACAGAGGCACTTCCACCAACATTTAGAGTCTTATTCCAATTGAATTTATGTGGCGTCGGCTATATACTAGACAGGTAAGGTAAGGTAATTTTATATAACGTCGTACTAGAGCGACACAAAAGGCTGTTGACGACGGTCCGAGATCAATCCTCTAATGGAAAGAGCCGAGGACACCACGTCATTTTGAACCACTGTCACATGACGAGTCAACACCTGAGCTGGTACCCCACTCTTCAAATTGTCACATCAACCCAACTTGAGGACTTTTGGTCACGTCAGATTTAAGGTGCAACAGTATCCTCTACACCTTACGATTGCAAATATTCATGCACTGAACCGGATTGGATGCAGGAACCTTTGGATTAAGAGGCTAACTAACACCTTTACCATATAGTTGACTATGGAAATTTAAGGATGCAAACGAAACTAGAGCCTAATACAAGCAAATTGGCATCACAATTCCACGGTAATCCGGATGGAAGATTAACGGATTAGTATCCAGAAGATTGCGGGTTCGATTCCGACCAAAGACTGGCGTGTACTAAGGGGCCGGTGCGAGTGAATCCGTTGTGACCACAAATATCCTCGCGTGGTGGGGAAGTTTGTAAAGTGAGGTACCAGCTCGGGTGTAACCTCGTCCAATGACCGTGGTTCAAAATGGCGTCGTGTTCCTCGAATATTATTCCAGATCGTCAACACTATAGCCCGGTGTTTTGCTCTAGTGAGACGCTAATTCATTTACCTACGTACCTACCCGCCGACTATAAAACAGTTTGAGAAATATGCTCTAATCTGGCAAGAGAGTTACCTTCCATGTTGAAGCAAGACGCAGGATGGGTTCGAACTGCAAACCCTCCACCACAGCTTTTGCTGAATGGCTGTTGTTCAGCTTGTAGAGTCGCCATGCGAGCAAGATGAAGTTTTCCACCACTGAGGCTCTGAGCTCTACGGTTGGAGCGCTGAGTACGGTTTCCCGAACCCAGGTTCTCACCTGTTGAATAAGGAAAAAAGTTATTCAAAACGATTCTCTCTCTCTCTCTCTCTCTCTCTATTGGTACAAATGCTTTATAAAACAAACCACAACTTAGTATTTCGGTTAATGTTAACACCACAATAAATTTAACCTTTAGACTACGGGCAGTACAAGTTGTACTATGATCGTGACACGAAAGAATTTAGTCAATGGCCAGTACATCAGTTGAACCTTTAACCTTTAGAATAAAGTTGGTACATCAGTTGCACGAATATCGCACCAAGAAAGAATTTAGACAATGACCAGTACATCAATTAAACCTTTAACCTTTAGACTAAAGTTGGTACAGCAGTTGTACTATGATTTTGTCATGAAAGAATTGATACGATGGCCTGTACATCATTTGTACCTTCAACATTTAGACTACGGCTGGTACAGCAATTGTACCAGGATTGCGCCAAGAAAGAATTTAGTCAACTGCCATTACATCAGATGTACCTAGGAAGTTATAAGGAACGCGCTACCGATCAATCTCGAAGGTAAAAATCCTACACAACACCACGTCGTTTTAAATCAGGTCAGAATGCGAGGTCACACCTGATATGGTTCCGGACTCTCCAAATTTCCACACCTCAAAGCGGAGAACATTTGATGCCACGACAGATTTAACTTGCACTATCTCCCTTTGTACACGATGGTCTTTGGATGGTTTCGAACTCGCAGCCCGAAAATTAGATACGCAACAGTCTATCTTTATTTAAATTTTATTCGAAGTTCTTAATAACTGAGGGGCCGAAGTTGCCCAGTTCGAACCAGCAACTGCAAGGTTGCGATTTCCAAACTCTATCCAACAAAAGACCACCGGGGGTGGTGCACATTAAATTTCCCGTGGCATTAGTTACCGATTTTAAAAGTTTTTGTGTGTGTATAATAAGTTAAACTATAAAATTAAATATATATTGTAGTAACTAATATAGTGTAATAATAAATAATAATAATAGTTAAATAATAGCTAAATTGTTCATGTAAACAAAGTGATACACTTATTAACTTTCCTAATGGTTGACGAGACGAGATATCTCGTTACTAGCAAAAACATTAGCAGATCTTATGACGAGATATTTCTTCATTAGAAAACCGATCAGAACCTGATCGTGTCTTTTATCAAAATTTCGGCGATGTCTTGAGGACGAGATATCTCGTCGTTATCAAAATGTATTAAGTTTCGATGGACGAGAAATCTCGTCGAAACCATTTGAAGGGTTACAAATGCAGTTAGATTAAATATTAAATTTAATTTGAATATGTTATGACTTGTAATGAAGAAATAAGAGTGTTACTCCAAGTCCTACAAGACAATTAATAATTATTAAGTGACATGGCATCAGAAAAGCATAGAGAACGATACAAACAGCGTTAAGACTCATAGACAACTAACGGAGATACAACAACTAAGGAACAAAAAATGGAGACACATTATAATCCATTCGATGAAATTTTTTCAATTTAAACAGATGTGGCAAAAAGTATGACTGAAATGAGAAAAAGTTTTATTTCTATTTCGAAAGAAAAAGTTAATCACGAGATATCTATTTACCATTGCATAATTCATCAAGAAGAACTTTGTGCACATACATTTCCAGAAATGTGCAATGTTACGGAATTAGTGATTAAGATTGTCAATACAATTGTAGCTAAAGCTCTTTTATCATCGCCCTTTCACGGAATTTTTAGTTGAAATGGAGAATGAACACGCAGATTAATTCTCTGCATAATAAAGTACGTTGGCTTTCAAGAGCAAATGGGATAAAACATTTCGCTTCCTTATTATATAAAATTAAAGCATTTCTACTTATGAAGGATGTTGTCTATCCTAAACTAACGGATGATCAGTGGATCCAAAAATTTTATTTCATGATAAACGTTACGTCTTATTTACATAATCCTAATCGTAAACTACAGGTTAAAGGAAACACAATTTTTTTGATACTGGAAGAAGTCATTTTATTTGAAAACAAATAATCTCTTTTTGCTGAAAAATTTAAAATAGAACCTTCAATCTTTTTCCAAGACTGCTGAAACACTGCCATGAAAATAACTCGATAATTGACATTTTCTATTTCAGAACAACAATTTTAAATAAGAAGATTTTCTACGGAGGTTTCAGGAATTCAAAAATTGCATAGCGACGTTGGCTTTTGTGAAAAAACCTCTCAGAGTTGACGCAACAGAATTGAATTTTTCTCGTTTTAATATTGACATTTGCACAATTACTGGGGTGAAAAAACAAGTAATTACGGATCTCGAAGTTTCAACGCCATAATACTGATATGGAAAAATTAAAAAATAAATAAATGTGATCTTAGGTAACAGAAAAGTGGCCTGTTTTGAAAGACCTGGAGATAGAAGACATGAGAGATAATTTTCAATGCATGGAATAGTACTCCTGACTCGTATGATCAGTTAAAACAACTAGCATTTTCTGTTCCTTCACTCTTTGGCTCAACAAAATTATGCAAATAATCTTTTTCAAGCATGAACGTATCAAAAATAAATTGAGAAATCGTCATATTGAAGAGAACCTGGAATCATTCTTGAAATAAAAAAGAACGACATACAAATATGAATTATACAAACTTTCCAAGGAAATGCAATGTTCATATCAAATACGTGTTTTGTCATATTTTATTTTAATGTAAAAAAATTATGTTTTTTCAATAAATAAGACTATTTTTATTATGATATCTTGATTTTTATTTAACGTTAGTAGCTAGTTTAAACCGACTCCTAGAAACATAGTTCTTGAAAAAAAATTTATCTCTCTAAAGATATTTTAATCGTTATCTGCTCATTTTTGGATCTTTTGGAATAATGATGTTGCCTACCACTGCATTAGATAAATGAGGTTACATATCTGTTTCCTGTATACGTATTCATGTAACACAGAAAGTCACTAATATTAATATTAGTGGTTTCACCATTCGCAATAATATACACACTAGAAGGAAATATGCAAAAGAATATAATTTCATATACAATAAAATTGAGTTCAGGTACAGAGTCGTTAAACTAAAAAAGTTTGGAAAGAACTGTCTGAAAATCTACTCACAAAAGTAAATCCTTTCAGCATCTTGGAGATGTTAGGAATGGGTTGAAAATCTCTCTCCAAGAAGTGTTTTACCTCCTGAAACATCGGAAACACATTTTATTAAAAAACGAAGACAGTGTAAGTACTAAAAAAACCTTAGTCTGAATAATAATCAATATTGTTTAAGCTTCGGAAACTGAATTAAGAAGGGTAGCAATACGAACGCAATTGACGGTCCGCGGAACATTAAGTCCGAGGGGGCTCGGGTAAATTAAATCTGTCGTAGCTTAATCTGGAGTAGCATGGAAGTTTCGGTAGTGGGGTGCCAGCTCAGGTGTCGACCTCACCGTATGCTTGTATTTCAAAATTACGAGGTGTTGTCCTGGGATATTTCTCTTCTGGATGAACAGCGGACCGTCTCTAACAACTGTTGCTACAGTGTGACGTTAATGGCTGTTTGCCTAGCAAAAAAATTACCCAGGACCAAACGATCATTTTTTATCCTGATGGTGGTGAACATATTCCGGTGGGTAGGTATTTTAATTAACGTCGAACTGGAGCAAAACAACGGGCTATTGACGACGGTCACCTGGGATCTAACCCAAAGGTAATGATTCGTGGACAATGCATTGTAATTTTTAACCACGGTCAGATAACGAGGGGTGCATTCCGGAGAGGGACAGACTTTGAGCCGACCGCTTAGAAGTAACTATAGTCGAGTATTGTTGCAAAAATATCGCTTCGAATAGAATTCTCAAATTTCGAATCCTTTAACACTATTGGTGGTTGTCTCGGCAATGTATCTTCTCATTAACAAAATTGATGACATTTTGTTGGAAGGGATATATCGTTGCTAAAAAAAACGATCAGATCGTGACTTTATCTTCATAAAAAAAACCCGCCAAATCCTGATAAATGAGGGCCAAATTAGCCCCGTCGAAAGAGCAGCGGAATAGAATCCCGAGGATTGCAAGTTCGAATGAACCAAAGACGCCGTGTATAGAGGGGGCTTGTGAATGTTAAATTTGTTTTGGCCTCACTTTGGCGTGGTATGGAAATTGGGAGACTGGGTTGCAAGTTCAGGTGTGACCTCGTCTGACCCCGTTGGTCAAAATGGCGTGGTGTTGTCCTCGGATATTTCCCTTCAGGTGTTGGTTCCGAACCGTCACCATGAGCCCGTTGTGTTGCTCAAGTGCGATGATAATATAAATTACCCACAATACTAATACGTGATGGATGAGATATCACGTTCAATCCGTTTGGGGGTTAAAGAAATGCTCTGGGGTAAGTTTATTCAGAAGTGGACGCTTTTTGTCATTTTTGTCACCTCAGGTGACCCCTTTACCTCCCGACATATCGCATCCCGGCAAGAAAAGTGAAGCAACACAAAATCGCAGAATTTGTGAAACATCAACTTAAAGGAAACAAATATTTAAATAGGATAAGCTTCTTTTAATTTAAGGTAATTATCTATGGTGGTAACTTCTATTCGATTCTATAGAATAACAATATAACACTGGGGCACATCATACATAATTTTCAATGACATAACATCACAAATTTTATTTTTTGGACTGTGTCACTTTTCTTGCCGGGATGCGATATGTCAGGTTGATGGTTGACGGATAAGTGAGGAGTACAAGCACTCTAGATTTACAACATTGAGGGGACACTTAATATGCGACCAGTCAACGAAGCAAAAATCGGTGTATCGAAGATTCGAAGGATGTTCTCTTACCTCACGTGTGACACCATTAAAGGCCTTCCAGTCCATCAGGGTAATTTGCTCCTGTAAAATAATGAATCACAATGAGTTTACGCACGTATTCAGAAAATAGCACACAATGTGCTTCAGGTTGCATTGCCCGATTTTTATGTCGGGAACCGAAATTTAGACGTCCTTTTTTTCCTCATATTTATTCTTGTTCAGGGTTGCAACTAAATCCTCGAACACTAGCTATCTGATATTTCCCTGATACTGTCACAAAAATTTCTCTGATTTAACTATTCCCTTAATAATGTTCCGATCCGTCACTGGTATCGATATACAGTATCCACACATTTTTTTTTTATTATTTTGTGTAAGATGGAATGAAAGGAAAATTCTCCCAAATATTTGGTTCCTTTTCTTTTCAGATAATTTAATTGTTATTGTGAGGGTTGAACCCTTAATGGAACTCTTGCAATAGCAATTGAAAAACTGGAGAGAAAAAATACAAAATATTTCGATTATGAATTTATTATATATGACCCTTTATTACCATAGTATACATCGAAAACAAATGCAAATATGCATAAAAAATTTTACAAAAATGTAATTGCAATCAACAAATATTAATTTAGCACACAAAAACGACATCAGGATTCACACGAATTTAAAATTGTGTACCACAAGTTGTATCGCCGGCCTCACGTTGACGAGACGTGAGCGTTTTCGCGGTGTTCAAAAATTATTTCGCCAGTAAATTTATTATAATTACAGTTTTGGCGAATACGATTTTTTCGATTCTCAAAATTACTCTTAATCGCTCATCTCTAAATGGAACAAACGTACCTAATGTACATAGGTAATAGCTACCGTTCAAATTATCAATATTTCCCTGATATTTTTTGAAATCTGGAAATTTTTCCTGAAATTTCCCGGATTTTTCAAGTTTTAAAAGGTTTTCTGAGAATTCACTGATTTTCAGGTTCTGTTACCACCCTGTTATCCCAGTCATGAACAGAGCGCGTGTGTTATTGGTTATAAGATATGGATGTTTTCTCTGTAGCAGATCAACTTAGGCCCGGTGCACACATCCGGTTTTTCATCGTGCGGTGCCGCTGCCGCAACTCAACTGCGGTCTGAGATGCATTAGATCCAATGGAGTAGTGCACACATGCCAACGGCGCCGCACGTCCCACTTGTGTGAATTTGTACCGCAATTCCCCACGGCGCCGCAGATTGCTGCACACGCTTCTCTGTTCTGAAGTTGTTTGTTTTCATTAATAAATGAAATATAAATAATAATAAATAAATGGTTGTATCTAGTAACTTCTATTTTGTTTCAAATTATACTTTGTGTACACCAAGTAAGCGAAATAAACACGTTTTCTTCGATAGAATATGTATCGCAAATGGCGCGAAATCAGTACGTGCGTCATTTCACGGTGATGTGTACATAGTTGGGCTTCGGTGCCGCACGTTGAAAAACCGGATGTGTGCAACTGGCCTTAGTCAGCGCAGTGGACAAAACCACTGAGTCACGACTCCCCTTTCACGTGTTTGTTTTAATATGCATATGATCTGCGTTGCTCACTGGCTGTATTTCTATTTTCAATGTCAGTAAAACTTTCATTGTGTCTGTGTGTCTATTACTTGGTGTTGTATGTCTTGTGTCTGGAGCATCATGGCCAAATATGAACTTCTCACCATAAAACCCCCAAAATAACCAACCAATTGATCTGGAACACATTAGAAATTTAGTGCCGCAGTATCCCTCGTGAAGTCTGGGAAAAAATGACGATATCGACACACAGATCATCATGGACATTACTCCAGAAGGGAGCAGACGACCCTCCCCCCCCCCACCAAAAAAAGAGACCACGTGCGTTACAATTTGAAATAATTCAGACCAGAAAGTCAGTAAATCTGTCGGACAGTCGGTTGGTTAATCTGAATTCTTGCACCTGCTGGTGTCACACATTACTTTATAACGGTTCCAAGAAACAAAGAGGGGATACGCATGCGTGGAGGTACCATTTCTACGAGTGTTGCAGGTGTCATTGGAAAACACCCTGTCAACATTCCAAATTTTAGGAGGCTCCCCAGGAAAAACGAAAAGGGATACGAGAGTCAGAAGCCACGGGGGAAAGTGGTGGATGATAGAGCGCTCGAGACAGCTATACTGTGAGGTTAAGCACCGATCATAAACTAACTGTGATGAGAAACTTTTGTTATTTATGAACATTCGTTCATCGATTGTCCAGTGTACATATTTTGTAAATAGTTTTCACATTGGTTAATTGAAACCCTTTAAGTGAAATAAATAACTTTAAAAGGTAATATGCCTAGTCTAACTCTATTGTATTGCTGTGGTACCCGAAACGCCACACCCTGTTTGAAGGGTAGTAGATTCGAAACTGAGGTTACGAGCTCGATACTCGATCTTGCAAATAACCGTGGTGGACGTTGATTTCGTCGGGGTCCACATGGAGAGGATTTTTAGAAGTGGGTTGCCAGCTTGGGTGTTGATCTCGTTAACCGATCCTGGTTCAAAATAACTAGGTGTTGTCTTAAAATATTTCCTATTTCCTAATAGTTCTAACAATTGTTACACAATAGTTCTACAAATGGGGCCGCCTCCCCCAAACGGGAGGGTTATATATATTCAACTATTAACGATGGATAAACAAAACTCTCATACCAGGAGCTTCTAAAACTCCTTGGAGTCACCCACTTATACGATCGAGGTTGAATATCTCGATGCAGGAAGGATAAGTAAGACAAATCTAAAGATAATACCAGTAACTAAATACGGCAGATTATCTCCATCATTGCATCATTTGACTACTTTATCTGCGTCCGAGAGCCTGGAGCAGTCGCCGTGGAACAATGGGTTTTTCCGCTGGGCTAGCAACTTGCGAGATGTAAGATGCGTAGAATAGGTTCCTGTTTGTTTGCATATCTCTCTCCTGTGCCAGTGAAACTTTCCTGGTGTGTCTGTTATTGTCTATGTATATTACTAGATGTTTGGAGCCACGGAAGCCCGGTTGTTGGTGTAACGAATTAGCAGCTGGAGGGTAAGGACTTCAAATCCAACCAAAGACCATTGAGTAAAAGGGCTGATGCAAGTTAAATCTGTCGCGGTTTTAAATTCCTTCACGTTGTCATGGGGTATAAGTTTGTTAAGGTAATTTTAATTAACGTCGTACTAGAGCAACACAACGGACCATTTACGTTGGTACGGGATCAATCCCCAAAGGGAAAAATCGGAGGACAACACGGTCAGATGACGAGGTAGAACCGTAGCTGGCACCCCACTCTCCAATCTTCCACTCCAATCCAACATGAAGACTTTCGGCCACAACAGATTTAAGGTGAACCAGCCGTCTTTACACCATACGCTTACAAACATCCATATACTGACTTTTATTCGAACCTGGAACCTTCGGATCTAGAGGCTAACACCTTACCCACCAGACCTGTTGGTCGGCGTGCGTGAAAATTCAGAGAGAGGGGTGCAAGTTCAAGTGTGACATCGTCATCTGATTATTGTTCTAAATGTAGTGAAGTTGCTCTTGAGATCTTTCTTCCGGACCGTCGCCAAAAGTGAGTTGTGTTGCCTCCACTGCGACATGAATTAAAACATCTACCTCCATTACTTGATGTTATGTTTCTTGTGTTTGGCGCAGCTTGCATAAGTATGGCCCTTGCAATACAATCTCCCATTGAAAAACGGGTTAAAAAAAGAGTTCTGAGAACATCCTTGAACAATTTCCCCAAGTTGGTGCTACTGTTTGCGACAATTTGTAGCAAACCAACGGTACCGTCCTTTTAGATGATTTTCCTAATTGGAAGTGCCATTATGAAACATTTACCGAACGTGACAATAATTTACAATAATATGTATGTGAAATAAACTTACCGCAATGTCGTTTGGTTTGTAGCTCAGGAATGCATTGACACCAGGTCGAATTGGTAGGTTTTTCTCCTGTGAATAAAATAAGATAAAAGTTTAAAGAAACTCTAGACTCTAGAACAGAGGGAAAGAACATAATTCACTCGGCTACTAAGCTTGAGTATATGATGCTTAATATATCAATGATCTGGGATTTCGATGAACAGAAGTTTTGCAGAACAGTTCCAATAACAATTGTATCTAACCCGAAACTATACAAAAATAACGTAAAAAGTTGACAAAAATATTGAATATTTTACGAAAGTTTTATTAAAAGAAGATATACCTGAAATAGAAACAGATATGAACGACAAAAAAGCCAATTTCATTCAAACAAAATTTGAAGAAGCATGAAAAATAATTAACTAAGCACTTTAATCAGTCTAGATTTTTATCAGACTTTAATATATACAGGATGATTCAAAAGGTTTTCCGAAAAATTTTAAACGTTTTGCTCACAAATACAAAAACAAACCATATTTACATTGGAACATATACGAGGGTGTCAAAAATTATCCACACTTTCGCAATAACACTTCTATAAGTTTGCCTTCTTGGCATGCGTTCTTAGATTTGATACTACTGTGGCCACGTTACCTACGATTAACCTGGATAGAGTCATTTCTCTTGCTTCTGCTTCCATGTAATTATGGCCGCTCCGCTAGCCGAGTGCACTATAAAGATCCGTGATCCCACTTCTACAACTTGAGGGTAGGAAGGTGTCCCACGGTACTGAAAATCGCTTACAAAACAATACAGGTACATTGCACTACCTCGTGAAACTGTGTATGAGTGGATCGAGAAGCTTCGAAGAGGCTCGACACGCGTGATGCACGAAGAGGGAGCAGCATTGCCGTCCACCTCCACCACCGGACAAAAGACTTAGCATGATCGAGAAATGGTTCTGGCAAACTGACGAGCCCGGGTGCAGAAAGTTCATAAAAATGCGACAGACAAACAAAGTCTTTGCAGAACAATTTGTTCTTTATTTTTTCAAAATTTTAGCCGACTTTCTGCAGTGCAAAACGCGCTCCTTTCCTTACCTTTTTTCTTTTCAAGCTACAAAATAATTTTCCAAAACCGCCTCAAATAACCACCAACATTTTATGAGTAACACATCATTTATGTCAATGACAAAATATATAACTTTAAAAGTGATCGACAGAATTTCAAATTCTGAAAGTATGCCTTGGTTTTAAATAAAGTAAGTGAATTAATTTTGATGTTTTATTATAAATATGTAATACATATTGAGCCGATACCTGGGTTTTACGTCAATTTTTGATTTGACAGCAGTTTTCAAAATTCTAACAAAATGACTGCGGAACAATTGCAGCTGCATGGAGTTGTGTTACAGAACACTGAATATATTTCTGCACTTGGTCCGGTGAGTAAAAACCAGCAGAGGCACTGAAGCGTGTTCTCTACAGGTTAGACGGACAAAGAAGTGGGAGAAGCATTGCTTAAATGATTGGGCGACCCTTTTAAAATCTTCTTCTTGGAGTGAATTGTAAGCTTGTGGACCGTTGGACCAAATGCATCGAAAAGGAAGGAGACAATGTGGGAAAATGACTTGTTCAACCCCGACATATGTGTAAATACATTGTAAAAACAAAGAGCGGATAATTTTTGACTTTCCCTTGCAGATGTAATCGCTGCACGACCGTTCTAGAGAGCGCTGCCAGAAATTGAGTTGGTCAGCGCGAAACATCGTTGTTCTAGTAGTTAAAAACAATTTTAAATTCCACAGAAATGACATTATTACGATGAATTACAAACAATTCAACACGAGCAACACCGGGAAGTACTATAATACAAGGAATGATTGATTTAAGGTGAGGTTGTACTTACAATATCCAAGACATCGTCCGTTTCATTCAGATAATAGTCACCGAAATCGTTGGAGAAACTGAAAGAAGAAAAATGTTCATACATTGACATTGACCCGAATTGGACTATGTTGTAGTCGTTATTTCGAAATAATTGCACTATTGGTGGATTGCTGGAGAAGCAGAAATGAGGTAGAGTATGTTTAACTATGTGATTTACTTCCCTTATAGCACAATAACTGTGTAGTAAAGCTATCTTTTTTTCTTCAAAAACCTGTTGATTAACAGTCACTTCCAATCTTCATATGGATCTTTTCCTTCGGGGGTTGATCCGAACCTTCGCCCATTGCCCGTTATGTTGCTCCAGTACGACTCTAAATTCATATCTACCTACCCAAACTTAATTCTTGTTACTCAATTCGCCTTCTTATTATCACTGTTCTACATAAATGAAAATAGGTCGAAAGTGATATAAAAAAAAGGGCGAGGGGTAGTCTTAGAAAAAAATATATTAGATTCATTTTTAGAAAACGTAATACTGTGATAATATTTATGCTAAAATTATTTAATTTAACGCACTGGTTAGAACAACTTGAAAATGTGCTCCTTTTTTATAAATATCATAGCAATTAAGGACTGCGGTAGCCGAGTTGGAAGAGTAACGAATTAGCAACAGGAAGATGGGGACTAAGAAACTCGATCCAACCAAAGAACTTTAACACGTTAACTCTGTCATGAGAATTATTCCCGGACCGTCGCCAATAATCTGGGGTGTTATCCAATGTGACATTTATTAACTACTAACATAACTACATAAATTAAGTGGATGCAGTATCTTTTGAACAATTTTTTTTTGTTTTCATCTTCACAATAAAATGTTTCAATACTCTTTGAATATACATTACAAACAAAAAAAAAAACACCACTTTTTTATTCACAATAATAAAAATTCAATTTCTTAAAAAATTATTTCAATATTTTAGAATTTCTGCTCCATCTGCAAATTTGAATTTGTTTTCAAGTACCTTTTCTATTTACCTTCCATTAAGTGTGTCCTACAATGTTGTTCAATGGATTACATTTACCATAATTATTTATTTTTTTTACAAATATTTTTGAAACTAACGCTGTGAAAAACAGAAAAAATCATAGTTTATATCAGTAATTTTCAAAAAAATGTTTTTTTTTTCCAAATCCTTATTCCATACATAGTCTTCCAATATAAAATAATAAACAACAATAAAACGTTTAATATTTCGACATTAATTACAATAAAAGTCTTAGCATTTTAAGTACCAAGAGTCAAAAATTTAAAAAGCTGAGAAAAAGCATTAAGAAATTTAAAAGGCTTTCGATTTCGGTCCTTACATTTGACAGAAAAACTTTAATACCTCGTTAAAGTAGCTACTGTTACATAAGTTAGAAAATTATAATTTAGGTAAAAATAGCTATGAACCAAAATATAAATAGATGATCAACGTTGCACTCATGGCACAAAAAATTATCTTTATGGCCTAGGTGAAATAATAGTCTAACACGATCAGTTCCAAAGACAATATTTTGATTTAAGTAAATTAAATTAGGCTCGTAAACGCTCAGACAAAACTAAAGTTATTTGGCAATTGGCAATATATTCCTAATCATCTTTTTTTTAAAGGTTTTTGAAACTGTCTTGAGATTACTTACAAATTCTTTAATCCTTTCCAAAATCGTCGAATCATCTTCAATCTTCAAGGAAATACAACAGCTCTAGAAAACACACAAGTTGTAAATTGATTACTTATAAACACGAAGTGAATTCAAATCGCAGGAAATCGATCCAAATTAAAAATGAAATATTCCAAGGTCGCTCTTTGAATGCTAGCAGTTCAAAAACTTTTCGATAAATGGGACGAAACAAAGCATCCGATTGCACTCATAGGAAAAACCATTGTTATACGTAACAATGTATTAATTGTAATCGCAACAATTCTTAAGAGTTCATTATTTGAATATTAAATGTAACTGTTTGGGAGGAACATACATTGTTGCCAATCATTATAAGAGTAGTTCAATTTTCTGTTTAGATCAGGGGGGGGGCACCTTTTTACACACCATATTTTTTTCGCATATGAATCCAAGGACTTACTTTACCTTCTGACATTAAAGATTGAGGTTTTAAAAACATATTGTACTCAAAACATTGCAGGACTGATCGTACACAGACCACATAACACAGAGGATATACTTATATTTTATATTAAACTTCTACGTAGTCTCCTTTCAATTCAATACAACGCTTGGACCGAGTGTCAATGTTAGTAAACGCCTCCTCTCCAACACTATTGAGGTACAATGTCACAGCCGCTTCACTCTCTTCTATTGTCTCATACCGCTATCACTTCATCTTTAACTTGGAAATAATAAAATGTCCTAGGGGGAGTCGATGCTCACTACCTGCCTTCTCAGCAAAAATTGCTGCACAATGATGGACTTGTGAGACGGTGCATTGTCGTGCAAGAGGCTCCAATTTCCACTGTTCAACAAATCAGGCGTCACACGCCGCATTCGTTTCAAAAGCCGATCCACAACATCTTTGTAGAATGCCTCAGTCACAGTGGAACCTTGACGAAGAAATTCTGGATGAATGATGCCCCCCGAATGTCAAAAATGTGATCAGCATCGTTTTTGTTTACGAAGCGCGAACTTTCAGTGGCCGACTTTTTTTTCTACTGATTCACTCAGAACTTCGTCGTCTTGTCTCTAGATCGTACTCGAGACACCAAATCTCATCTCTGATGGCAATGTTTTGCAAAAAATTTGAATCCTGATTCGACCACGACAGTTAAATCTTTGCATGAGGAAATTCTATGTTCTTTTTGCTCAGGAGTCAGAGTGTGTGGTGTGTGACACAAAGGATATATTTTCAAACCATCCGTCATTATAGTGAAAACAGATCGCACAATAATGTTTAAAGAAATTACGTGTAAACATTTCTATCGTTAATCGACGGTAGGACCTCACCAACGCTTGCACACGCTGGTACAGTAACAGTCGACGATTATGAGCGATGGCAACGGGTTAGCGATTTTTTTATGGGGGGGGGGTATAGGCGCATTTCTAAAGTCACCAACATAAGAGTTATTTCAGAACATTTTTGCTTTGAACCGTAAAGACAGATGGACTGCCTTTATCTACCGCAACTCGCTGCTAGGAGGGAGCCAAAAAATAGCTTAGGTCGTGGCCGCCGCTCATAAACGTAGAGTGTAGCTACAACCACACGCTCAACATTTTCATCATTTAGACTTGAATATGGTCGACCAAATCTCTCATCGTCATTGATCGAGTCTCTGCCAGCTTTAAACCTCGAAAACCACTCAAATACTCACAAAACCACTCATATTATCGGCATCATACACAGATTAAATCATTTCGTACTTTTCCGTGGTCGATTTTTCCAATTTGGAACAAAAAGCGTTGTTTCTTATGTGCTCCATTTTCGATTACAATGATGCACACACACGCTTTACGCAACTGTACGCTGCCGAGTTGGAAATAATCAGAAATAAATGCAACCAATTGAGATGCATGACACCAAGTCCTTGCTATGTCATTCCGCCGGTTTCGAGAGTCATCTGTACTTTTTTACGAGTGGAAGTCCTGGAACTTTTTGAATAGACTGTATAGAGATAGAGGTAGGAGCTGCTTCATTTAGTGAAAACTAAATTAATTAATGTACAGTTCAAAAGACACGCGTTTATTGCAGCACCAACATAGAATTGTAAGAGATGAATCTCTCGGACGAGAGGGGTACCGCAGTAGTGGAGCCCGCAGGTGGTGCTTTTAAGCCTGTTTCGATTTCGCTAGTGTTTGGTGTTAAATTTGTTATTGAGAGCTGCAGAGAATTCTACAAATTTGAATAAAGTCAATCGCCAAATCGTTTTGCTTTTAATAAATTTCATGAATAGAAATATTGGTTCATATCTGTTCGTCGTTCCGAAACGACATATATATTTTTTTCGCCAATCTTCTTAGCTCTGCGTAATGTTGACAGGGTAATGAATTCTAGAAATTAATCAGGTCAAAAGCATTTAGATCTGATAAAATCTAATCAAATTTCATATTCAATAATGAATTTGTTTTTAAAATACTACGACGAACTGATAAGTAAGAAGTATGTATCAATTGTACTAAGACCAAGCTGGTGTTAAAAATTTAAAGATGGATTCAGTTATGGCGCCTACTTTAAAAGATAAGTGTGCGAAAGGATGTAATGCGCCACGTTTGGTGCATGCGGCACAGGTTGGACCCCTTTGGGTTAGATGCACGTCTAATCAGTAGTGACTCCCAATTTGTCAGGGTTTTGTCAAGGTTTGGAGAGTGAGTGCGGTGTTGGGTGTTGTACTCGTCACCTAACTTGTTCAAATTGACGAGGTGCTGTCCTCAGACCTTTCCCTTCGAGATAGATACCAGACTATCGCCAATAGCTCGTCATGTTGCTCCAGTGCGATGTTAACTTAACTACCCTCTATAGAGGGCTTTTTTTCTGCAAAATCCATCAGCCATCTTCTGCCTCTTTAAAGCAAAAACACTTTCAAGCTTTTTTATTGGTGGGTGAAATCATTACTAGGGTTATAGTGGAGGTTATACGGCGGTATACGCCGTATACCCTCTGCTTTTTCTTTAAAACTACTTACACGCTTTGCTTTTCCTAGAAAACATCGCGTGAAGCATCACGTAAAACGCAAACAGCTGTAAGAGCAAAAGAAAATTTTCTATTTCAAGATATCACCATGGTACATAATTCTAAAAACTTTTATAACTATTAATCAAAAGCAATTCATTTAAAGTATTGTCGATATACTGGAATACAGACTTTGTTCTGATGTTTATGAAGAAAATTGTTAAATTTTTCAGGATACATCCATGCTTGATCCAGAAAATATAAATACAGGGGATATTCGCCATGGAGAAAAGGAGGTAAAAAGGATCTTTCGACGTTTTGGTATAGATGAAATGTGTTCTATTCAGGGTTTGAGAGACCAATGAAAACGCCCAAGTTGTTCCAGAAAAATTAAAGCCTTTTTTAAGAACCATTGAAATATTATCATATTCCACGGCCGAGTGGAACAAATTTATGATCATCTTTATTGATTTCAAACGACTAAAATCTAATGTTTATTAATGCAAATAGAGCACATTCAACCAGAAAAAATTTGTAAATTCTTGGTTAGTCAACCATCGATCTTCGGTAGACAATAGATCAAGATTATGTGTTATAAAAATAGACACAGAGACGAATTTCTCTCGTCAAGCAGTTTGGAATATATTTCAATAAAAATGATAAAGGTAGGCCTTAAAATATATTTAAAAAAAATTACATCCTACTTTATATGTGTTTAAATATTTTTCTTAGCATTTCCTGCAATTATTTTATACCATAGTTAAATATTAAAATAGTGATATTTTGAAATTTGAATATCACTCGTTGCTAGTCTGCATATTTTGCTATGCAAAAATACAATAAACTCCCAATAATTCGAATCCTCGAATTTCTGCTTAAGACGAAGTTTCTTCAAAGTTACACAATTCCTAACCTGTATAATATACAATTATAGAGGTTTTTTTTTACTCTCGATAAATTGAACTTCGATTAATTCGAACATATTCCCCGGTCCTTTGAGTATCCATCATGGGCGCCGTGAGGAGTGGGGATGTCAACCCCCCGGGCTTATGAATTTCCTGTATATATACAGGTATGTGCGTGCGTGAGCGTGTTTTTTTTTGTCCCCTTGGAAAGTGTAAGTAGAAAGTTCATGTTTCGCTTTCCCATCTGCGGGCGTTCATAGTATAACCTCTGTTTTTTTTTGCGAGTACAGCAATGATCATTACCACCTGAAGAGTGTGATTTTCTCCTCGGGTTTGATTCTGGACTGTTGCCAATAGCCCGTCGTGTAGGTCCAGTTTACATTAATTACATACCTACCTATTCCATGAGTGTGAGGGCCTTAGTGTTTGGAAACGAAAACAAAACATGGCATTTTGGCTTTGGATCAAGTTGTTAATGAGAAAAACCCTTACAAATGAAATATAACAAAAACAATACAGCTAATAATTAAAAAATAATCTATGTAAAGTCTTTGAATGTATTGTGAAAACGTGTCATGCAAAAATGTTCGAATTCAATCCGGATTAATTCCAGAAGAATTGCAGCAGAAATGCATTGTCTATTTTTAAATGATCGCTTGTAATGAGTAAGTTCATCTCCTAATTGAACTCTTGCAACACTCCTCTGAAACGTTAAATTCAAGCCTGTCATATTGTCGTGTAGATTTGCAAAATGCAAGCGAAGACAAAGATTACTGATCTCAACTCGAGACTTTATTATTCCCTTGAACAGAGTGATACATCTCCTTTTATACCTTTTCCGAAAAATGAATCGAACATTCGAGAATTCGAAAGTTCTAGAAATTAACATAAGTATATTACTGAAGAAGTGAGAAACAAACAGAAAGGGAACTTTAAAATGAAATCTACTTTTAGGCCACTTGCCTCTAGTGGGATTGGAACTCCGTACCTTCCAATTTGCAGTAAGGTGCAATACCACTGAGCCAGGATTTTCAGACGAAGTGAATAAGTTTCGCTACATTTCCCCCTCCTTAAGACGAAGCAGCGTCCCGCTGCAGCCTGCTCTGACCCCTTGTAACAAGTCCCCTGGAAATGCTGTGCTCTCTTCCGTCATCTAGTTGTTTCTTTGGATCAAGATAGGGTTTTAACCTAAGGACGTGGACTACATCTTTGGAGATCCGCCGTCTGCTATTCTCCTCCATACTTTCTACTTCGTATGTTACGTCAGATAGTCGCCGTGTTATTCGATATGGTCCGAAATAACGTCTTAGGAGCTTTTCGGACAGTCCAACCTTTCCTACTGTAGAAACAGACCCGTTTTCGTTTACTGTTTCGAGAAGGGGCTTTCTCGACAGCGAATCGGCATCGGAGTGTTTGTGACCGCTCTTGTAGACTATGGTGATGTCGTACTCCTGCAACCTTAAAGCCCATCGTGCAAGTCTTCCAGATGGGTCCTTAACATTGGCTAGGCAGCACAAAGAGTGGTTATCCGTTACTACGGTAAAGGGTTTTCCAAAGAGATACGATCTGAATTTACTGAACGACCAGATGACAGCAAGGCACTCCTTTTCGGTTGTAGAATAGTTCTTTTCAGCGGCTGTCAGGGACCTGGATGCGTAGGCTATCGGTCTTTCCTTATCATCTTGGATCTGTATTAGTACTGCGCCGATGCCATAACCACTAGCGTCTGAATGTATCTTCGTTTCTGCATTTGGAAGGAAATGCCCCAAAACAGGTTCACTTGTTAGTAATTTTTTGAGAGTTGAAAAAGATTCCTTCTGTGAAGTACTCCAAGAAAACTTCACATCTTTCTTCAATAAATAGTGCAGGGGTTTTGCAATATCAGCGAATTTTTTGACAAATCGTAGGTAATACGAGCACAGGCCTAGAAAACTTCGAACATCTGCGATATTTTCTGGAACCTGAAAATTCTTTACAGCGGCTATCTTTTGTGGATCGGGATAGATTCCATGTTGATCAACAAGGTGTCCCAGTATCGTTAGTTTCTTTTTGCCAAATGAGAATTTGGTGGAATTTAGCGTCAGTCCGGCCTCTTGGATACATTTCAAAACCTTCCTCAAGCGAATTTGATGTTCTTGGAAATTCGGTGCATACACAATGATGTCATCTAGGTAGCAAAGACAGATATTCCACTTCAGGCCTCGTAGTACAGTGTCCATCATCAGTTCAAATGTAGCGGGGGCGTTACATAATCCGAATGGCATGACTTTAAATTCACAAAGACCATCTGACGTTACAAAGGCTGTCTTTTCTCTAATCCATCATAGAGAAAATTTGTGCACCAGCTAGGCAATCCAAAGCGTCGTCGATGTGTGGTAGTGGATAGACGTCTTTTTTAGTGACCTTGTTCAATCTTCTGTAATCGACACAAAAGCGCCATTCACCATTTTTCTTTTTCACAAGTACGACTGGAGATGACCATGGACTGGTTGATGGCTGTATCACGTCTTCTTTTAGCATTCGTTGTACTTCGTCTCCAATCACACGTCTTTCAGTGGCTGATATACGGTAAGGTCTCTGCTTGATTGGGACGCTGTCACCTGTGCCGATCTTGTGTTTCACAGAATTACCACTGGATTTCTTCAATTGCCTGTTAAAGTCGAAAATGTCACTAAATTCTTCCAGCAGATTCAATAACTCGTCTTCTTCAACAGTAGTCAGCTTAGTATATAAAAGTTCTTTAAATGTTTCTCGTTTTAATCGCCTTCTGGAATTGTGTCTCTTAGAATCTTCTCGATCTTCATCACTTAAGGAACAAATTGCATCGTTTGTTACTGTCGTTAAGCAAGCTATGTTCATTCCCTTCGGTATCAGTTGGGTTCGTCGAGAGAAATTTGTAACCCATACTTTACAACAGCCATTTTCAACGTTAACGATTGAGGCTGGTACAGACAGCTCTCTTTCACACGTGAGAATTGTATTACCAATAATCATAGCTTTATCTGCTTCTGGAATTTCTGGATTAAGAGTACATATTTGCTTTGTCGAATTGGCTTCAATTACGTAATCTGTTGCGGCAAACAAGGTGCAAGAGCAATCTGATTTACTTGACACCTGGTTGTCTGGAAGGATTTCTGCCAGTTGAAGTTCTTCATTTCCGCAATCTATGACAGCATCAGTGGCACGGAAAAAGTCCCATCCAAGTATCATTTGGTGGCTACACTGTGGAAATACCAGAAATTCAAACGGTTTCACAGTTCCATTCAAGTCGACTTTTAATACACAGCGTCCTGAGGCGGCTACAGATTTTCCACAGGCAGTTTTCAGTACAGGTCCATCCTCAGTAAACATAGGTGTATTCAATTGTGCGCGTAATTCTTCAGATATGACCGAGTAATCGGCACCAGAATCAACAAGGGCTTTTACACATTGTCCATTCACTGTGATATAGGTGGAATTTTTCTTTAACTTGGTTGTAGTATACGTCGGAGGATTTTCTTCAACTGCGGCCTTACCTCCTGGACAGGTCGCCTGAGTTAGTTTTCCTCATTTGGTCGGCGTGGAGAACGGCTGGAGCGGCAAACAGGCGACTGTGACTGTCGGCGGTTGAAGGAGCGGCGAGGGTATGGTGAACTATTTCTGAAACTGGAAGAAGTAGGCTGTATATGTTGTGCATAGTTGTCGTCAAAGCTGTGTAGGGACTCGGTGTCAATTTCTCGTCGAGGGTTAGATGTTCTGAGGGCTCTTGTATCTGCAAATATTTGTCGTCTCTCCCTACAGTACCTCAGCACGTGTCCTGGGCGTCCGCAATGGTAGCAGAGAGGTACATTATTGGCAGCTCTCCACAAGTCTGTCTTACGCTGTGGAACGGCGCTGTTTCTTACCTCATGTCTTGGCTGTGACCTAACTGGAACTGAAACTCGGGGAGGGCCGTTGCGACTTCTTGGAACTGTGAGAGCTTCCATAACTTCTTCCCGGACCAAAGATGCGACGTCCGTTGGTGAAGCAGGGTCGTCGTTAGTGTAGTTTTGCACTTCCGGCAAGAGCTTTTGAAGCTCTTCCCTGACAATTGTTCGTACCAGCGATCTTATATCACCAATGTCTGTTTCGGCCGAAAATGCAGAAACATTTGGCATCCTCTGGAATCTTGGTCGGGTGATACGTCGTCGTCGGAGGCTTTCTATTTGACGGCAGCGTTTCACAAAAGCATCGACGGTCTCAGTCCTGAACCAATAGGATCTGGTGCAAGTCCTCTGCAATCCCCTTCATGAGATGGGCTACTTTCTCGACATCTGGCATGGAAGGATCAACTTTTCGGCATAGATCGAGTACGTCTTGGATGTATGATTCAGACGTCTCGCCATTTTGTTGAGCACGTGCAACCAACAGTCTCTCAGCTTGACGCTTTATGTCATCTGTTCGGCAAAACGCGTTGTTCATGGAATTCCTGAACGAAGTCCAATCAGTAAAAGTGTCCTCATTGTTATCAAACCATTGTCGGGCTGTTCCGGCGAGGTAGAATATGACGTTTGCCAGACACATCTGTTCGTCCCAACGGTTATAGCTGGCGATTCGTTGAAAGTCCTTGAGCCACCGGCGAACATCTGGTTGGTCGTCTCCAGAGAATATGCACGGACTTCTGGGTAGCTGGTAGGTCAGGAACGGCACTGGTGCGATGGTGACTGGAGCGGAGCTGGCAACTGGGAGCTTTTGCTCGGTGTCTTCATGGTCAGACATTTTCCTCGGGCCTCTACTAGGATTCGGTAAAGAGTCAAACTCAGGAGGGAGTCCTTGAAGACGTAGACTTCTGCGAAGTTCTTCCGCCGTATTTATTTTACCCGGCGCCTCCACCAAAATGTCGTGTAGATTTGCAAAAGGCAAGCGAAGACAAAGATTACTGATCTCAACTCGAGACTTTATTATTCCCTTGAACTGAGTGATACATCTCCTTTTATGCCTTTTCCGAAAAATGAATCGAACATTCGAGAATTCGAAAGTTCTAGAAATTAACACAAGTATATTACTGAAGAAGTGAGAAACAAACAGAAAGGGAACTTTAAAATGAAATCTACTTTTAGGCCACTTGCCTCTAGTGGGATCGGAACTCCGTACCTTCCAATTTGCAGTAAGGTGCAATACCGACTGAGCCACGATTTTCAGACGAAGTGAATAAGTTTCTCTACAATATTGCTAGTACCGACCTGACTATGAATGACAAAATTTTCTTGTATTACTTACTTATTGAGGTACTAGTGAAAAACACTGATGAAAAAAAATTCTTAAGCATAAATGCAAGCCTATATTTGTGTGAGTGCAGAACCAAGTTTTATTAACAGATTTATTTAATAACCATTTATCATGAATAAAAAAATATTTTGCTTATCAAACGTTCGGACATTAAATTTTTAGTTGTTTTATAAGGTTACTTTTATTCATTTTTCGTTCAACAAAATACAGGCCCTGTTAAATGTTAATATTCAAAACAAATGTAAATTAATGTACTTAAAATAGGAATGCTAAAATAATTTAAAATACATGCAAGGTAAATTTAACCTAGAAAAATTGATTTTAGGTTATTTAGGACATTAAATTTAATATGTTTGATTGTTCATCCTTTTTATTTCGAAACTCAAGCCATATTGACTGGAGTAATATGTTCACTGATCCTTTACCCTTGCAGAGGAATTTGATCGTTTTTTCTAGCCTTATGGGATGCAGCTGCTGAATGGCTGCCTACAGTTCATCCTGTATCTTCAACCACTAATAACTGGGAAGATTAATAGCTCGTGAAAAGAAACTTTCCAATGTTATACCAGTCTTTAACACTTAGACTGAACTTCAAAATCTTGTCTTACTTCCCTGCATATCCTGAATTGAAATACAGGGCGAGTTTTTGCTACTAAATTTCTACCTTGGAGACTTGGTGTAACTTTTTTTTATCAAAGTAGTTTCCATGTCCATTATAACATTTAAGCAACTTTTTTTTTCAACAAAAATTATGTCTCTTTTTTTTTTTTTTTTGAATAATAGCGAATGGGAAAAAATATGCTTCCAATTTTTCTTTTGCGAGAAAGATTTCGAATGTATGCCAATTTCAGAGCATTGGCACTGGGAAGGCTGAAAGAGAAAAATAGTATCGAGTTGCTAGATTGTCTTGAAAACCTAATAAGAAAATTTTAAGTTTTTAATCAAAATTTGAATTTCTTAGCAAGATTTTCAACATGTGTTTCACTCTAAATTTGCAGATTTTGTGTTTCAGACGATTCGTTTCGTTACCGAGCGACTAAAAGACTTTTGATACGATAAGAGACTAAAACGACTAAGAGATTAATAGACTAAGTGCAAAGAAAGACCTTTTGCGACTATTTTTAAGAATTTGTGCTACTATTTCATAACTGCTTCGACATTGGCATCCCTGTAAGTTCCGGTTTTTTTTGTGTCAATTTGTTTCATTGCATCATTCGCAATTAAAATGGAAAGCAGAACTAGATAAGTGTTCATTTATGTAAAGGATGATTTTGATGGAAAAATTGATTTTATGATATGATTTAATTTTTCACCATACTAAAACATCTGGATCCTGAAACTAGTCCCCTATTCGAAACTAGATGACATTGTATCGTAAAACCGAGGTGTTGTCTACTTCACACATGTAAAGTTTGAAAGTTTGTAAAGCTACGGTTTCCTAAGAAAGCGGAGCCATGATCTAGCAGCCGTAATGTAGCTGTAGATGACGTCACTAAAACGTTGTTAAAGCTACAGTTTCCTAAGAAAGTGGAGCCCTTGTCTAGCAGACGTAATGTAGCTGTGTATGGCGTCACTAAAATGTTGTTTATGTAAACAGATGGCGTTGGTTTCCTAGAGAGCGTTGTTTATGAGCGAAACGAAAAGTAGCAGTGCCGCCATTTGCATGTCCATCGTCATTGAGGTCTCAAACAGTTGGGGAACGTTTTTTCACTTGTGGGGACCACATTTCATTTTCTGCCCCAAACAATTAGAGCGGAGAAAGCAAAACAAACACAACTTTTTGACTGGCCTTGTTTACTTCGTTTTTGTAAAATCGGGATCGTTAAAGATGGATTAAATATTTTAACGGATTTGAAATCTGCGGAACATTTTCCACCAGATCGATACCTTAAATAGATAGCCGCGGTACGTTGACAACATATTCGATATCGTTCGCAGTGATTCAACCACGAAGTACTCGGACGCCAAAGCCCGACTTCTGAGTCTCTTCCGTGAAAGTGAAAGTATCAAAATCAACAGACTGCTGACCGGGGTTGAGTTGGGGGATTTAAAACCCAGCCAACTACTGCGGAAGATGAGAAGCCAGCCCTGTTCCTGACAAAACAGGCACCGAACCAGACTTCTCTGACCAGGTGCTGCGCACACTCTGGTTACATACAATGCCACCACATGTGCGAAATGTGCTAGTCGTCAGTGATGGCACCTTGGACAAAATGGCAGATATGACTGACAAAATATTTGAAATCAATCCCCATTTTGAGATGGCTGCTGTTGGAAAAAATTCCGAAGCCGCTGCACCACCATCCCTGTATGAAGCCTTGTTTATCAAAATACAGGGGTTGGAAAGGCAAATTGCTGCCTTAAGTGTCGGCCAATCAGCTCAGCCCAGGCAACGCAACCCGGACCGTCAATTTCGCAGGAACAGGAGTAGGTTCCGTTAAATTGTCTAAATAGTTTTTGATTTACTTTGTTATTATTAGCTGTTAATGTAGTGCAGCTCTGATGAGAAGGCAAGTGACCTGTTACGAGTCCACTTGTAGAGAGGTATAATTTTGCTAGATGAAAGGTTGCCATTTGCCTGCACCATAGGAATTTATTTGTATCGCAAAATAGAAATCAATGCTTTTACCTAATCTAAGAAGACTCATCTAAAATCACGTGACGTGCTTACTTGCCAGAGTCCGAATGAATTGAATAGATTTCAGTCTTTATCATTTCACCAAATTAGAATTGAAATAATTCATATTATAATATGGGAATTTTTGTCTTAAGATCAGCCTGAGCAACTAGCTGAATGACTTATTTTATATGCAATGCACTTCAAATTGAGTTTTGTGTTTTGTTATAAAGATTTTTAGCTTGCACATAAAACTACCATATAGTAAGTATATTTCTTTCTACTAAAGATCTGAAAAACTAATATCGTTCTATATTTATTTTGCTCAATATTTAAACTTTTTATCTCATTTTATGACATAAAAGTATTATGAAATTACGTTTTATTATTGCATAAAAAAACATCTGAATGATTTTACTCCTGTGTTTATGAAACAAGTCTGTGTAATAGCATACAATATATCAAGGATAGTTGATCTTCAGCAAATATATCCTGGCGCAGCAGAAAATAAAATACTGATTGCGTGAAATGATTATTCAACAGAAGGAATTATAATTCTAGTTTGAAATAAATAGCTAACTAACTCTAAATTGGTTGAGATTTACAGCTTTAAAGCGTAATAATTTCCAGATATGTCATTAAACTTGGAGAGGGATAACTCTAGTACACAATTTATGTTTAGGCCTCCAGACCAGGAGTTTACAATACTTCCTAGTGCAATATGCTTCACTTTGAAAAATGTGTTGCTCTTAATGAGTCCCAAATGTTTATAGAAAATCACTTTTAGTTTTTAAAGCAATTGGTAGATTTTACTATTCATGTATTGAATTAAAATGTAACTTGCAATTGAGAGACTGTGGAACAATATTTATGAAAATAAGAATGTTTTGTTATTTTTAATGTACTGTAGTTGAGGTGTACTAAATTAGTTGGTAGATAATTGTCTAACACATGTAGTTTATCACTCATTGTCAGCTTATTATCTACATTACAGTTCTAAGTTGATCTTTGAAATTGAATCACAGCTGTGCTGTTCTGTCAAATGTTTTTGCTTCTGGGCAAAATTTTATGAGCATAGAATGTGTAAAATTCTTTAAATTTATAGCTATAGTATTTGTCCTTGCCATAAACTAATTCCCTACAAGTATTTTGAAAATACTCCAAGTTTAGGATCAGAAAGAAGTTATGTATTAGTAATTCCTTTAATTTCAAGGAAGATCGGGAAATGGTGCTAGAGTCTTTTTATCTGAAATTTATAAATCGAAAATTCGAAAGTTGTATTCATTCCTCTAGTTGTTGATCAATTGTAGCTCAATGCATGATGAAGACTTGGTGTTGTATCTTAAATACAGATTACAAATCAGTTCGATACATTTTTATAAATGTTTTTAAATTGCTTTGTTTTAAAGTCTAGAATTCAACTTTCTCTATTTATATTACAAATTATATGTGTGCAATAAATATACAAATTGATAAATGTGATTTATAAATAAATGTGTGTTTTGTAATTTGAGATTTAGTAACTGTAGTTTAAGTGATACGATGACAGGAAAAAATATTACATTTTTTTAAAGTTATATGTTGGTACAGCTATTGTTGAAACAATTAATTAATCACAAAAAAACTCATTGAAACTGTAAATTACAAAACTGTTTTTTTCCTAATTTCTAGACAAAAGCAGATATGTAATTTAGTTAAATGATTGTTATTCTCTAAATTTTAAAGGATGGAAATCATTCTCAATATGAACTTTTAAATCCCCTGCAACTTGCCTTAAGAGTCTCAAAACAGTTGACTTCATGGTGAAAGAAAAACTGAAATTGCTTTAAAATGATCTGACTAAAAGTCAAAATTATTTCATATGTACACTCCTTATTCAGAAAATACAATTCATATTTAAAAAACATTAAATACTTTTAAAATTTTATCTCAGGAATTTTTATACCTATTTCTAATCATGCATCTAACACATTCTATATTTAGTTTTTATTTAAATTAGTTTTGCAATGAGTATTTATTAACTATTTATTGGCAAACCAGTTCCACAATGAACTTAAGTAGCTTCAAAGTAATACATGCAATTTTTAATCCTTCTTTTTTTAACTTTATCTGTTCTAATTATGGAACACTTTTGCATAAAGGATTGAAATCATCGTTGATAAAGTTACTGACAAGGATTTACCTAGTCCTATTTTATGATAAAATGATTTTTTTTAATTCTACAAATTATGTCTTTTTATACCAGAAGTGTACCAATTCACTTAAAACTTCTGAATTTCAATTATTAATGTTTCTCTTTCATAGAACCGGTAAATGCTTAGCTTGTACCAAATTTTATTTAAGCATCTATATTTATGCTATGATCCAAATATAAGTTTTCCAGAATATGAATTATTTTCTATAAACAGGATTCTAAAATTTTATGTAGCAAGAGACATGTTTCAAACATAGTGCATAGCATTTTAACTCCTTTTGTAAACTGAATTACCTCACTAATTAACTTCATCTTCAATGTGATGTCGTTTTGAAATTGAATTTACAGGTTTAATATGTAATCATAAAATTGCCTTGATTTTATATCAGTCAAATAAAATGTATTTGTTAGAAGTTTTAATACTAGGAAACCTTATAATTATGGTCCATACTTGATTAAGATTGCTCAAGATATAATTTTTGCATAATTACTTATTCAGCCAATTGAAATAAAAGGCATCACATGTATACCTATTTAACATATCTATATTAACAGAAGTAAAACTAGTTAATTATTACATTCATTGCATTGGATTTTGTGAGTTTTGTTCCTAAAAAAATACTCCATGTACTTCATTCTATTAAAATTATTGTCTTTCCACTCATCTGAACAGTCCCATCAAATTGGGATTAATTTAAAAGTTTCATTTGAGAATGTGTGCTTGGGAAATTTTTAGGTTTTTACCAAAACCGTTAAAAAAAGGCGTGAAAGATTCAAATATTAATAGCTAGATGACACAAAGTTTTTCACAGTTAAAAACTTGTTTGCTGTGGTGCATAATGTCCATGTATAATATAATTTCCATGAATGTTAATTTTCCAAACTTGAATTTATTTGTGTTAACATTCCTTTACCTTAGCACCTGATTTATCAAATATTTTTTCTCTCAAATTTGTTAATTTAAGCTATGCATTATTTTTTATGACCATTTTGAATGTTTAAAAGCATTATTTGTTCTGGAATTTGTTATGTGTGTTATGTATTTTTTAAAGGAAATTCTTATATCAATATTTGTTTGCTTCTAAAAATATTTTTGAGATCTAATTAAAAGTATCTGATATAATATAACATGTGACTTTTATGATGTATAAATATTCCAAGTATATTTAATTTTGCTTAATAGTGTTCCTTGGGTATAAAATTCTATAAATTACCTAAGCTTTTGTGGGATATGACAAAATTTGAAAACAATGTTATGAAACATTCTGTAAAAATTGGAAGTCTAAAACCTAACGAAAATTGTCGATATGCTTCTGGAATCTTGAAGGATATTAAAACAAAAATTTATTCATGCATTTGTAATACTGTATTTGTAGAAATACTTGGAAAACTGGAAACTAACAATATTTTTGAGTTGGCTCAAAACTAGCTCACTGGATCAATATATGCTCATTTATTTATCACAAGAATCCCACGAGCCTTGAGAAACCTGATTTTTCATTTTAGAACCCTTAAACCTTAGTATTTACAGAGTCCTTCAAATTATTCAAAACTTCAAGTCCTTCTATGATTAGTAATACTTGTAAAGGTGTAGCTTAAGAAAAAATTAGCGTTTTGACGCGAATTTTTAAACTTATAACAGTAGTGAGGGACATGCAGGAAATGTCTATCGTTACAACTGTTGTCAATTGATTTCGGAACTAAAAGCATCCAGAAGATAAATATAACGTCGTGTAGTCAAAGGATTTATATACCTGACATGACCTGGGCATGTTTGCCAACTTTTACAGATTTCAACTAAATTTTAGATTTACGGATGGATGTCTTTTGTACAGATTTTTAATATTTCGATCAAATACTATCAAAATATTATATTCTCTGCAATCATCCACTAAAATGTTCGACCGGACAATGATGAGTTCAAAGACAAAAGCAATGGACGAGTTGGAAAATACGTTTTATTGTCTTCAGATGGAATATTTATCTGATATTAATAAGACATAAACAGTTTGAAGTACTTAAAATAAGAGAGGCTGATGTGGTTTTCTAAAATTCGCTAGATAGATCAAAATTATTCTTTCTATTCTGCTCATCCCTTCCAATGTAAAGTGTGAAAGAATCTGCAACCTCGTCAGAAACGACCGAACTGAATACCGGTCTCTCATTTCTAACAAAATGTTGTTTTGTGCAGAAATTCAGTGCAGCATTATTAAAGAAGATCTAAAAAGCTACTACAACTGCTTTTGCAATCACAAAACTGTTGACAAAAAAATAAGACTTCAATAAGTAATGTAACAATTACCTCTAACTTTTCATTGCATTATTAGTTTGCTTACGTACAATTATTATTTTTTTTTGAAAATGAAAATTGAAATGACTTTTTATTTGAAAATGTAAATATTTTATTTCAGTTACTGGTGATGTTTTATAATTTTTGTGTTGCTTGATTTCTTTATATTATTAAAATGAGAGTAATGAATAATGAGCTTGGCTCTCATTAAATGAGTTTTTTTTTGCATATCTGGAAATTAAAAGTGCAAAAATGTTTCATAATTTAATAATAAAGTCAGTTAATATCAGATATTGTAACATTTTATGTATATAGTTTTATTTTTATCTGTATTGTATAACCAATATCTTTGTAGTTACATTTTGAAAAATGTTTCTGAACATACATTTAAATCAGCATTAAAATATATCAAAGCTTTGGTGTTCATCATAATCATTCAAATATTTCTTGTAAGCATTCATGTCTTATGTACCACCGAATAAAGAGTTTGTTTCAATCTGTTACGCGTATTTTTATTTTCTGTCATGATTTATTTGCAGGGTTGGTCGATTTATATCACCATAACATAAAGGATTAAATCAAGAATACTTTTTTCACATTTTAAATTTTTAAGGGATTTTTCCTCTAAAAATAGGGTGCATACGGTTTTTTAGAAATTTATTTAATATATAGATTTGTAATATATTTTGATCAGTTTATGTAATTTTGTATTTGCAAGTTGACATTTACCCTAAAACGGACAAAGTCAGTGCAACGTAAAAGTAATTTATAAGTGTAACTTAATACACCAGTAGAATCTAATAATTAATAAATTAAACAATTTTTGAATCTGCAATTAAAATTTTCATTGGCATTTTTTGACTCGTCTAAACATTTTAGGGGTAGAGGAGATTTTGTTGATATTTGTTTTGTAGATATTTTACACTCATGCCGTCAAATCAACAAATGTAGTTTAAATTATATTTGTTCTTGTATTTATCCAAACAGTAATTTGATATTTTTATAGTAGTAAGTAATAAATAAAATATTAAAAGTTTGTAGAGAATTGATTAAAAAAACCAGATAGATTTGATTTTTATTCATCTTGTTTTTGATGATATATATTTAGTTTTTAATATTAACGCCCTTAATAATTATATTTCAGTCCTTCAATTTTTTCTCTTCAACTGCAGTGTTTTTTCGATTAAATCTATAGAAACGAGGCAAATTTTAAATTTGGTTACATGTTATCAACTATACACTTATAAATGCTTTAGATATTTATGTTTCGATGGTTAATAATATTGGTTTTTGCAAAATTTAATCATTTAAAATGTGCAGACACCGTAAAAAACACCTTATAGAATGCACCTGATTCATTAATCTTACGAAAAACAAAGATTAAGTTTAATCAACTATAGGTTATCTTTACCAAAAGCAGCAATAATCGTAGGATACATTTCGTATTTTCTGGAAAGCCTAACTGTCGTGATGTCATTCCTCCCGTCGTGAGGATTTCTTATCTATAGAAGGTGTTGCTTGAACCTCAGTAAAAGTTTCTGACCCGTGTGCATTTGAAAGGTTTATCTGCGTGAAATTTAAACTTAAAAGGGGGTTCATTTTTCTTCAGCTGGAAAGGTGAACCTCAATTAACCCTCTTAGTAGTTGTCTCGACGAGCTGACCAGATCTTGAGTAAAGCTGACCAGATTTTGATGGATGAGTTATCTGGTCATTTGAAGAAAATTAAACAGATCTCGGTAATAATATCTTGGCAAGATATCTCAACTCTAGCGAAAATGGATCAAATCTCGGTGGACGAGATATCTCGTCGAAACCACTTGTAGAGTTAAGCTATGATTTGAAAATGAATACATTGATCTTGAATGAGACACAAGTCGGTTCAGGGTTGACAATTGTTTTTATTAGGTCTTGAAATATTCGACAGGTTTTTTGCCCAACCCAAAATGAAAGCTGCTTGAACCCGAACGATACATCCGTCTTTCCGAAACTCCACAACCTGCCCCCTTGTGTCCGGCAGGAATTTTGACTTATTTACAGAGAGGAGGTTGGGCACGAACACAAGGGTGCAGCTGCGGACCTCTTCTGGCCGGATATCCGTCGTCACTTGACAGGTGTTGATGGGCTTGCTATCAGCTTTCCTGGAAGAGAACAAAGATATGCACATGAGTTACACCATTTTGGACAAAATAAATTCAATTTATTCCTCCGTTGTCTTTTGTAAAGATCGACTAGAACATTTTTAAAATCTTTAAAAACACGTGGAAAATATGAAAATTGGTTTAGAACTTGAATTATACCCAGATCATTTTAACCCCTTGGGTACAGATTTATTTTAAAAAGTAGTTTGGATTATCGTTTGCACATTAGTTACTGTTATATTTTCGTATTATCGTTTACACACTAGTTACTGCTATATTTTCGTTTGATAAGAAGGTCAATAGTATGAGAGAGATCGCTCAGCTTCTGATCTCCGGGTTCATTCCAAAACAAGAATATTTGATAGCGCAGCCGTATAAATACTTCTATATATATAGTTAGATTAAATAAAGTATTTTTTTGTAGAGAACGCTTGAATAATTTGATTCAAGGATAGTCTCGTAACACACCAATCACTTTTGCCATGAACAAGAATGTTCGTGTTTAATTGTGTCCTAGATAGAATGACAAATTAGACGACGTCATCCGTAACTTAGGCATAACAAGTGCATGACGAGTCTCGTTCGTCGAATGTGCCCAAGTGCTTAATTGCCTCAAATCAAACTTGTCCAACTGGAGGGAAAATTAATAAAACTAATAATTCGTTCCAAATTTGTGGATTTTGGAAGAAAAAATGCATTGATTGATCTCTTGCCAAAAAAAAACCGTCACTAAATAAAAATTAGTTTCCTTAAATTGGGGTTGTGTTATTACGCTTCAGGTTTTAACGATAATAATCTTCAAATAAAAGTTTGCTGTACAATCAAACACTAGGTGATCTTTGAAATAAATTGATGACTTACTTCGATCGTACTTCGCTTCATCTTCACAGGATTCGTATGGGAAAAGTTTGGTTTTTGTGATAGTTGACTGATGTAGTAAATTAATGGCGACATAACACAGGAATGGTTTAGAAGAATGAACCAGCTTGAACCCGAACGGTACAACCGTCTTTCCGAAACCCCACAGCGTGCCCCCTTGTGTCCGGCAGGAATTTTGACTTATTTACAGAGAGGAGGTTGGGCACGAACACAAGGGTGTAGCCGTTGACCTCTTCATCACACATGTTATTCACAGATGAATGCACCTTTCCTCGTGAAGGTATTTCTAATCCGCACAACCTTCATGTGTGGACATCTAACAATCCGTACGACACACGTCCTCATGGTTATCAGAAACGTTTCAGCGTAAATGTTTGGACTGGAATTGTGGGTGACCATATGATTGGCCCATGGCAGAGCATGCCTCACATTTTTACAACAGGTTTTGCCAGACTAACTTCAACCTGTTGTAGCCAACATAGAAACACATATGTGGTTCCAGCATGACGGAGCACTACACCATTTCCGCTTGGATGTTCGGAGTGCTTTAGACGCTAAATTCCCAGGGCGATTTATTGGTCTCGGTAGCCTCAACCTTGGCCGGCACGCTCACCCGATATCTCCTGTCTGGACGTTTTCCTGTTGGGTCATTTAAAAAGTCTCGTCTACGAAAGGCCCATGGACTCCGACGAGGACTTAGTTGCCAGGATTTCTGATGCTTCCGGTGCCGTCTGAGACATGTCGGGTGTGTTTGAAAAAGTGCGCCGCTCGCGACTTCGCAGGTAAAAGGCCTGCTATACAAATTTCCACACAACGCCTTCGTGAGGACATTTGATGCGACAACAGTTTTAACGTGCACCAGTCCCCTTTGTACACGGCAGTCTTTGATTTGATTCGAACTCGTCGATTACTCATCCAATTGGGCTACCGTGGCATTTGCCATGATTGATAGACTACTAAACTTGCGAAACTTTTTACATTATAAGTTACATCTAACTACTAATAAATATGTATGTATTAGGTATTACATGTATGGAAAGACAGATTTGTATTATGAGATGCCACTGATACATTGAAAGCAATATTTAGTCTAAATCAGCTTGATTATAAATTGAATGAAAGTATTTTAAATCCTTACCGGAATAGTTGGAGGTTGTCTGTCTTAAACTTCAGGTTTGAAGTGGTATTACTTTTCAAATTTTATTTCAAATGATTTGGAGGAGTGTTTATTTGATGGCTATTGTAGGCACTTTTCTGAACTCATAAAGTATGGCAGCTATTGTTCCGGTTCAATGCTCGAGCTCAGACTGAAAAAAGAATAAAGAATAAGTCACATAGAATATTAAGGGAACCACAACGTGTTATTCAGAAGATTGCATAGGAGTATTATTTTACAGTATCACAGACGTGTAGACTTCTCCATTCAGATGAAGATGCAAAGTAGTTTCCACGAAAAGAATGCGAAAAATATTATTGAATCCACAATGTGTTACATAAAAGTTAGCATTATTGATATTAACAAGAAATTACTACTGTTGACTTTGGTTTTTATCAAAATATCCGAAGTGAGGAAAGTTCGTAAAACAGAAATTTCATTAAATGGAATTATGAAAGTATTTCGCAAATAAATATGCCCTCTCTTATGTAATGAGTCTCGTTAGCTCAATTCAAAGAGTAGAGCCGAAGCGTTGCGAGAAAAATTTCCAAGAAACACCAATTTATTCTTTTAGTGGAAGTGAGCAATAAACTCTGTCCAAGAAAAGGTTCAGCCTAATATTTCAAAAGGATCTAATCTAAGGAAAGGACCAAAAAAATCCTTCCAAAGGATCCTATTTCAAGGTAAGGAGAAATAGAATATCTCCAAAGGATTATATTCTTATCTTAGGAAATGACTAATAAAATATTCCCAAATGTTTCCATTCTAAAGAAAAGATCAACATAACATTTCAAAAAGATTATAGTCAAAATAAAAGATTAATGAAATATTTCCAAAGTATACTATTACAAGGAAAGTACCAATAAGATCGTCCCACATGATTCTATTCGGAGGAAAGGAGCAATAGATTATTGCTAGAGGTTGAAAGAATCTATGGAAATCTTTCGAAAGCTCTGGTTCTTTGATCAGTAAGTATGTGTGAAGTAAAATCAGCACTGAACCACTGGCGGTTCTCAGAGGATTAATGGATAAATTTGTGTCACTGCATATAACTAATTCATTGTAAAGAAAATGTAAGCTATAAATTATGGTAAATATATAAAGTTTGCTTAAAGACAGGCATCGTAACTCCACATTTCCTCTCACAAACGATTTGCTTATAGTGCGGTTGAAGTAAGCTCCTTAGTTCCTCTTTTTCCGCTTGCAAACGATTTGCTTATAGTGCGGTTGAAGCTAGACGCAGTAGTTCCTCTTTCCGCTCGTGAACGATTAGCTTGATATTATAACACTTCTATTAAAACGGAAGCACATTGAATAGTCTAAGGCAGTGGTCCCCAACCCCCGGGCCGCGGACCGGTACCGGTCCATGGATCAAATGGTACCGGACCGCCCAAGGAACGTTAAATTATTTCAATTTTATTTACTGTGGTGTATTTTTCTCGTTTTTGAGCGGTTCTCATCTATCAGAATTTGAAATTTGTTCTTTACTAGAGCTTCAAATATGATTTCTGAATTCTGTATGTCTCTATTTTCCAATTTTGACAAATGTGATAGCTGTTTTCAAGTTGGCATACCAAGTAGCTGCATTTAAAGCCAAACTGAAATTGTGGGGACGGAGCGTGAACATAGTCATTTTGGACATGTTTCAGACATTAGCTGGGATTTTAGGCGAGACTAAGCCTAAACATTCATTCCTCCAGTTGGTACACGATCACCTGCCTTTGCTTTTAAAAGAGTTTGAGCCCTGCTTCCCAACCACAAAAGACCCACGAACTAGTAAGGAATGGATCCGTAACCAATTTGTCAACAAATCAGACGAATCTAGCATGTCTGTGTAAGAATATCAACTGCTGGATATTGCAAATGAAGGCGGTCTAAAAACTACGTTCGAGACAACAACTCTGCCGGTGTTCTGGATTAAAGTCCATGGCGGAATACCCCTGAGATTGCCACCACAGCACTTAAATCCCTATTGCCATTTCCAACAACATATCTGTGTAAAGCGGGGTTTTCTGCAGTGACAGCAACCAAAACAAAACAACGGAATAAACTGGACATACGCAACACACCTCGGGTGTCATTGTCTCCTATTATCCCCAGATGAAACCGTCTCGTTGCAATAAAACAAGCTCAGGGTTCTCATTGATTTAGCGTTCTAGTGAGTTAAAATGTTAAATCTTTATATTCCTTGTTTGGTATAACTGTATTTTATTTTGAAGTCATGTTTAAATACAATTAAATTAAAATTATTAAATCAAAACTATCTAAAATATAAACAATCAACGTCCCCCCTCAGCGGGCCGCGTTAAAATTATCAAACGTTGATCCGGTCCGCGGCGATAAAAAGGTTGGGGAGCACTGGTCTAAGGGATTTCCTTCATCTCTACTACTATAAAAGGAAGTGTTTGTGTGCGGGTACGCATTATCCTGACGAATATATGGCACTTACAATAATGAGATTTGGCAGACAGCTAGTCCAAAATGTTACAATTTTGTGCGAGCCCGAATTTTAAAATTTAATCATAACATTTGTAAATGAATTTAAAATAATTTAATTATTACTGTTTTCCTTAGAATGGCAACACTATAAAGAGATGATAGATTCTAAATTTATTTTTTCCGTTTTTCCGTTTAATTTTCCGATGAACGATTTTTTAGCGGACGAAAAAAAGAAACAAAGTTTTAAATGGAGTTATGTAGTTCTTTTTTCTATCTCCTAGATCGTTGAAGATAGAGAAAATTTTTTAACGAATTTGAATTCTGCGGAAAATTTCACTTTACATCGATACCTAAAAGTATGATTTTCGTTAAATAAATAATTTTTAACTGTAATTTTTATATTTTTTTCCATTTGAATTTGACTTTTATCGTGTTCGTGAAATCACAGATTCCATTTCCTGCGCTCAAACAATTCCTGCGAAGGAAAGCAAAACAAATAAAAAAATTTCGTGACTATCATTGTTTAGTTCTTTTTTGTACATTAAAGATAGATTGAAAATCTGCGTAAAATTTTACACCAGATACCTTTGATTTCCTTTTAATAAATAATTTTTCAATTAAATATTTATATTTTCGCAAGAGATTGCGACGTCACACCGATTGAATGTTTTCGCAATTCGAATTAGGCCGCATTTGACAATGACGTGTTCATCATGGCGTTACCCGTGGTGTTGGTATGCGAAGTAGCAATCACCGTGGGTAAGCGAGCGTGTTCATCACCTTACCCCACAAAAAGAACTGTTAAGTGCAACCCCGTGCTGTCAACGCTGTGGCTAGTATTAAATATGTATATCTCCTTATGCACTACATGGGATGAAACGTTTGTTATTGTGCCTGCTGTATTAGGGCAGTGATGTAGCCGAGGCTTACATCAGTTTGGCTGAGGCAGCCATGGTTCGAAAATCTGGAATGGCTGGCATCTATGTGTTTTGATTATTCTAGAAAAGCACTTGCGCAATGTGCACTCACCTCAAAGCATTTTTGTCGAAACTCCTGATATAGGCCGCCGTGTAGTTTATGTTGGCTACATATTCCTGTACCTCTGGTAATTCAACGATGTTTCCTGAAAAAGTATAAATGAATACGTGTTGTAGAGGCGCCTGTTTAAAAACAATAAAGTTTTGTTTTTGTTGAGCGAGCCCGGGTGTCGACCTCGACATTTGACCCTGTTTTAAAATTACTTGCTCTCCTAGGATCTTTTACCTAGGATTAATCGAGAACCGTCGCCAATAGCCCGTTGTGGTGCTCCAGTGTGACGTAGACATTAATTACCATTACCTGTTGGTAGGTAGGTATTTAATTGACGCCGCACTGGAGCACCACAACAGGTTGTTCGTGACGGAACGGGATCAAACCCAAAGAGAAATATCAGACGCCAACACCACCTAAATTTGAACCAAGGTCACACCTGAGCTGCAACACCACTCTCCAAACCTTTACACAACGAAAACGTGAGAACATTTGAGAACACGGTGGATTTCAATTGCACCCGCCCTTCCTAGTAACACGACGGTCTTTGGTTAGATTCAAACTCGTAACCTACGGTTGTTGATCCGTTAAGCGGCGTATACATTTAAGAGCTGAACCGTTTTCGAGCCTCTAGTTGTCATGATTAGGATGAGGTTTGGGGCGCCAAACAAGCGGATTGTTAACTGCTCGTGGCGATCCGCGTTCTGCCGTTGTTTCGACGAACACAAAGATATTTTCGGTACAGATTAGGACGGCGTCGTGAATAGTTCGTTGCTTTTATTTCTGTTTACGAACCTCCAGGCTCCATCGTCATCACCGGTAGCTGCTGACAAATGACTGCCTGGTGGTTCGTGGTAGGTTCCTTCCTTTCCCATGGATCGCTGGAAACTCGTTGTGGAAATAATTTCAACGAACGGTTCAAGAGCAGCTTCGAAATGTATACGCACCTTTACTCTTCCAAACGTTCTGTGGCACCCTTAACTGCTGTATCGTGCAAATACGAGACTGTTTCTCCAATTTATTTTCATTTTGACATTTATTGAATAACGTCCAATGATATAACTTTTAATATAACCCATAACGTATATTCTACCAGCACTTAATTCGCAACAAGGCCATTTTAAAAATTTGTAGAACACTTGCTTAACATTTTGTTCTCCTTTATATTATTATCTGTGAAATTGGTTTGATCAACGTATTTAATTAAACTTGCTTGCAAATGTTTAGAAAATAATGATTGTTCCATAATTTTGAACTGCATGAAATTTTGGTTTTACATGTTCCGTTTCTGTGTTTACATTAGGTGATTATAAGCAAACTTTCATTTTGAACGTCGTTAGAATCTGAATATTCAGAGCCATTTTTTGAAATTTCATTTACCATCAGCAGAGTATAAATTTCTCCAACCGCTGGCTTATCTATAATGAATCATAAAAGCATAGAGTAATTTTTAAACTTCATTTGCCACCCACAGAAGCATACGAAAGAACACAAATGGCGAATGGAATTTTAAGAAAATGGTACCACATGCTTTGACGATTCAAGGTGGCAAGCTAGCGGTTGGCGAAAAATCACTGTCTCATTTTAGATAGTTGTACTTATTTTAGAAACATAAAATCCCCTTATGTGAATACATTGATATATTCATCGTCAATATTTTGAAATGAGGTATGAAATGCAAGAAATTGAAATGCAATTAAGAAAATTAGGCGCAGATGTGTTATGTGCGGGTCTGGCTAGTTGACTATAAAATGCTTACTATGTAACACTAAGCCCTTAAAAATGTAATTTTGCCTCAAAACTGAATCAAATCCTCATTGACAACACTTTTTGTCAGAAACTTGAAAGCATTTTTTGTTTAAAAGAAATAAATGCAATAATATTTACCGTATTTCGATGTCTGTAGATACTCGATGAAATAATTATAAAAATCAATGCTGGTTTCGTCTACCATATATTTGAACACGTGATCTGAAAGAAAGAAAAATTGTTTTAGAATAATTTCTTGTTGCAACAATGATAGCTTTTACAAAACATTCGTTGTACAAAAGACCAAGTCCCTTTTCAAATAAATGTTACCCTCCCAAATTTGCAAGTAGTGTAGTGTTGCTCTTTTACAACAACATTTTAACAACTAAGCAACCACATACTTCTTTAGAATCCTCGGATTCTATCAACCTGTAGAAAAATATTATATTGGTTCTTTCCGTTAAAAATAATTATTTGGAAAGATTATGTTGGTCCTTTCCATGGATTAGAATTTTTAGGAACGATTCAGTCGGCCCGTTCTGTAATAGAATACGGTGAGAAAATTCTAAGCATCAAGAAGGTCAAAATTGCTTAGAAGTCATGCAGGGAACACCACAGATTGCAAGGTGGGGCTATTCGTGTGAGTTTTTTAAGGGTTAAGAAGATACTTTTAAATTTATCCGCTTTACAGTGAGAACTTCACACATTTTACGAAAAGAAAAGAGCAGGCTTTTTTTTGGTTGGACTTAGTTTTATGGCGCAAGGGTATAGTAGCCTTTTGAAAAATGGCAATATGTCGCAATTCTATGGTGCTGGACGAGCTCTGGGCTAGTGTAATTTTTTATTGCTTGGAGTGAGGATTGAGTAAGTGGTGTTATTCGAAAGCTTCAAAATTGTGCAACATATTATCAAGCCTTTAATGAATAAATGTATCCTTCAATATTAATATCAAAACTGCATTTTAATCGCACAAACTATAAATTCATTGTTGACTATATAAACCAAGCAATTGTTCAAACTCCCCATGCCTCCTTCATTCATTCCACAATACAATACCTGTCTCAAGTATACGGTTTGTGTCCACGACGTTATCTACCAATTCTTTCAGTTTTATGAAAGACGCTGTGTACCATTCGGTTCCTCAAAAGGATAAAGGCTCGTTGAATACCTCGTTCGATGCTGCTTGATGAGACAAAAATACATTCAAAGAACTGTAGCAATATATTGTTACCTACCGATGTCAGGGATACATCTCGGACCGTAAACATCCCAGTTTATCCACATCTTGTATTCAATCTGCTTGGTAAAAGAGTAGACTCCTACGAGTTTCTTGTGGTGTCTCTTTATTTTGGAGGACACTTTCTGGAAAGAAAGGAAACGCGTTTTATACATGAGTTAATCAGCATATCGTCGACATTATTTCAAAGCGACGAAAGGTTATTGTAAAGGCAAACTTTTGAGATGCAAGAGTCAAACCTGTCACCATCACAACATTTAAAAAATTATTCGAGAACCGCAAATATATGTGTGGTACTTTTCCGTTGTAGAATAAATAATTATAATTATTAAGGGGATCCAAGACACAAAAATCGTCAGTTTTTCGAATTTTTTAAAAATTATTTTAAGAAATTATCTGTGTTTTTCTGCTTAAAATGACGGCTAAATCATGTTTCTATCTTAATTAGAACTAGAGATAATAATAATTTTTGTGGTGCGTTGTTTTGAAAATCTAACACTCTTGATAGTTGTTGTCATGGCAACAACGTCTGTCTTTAAAACTTTAAATGCGTTTTTATCCATGATACATTTTTTCAAGATTTCCTGTATTCAAATTGCTATAAGTCGAAAACCGATAAAGTTTAAGGGTTGAAATTTGTAATACATCTTTTTCAAACATACTTTAATTTCGATTCAGCAAATTGGAAACAAATATTTACTTTTAAAAATATAACTTAAAAAAAAAAGTACCTTAAAATTTTCAAAAATTTTCATTCAAATATTTTTTATTTTTTAATAAATTAATATTTTTTAAATTTCTAAATCAAAATCAAAGTTTATACATTTATGAATTATTTACTGCAAGAATTTTGAAAATTCATCAAGAATATTTTGAATTTTACCAATTTAAAATGACCCCTCTATTTTTCAAAAAAATGTAATTAAAATTTTTTTTTAAACTTTTGGAAACATTTTGTGTTGTGATTTAGCTTATTAGTTAAATGGGTAATCAGTATAAAAAAGTTCAAAATTCTAAATAAATTAATAAAAAAAAATTTTCAATACGTCCCGGACCCCCTTAAATTCGAATAAATAATTGGTGCCAATTTGGCGCAGCTTTACTTATTTCTTGGCGCTGTACAGGGTGTTCGTAAACTATTTGGAAGAAATTGAAGGGGTCATACTATCTGTCAAGACGACCAATATTTACAATAGAACCTATTGTAGCAATCCACTGAGAGTGTCAAAAAAGAGAAACTTAGAAACACGTCCAACCATCTCAAGTCCTCATTTCTGACGTCAATTCTGCTCTGCCAGAGAAGCAGTGCTCCAGAATATCATAGTGATTACGGTGGATTAGACATGGTGGGCCTGTAGCGTGGACACCGCGTTCACCGGACCTAAATCCGCTATAATTCCTGTGGGGTCACTTGAAATCATTGGTGTACGAGACATCTGCACACTCTGTGGAAGATATTGTCGCCAGAATCCGTGTTACAGCAGACAATATGAATACGACACTAGGAATCTTATTGAGGGAGCGTCAATTTTTCAATTGCCGGTGTGAACTGAAACCGCTGGACGTCGCTTTGACCATCTCATTTGAGTCTTTCTCTGATCTGCACGAGATTGTGCAACTTATGATTTCGTTCCATCCTTTTTTTCACTGTTGAAACTTCAACGGGGTAATTTACTTTACGCTTTTCTGACACTCTGAGTGGATTGCGACCGTAGGTTACACTGTAAGTTTTGGTCGTTTTGATGAGTACTATACCCTTTCAATTTTTCTATACAGTTCACGAACACCCTGTATATACCAGCTTTGATTTTTGGCGATATTTCAGAATATTCCTTTGTTAGTGCAATGTATATCTTGATTTCGGATTTGCCGAGAGAAGTACAAGCGGCAATGACATTTCTTTGAGAAAAAATATTATTCACAAAGAACTATTGTGTTCGAATAACCATCTAATGAAATTAAAACATCGAAGCCGAAATGGTTGTGTAGCCTTCGTTCATGCCGGGAAAGAAAAAGTCATACCCAAACTGCTGAGAGTCTGTGGGGTAATGCAAAATGGCGCAATCAACCTCAAAGAGGCACATCCACCAATAATTAGAGTCTTATTCTTATTGAATTTATGTGGCGTCGGCTATATTCTAGAGAGGTAAGATAAGGTAACTTTATATAACGTCGTACTAGAGAAGCACAACGGGCTGTTAACTACGGTCTGAGATCAATCCCCAAATGGAAAGAGCCGAGGACACCACGTCATTTTGAACCACTGTCACATGACGAAGCAACACCCGAGCTGTTACCCCACTCTCCAAATTTCCACACCAACCCAACTTGAGGACTTTCGGCCACGACCGATTTAAGGTGCACCAGCCGCACTACACCATATGCTTACAAATATCCATTCACTGACCCCGATTCAACACTGGAACCTTTCGAATAGGATGCTAACTAACACCTTAACCATATTATTGATTATGGAGATGCACGAATGCAAACGAAACTGAAGACTAACGTACACAAATTGGAAGCACAGTTCCAAGCTCATCCTTCTTATTCTTAGACCCACGGTAATCCGATTGGAAGAGTAACGGATTGGCATCCGGAGGATTGTGGATTCAAATCTGACCAAAGACCGGCGTGTACAAAGGGGGGCTGGTGCGTGTAAATCTGTTGTGACTTCAAATGTCCTCACGTTAGCGTGGTGGGGAAGTTTGGAAAGTGGGGTACCAGCGCGAAGGTGATGTCGTTATCTGAGGGCTGACAAAATGACGTCGTGTTCCTCGAATATTATTCCAGGTCGTCATCAATATAGCCCGTTGTTTTGCTCTATTTAGACGTTGATACAACTACCTACGTACCTACCCGCAGACCATAAAACAGTTTGAGAAATATGCTCTAGTCTGGCAAGATAGTTACCTTCCATGTTGAAGCAAGACGCAGGATGGGTTCGAACTGCAAACCCTCCACCACAGCCTTTGCTGAATGGATGTTGTTCAGCTTGTGGAGTCTCCGTGCGAGCAAGATGAAGTTTTCCACCACTGGGGCTCTGAGCTCTACGGTTGGAGCACTGAGTACGGTTTCCCGAACCCAGGTTCTCACCTGTTGAATAAGGAAAAAAGTTATTCAAATGGATTATATAGATTCATATGCTTTATAAAACGAACCACCCCTTAAAAATTCGGTCAGTGCTTACAGTAGAGAAAATTTAACCTTCAGACAACGGCACTAGCCCCCTTTGTACACGATGGTCTTTGGTTAGTTTCGAACTCGCTGTCCGAAAATTAGATACATAAGTCAATCTTTATGTAAATTTTATTGAAATTTTTAATAACTAACTGGCTGGGGTAGCCCAGTTCAAAGCAGCAACTGCAAGGTTGCGATTTCCAAACACTATTCAACAAAAGTCCGCCGGGGCTGGTGCACGTTAAATCTCCCGTAGCCTCAAATGTCCTCACTTTAGCGTGGTGTGAACGTTTGGAGAGTGGGGTGCTAGCTCAAGTGTGACGTCATCTGAATTTGCTTCAAAATGATGTTCTCCTCGAATCATTCAAATTAGGGATGTATCCCAAATTGTCGCCAATAGACTGTTTTGTATTGCTCCTGTACGACATTAAATCACGCACCATACCACTTTGTAAACAATAGAGCCATTCTAAATTTTTTTCTTTGTTTTATTTTTCGTTCGCGAACTTTAGTTACCGCTTTTAAAAGTTTTTGTATAATAAGTTAAACTATGAAATTAAATCGCAGTAAATAATATTTTGTAATAATAAATAATTATAATAGTTAAATAATAGCTAAATTGTTCTATAAACGAACTGATACACTTATGAACCTTCATAGTGTTGTCTCGACGAGACATCTCGTTATTAGCAAAAACATTAGCAGATTTTGAGTGACGAGATATTTCTTCATTAGAAAACCGAGCAGAACCTGATCTAGTCTTTATCAAAAATTCGGCGTTGTCTTGAGGACGAGATATCTCGTCATTATCGTAATGTATCAGGTTTTGATGGACGAGAAATCTCGTCGAAACCATTTGGAGGGTTACAAATGCTGTTAGTTTAAATTTTTAAAATTAATTTGAATGTGCTATGATTTGTAATGTAGAAATATAAGTGTTACTCCAAGTCCAACAAGACATTTAATAATTGTTAAGAGACATGGAATCAGAAAAGCATAGAGAACGATACAAACAGCGTTAGGACTCAGAGACAACTAACGGCAACGAATCGACTCTTTGTTCGATTTATTTCGTTCTCGGGTCCTAAAGAACTTTTAGGATTATTACCACTGAAAGGTGTGATGAGTATATTGCAAATGCTGTAGTTGAATGCATGGAGACACATCATAATCCATTCGATAAAATTCTTTCAATTTTACCAGATGGGGCAAAAAGTATGACCGGAGTGAGAAAAGGTTTTATTTCTATTTGGAATGGAAAAGTTAATCACGAGATACTTGTTTACCATTGCATCATTCCTCAAGAAGAACTTTGTGCGTAGACATTTCCAGACATTTACTATGTTATAGAATAAGTGATTAAGATTGTCAATGCAAATGTAGCTAAAATTCTTTTATCATTAAGCATTTAAGGCATCCATTTTTGTCATATTGTATTTTAATGTTAAAAAAAATTATGTCAATAAATTAGATTATTTTTATTATGATATCTTGTTTTTTATTTAACGTTAGTAGCTAGCTTAAACCGACACCTAGAAACATAGTTTTTGAAAAGAAATTTATCTCTGAAAAGAAATTTTAATCGTTATACTGCTCGTCTTTGGCTCTTTTGATGTTGCCTACCACTGCATTAAACAAATGAGGTTACATTACTGTTTCCTGTATACGTATTCGTGTAAACACAGGAAGTCACTAATATTAATATTTAGTGGTTTCACCATTCTCAATAATAAAAACACTCGAAGGAAATATGCAAAGGATATAATTTCATGTACATAAGATTTTAGTTCAGGTACAGAGTCGTAAACTAAAAAGGTTTGGAAAGAACTGTCTCAAAAATCTACTCACAAAAGTAAATCCTCTCAGCATCTTGGAGATGTTAGGAATGGGTTGAAAATCTCTCTCCAAGAAGTGTTTCACCTCCTGAAACATCGGAAACACATTTTATTAAAAAACGAAGATAGAGTAAATACTAACAAAACTTCAGTCAGAATAATAATCAATAATATAAAAGCTTTGGAAACTCAATTAACAAGGGTATCAATACGAACGCAATTGACGGTCCGCTGTACATTAAATCCGACGGAGCTAGGGTACATTAAAGCTGTCGTGGCGTCATCTAGGGTAGCGTGAATGTTTGGATATTGGGGTACCATCTCATGTGTCGCCCTCGTCATGTGCTTGTATTTCAAAATTGCGAGGTGTTGTCCTCGGATATTTCTCCTCTGTATGAATAGCGCGGTCCGTCACCAACAAACTCTACTATTGCTCAAGTGTGACGTTAATAGCTATTTGCCTAGCAACAAAATAACCCACGACCAAAAGATCCTTTTCGATCTGGATGGTGGTGGACATATTCCGGTGGGTAGGTATTTTAATTAATGTCGAACTGGAGCAACACAACGGGCTATTGACGATGGTCACTAGGGAACAAACCCGAAGGTAATGATTCGTGGACATCCCATTGTAATTTTGAACTACGGTCAGATAACGAGGGGGATGCTGTTTGAGACGACCATTTAGAAGTTGCTATAGTCAAGTATCGTTGCAAAAAAACCGCTCCTAATAGAATTCTCAAATTTTGTATCCCTTAACTCTCTTGGTGGTTGTCTCGGCGATGTATCTTGTCATTAATAGAATTGACCACATTTCGTTCGAAAGGATATATCGTAGTTAAAAAAATGATCAGATCATGATCTTGTCACCATAAAAAAAATCGCCTAATCCTGATAAATGAGGGCTGCATTAGACCCATTGAAAGAGCAACGGATTAGCAACCGAAGGATTGCAAGTCCGAATGAACCAAAGACGTCGTGTACAGAGGGGGCTGATGAATGTTAAATTTGTCTTGGCCTCGCTTTGGAGTGGTGTGGAAATTTGGAGACTTTGGTGCCAGTTCATGTGTGACCTCGTCACCTGACCGTTGCTCTAAATGACGTGATGTTGTTCTCGGATCTTTCCCTTCGGGTGTTGGTTCCAGACCGTCACCAATAGCCCGTTGTGTTGCTCCAGTGTGATGTTACCTAAAAATACCCACAATACTAATACTTGATGGAGAGATATTACTTACAAACAGCTTGGGGGTTAAAGAGATGCTCTGGGGGGGGGGCAAGTAGTTTCAAAAGTGGACGCTTTTTGTCTTTTATGTCACCACAGGTGACCACTTTCCCTCCAGACATATCGCACCTCGGAAAAAAAAGTGACGCAACTCAAAAACAACAAAAGAAACATCAACTTAAGGGATACTATAAAACTTATATGGAAATAGCGTAAGCTTCTTTTAAGTTTTAGGTAAATATTTATGGTGAGATAACTTCTATTATATTGTATAGAATAGCAATATTACACGCTGGGGCACGTCATACATATTTCTCAATGACATAACATCAAAAGTTTCATTTTTTGAATTGTGTCTCTATTCTTGCCGGGGTGCGATATGTAAGATTGAAGGTTGACAAGGTCGCTCACGGATAAGTGAGGAGTACAAGCACTCTTGATTTACAACATTGTAGGGACGCTTAATATGCGACAAGTCAACGAAGCAAAAATGGGTGTAGCGAAGATTTGAAACATTTTCTCTTACCTCACGTGTGACACCATTAAAGGATTTCCAGTCCATCAGGGTAATTTGCTCCTGTAAAATAATGAATCGCAATGAGTTTACGCACGTATTATCTGATAGAGACACAAAAATTTCCCTGATTTTACAATTCCCTTAATAAATGTTGTGATCCATGACTGTTATCGATGTACAGTATCCACACATTATTTTTTAATATTTTGTGACAGATGGGGTGAAGGATAATTATCTACAAATATTTCGTATTTTTCCTTTACAGATATTTTACTTGTTATTTTAAGGGTCGGACCCTTAATGGAACTCTTGCAATAGCAATTGAAAGACTGGAGAGAAAAAATACAAAATGTTTTGATTATGAACTTTTTACATATGACCTTTCATTGTCATAATATACATCGAAAACAAATGCGAATATACGTAACAAATTCTACAAAAATGTAATTGCAAGCAACAAATATTAATTTAACACACAATAAAACATCATCATTCACACAAATTTCAAATTGTGTACCACAAGTTGTATCTCCGACCTTACGGCGACGAGACGCGGAAAACGGAGACGGCTGATTTCGCGGTGTTCAAAAATTACTTCGTCAGTCGCAAATTGCGCGAAATGAGTACTTGCGTCATTTCACGGTGATGTGTGCATAGTTGGGCTTCGGTGCCGCACGTTGAAAAACCAGATATGTGGAACGGGCCTCAGCCAGCGCAGTGGACATAACCACTGAGTCACGACGCCCCTTTTCACGTTTTATCTTTCACGTGTTCACTTTTTAATATCCAAATGATCTGCGTTGCTCACTGGGTGTATTTCTTCCATCAGTGTAAGGAAAACCTTCATTGTATTTGTGTGTCTATTACTTGGTGTTGTATGTCTTGTGACTGGCTCACCATGGCCAAATATAGCCCTAGCGCATAAAACCCCCATACGAACCAACCAAATGATCTAGACAATATTAGAAATTTAGTGCCGCATATCCCTCGTGACGTCTGGGAAAAAAAGACGTTTTCGACAAGCAGATCATCGTGGACCTTCCACCAGTATTGAGCAGACGACCCCATCCCCTCACCGCCTCCCCACCCACAAAAAATGACCACGTGCGTTACAGTTTGAAATAACTCAGGCCAGAAAGGATGTAAATCTGTCGGAGCGTCGGTTGGTTAGTCCGACTTCTTGCACCTGCTGGTGTCACACATCACTTTCTAACGGTTCCAAGAAATAAAGAGGGGATACGCACGCGTGGAGTTGATATCTCTACGAATGTTGCAGGTGTCATTGGAAAACACCCCATCAACATTCTAAGAGGGTGGCGGCTCCCCCGGAAAAAGGCAAAGGGAGACGAGAGTCAGATGCCACGGGGGAAAGTGGTAGATGATAGAGCGCACAAGACAGCTATACGGTGAGGTTAAACACCGATCAAAAACTAACTGTGATGAGAAACTTTTGTTATTCATGAACATTCGTTCATCGATTGTCCAGTGTACATATTTTGTAAATAGTTTTCCCATTGGTTAAATGAAACCCTTTAAGTGAAATAAATAACTTAAAAAGGTAATGCGCTTAGTCCAACTCCATTGTATTGCTGTGGTACCCAAAACGCCACACCCTGTTGGAAGGGTAGTATATTCGAAACTGAGGTTGCGAGATCGAAACTCGATCCTAGAAATAGCTGTGTTGGACATTGATTCCGTCAGGGTCAATGTAGCGTGGAGGTTTAGAAGTGAGTTGCCAGTGGTTTGCCAGTGAGTTTAGAAGTGAGTGACACTGGTTCAAAATTACTAGGAGTTGTCTTCCAATCTTTCATAAGAGTTCTAAGAATTATTGCCCAATATTTTACAAATGAGGCCGCCTCCCACATACGGGAGGGTTAAGTACTAATCTATTAACGATGGATAAACAAAACGCTCACACCAGGAGCTTTTAAAATTCCAAAGAGTCACCCACTTATACGATCGAGGTTGAGTATCCCGATGCAGGAAGGAAAAGTACGAGAAATCTAAAGATAATACGAGTAACTAAATACGACAGATTATTTCTATTAGTGCATCATTTGACAACTTTATCTGCGTCCGAGAGTCTGGAGTAATCGTCGTAATTCAATGGGGTTTACGGCTGGGCTAGCAACTTGCGAGATGTAAGATGCGTAGAATCGATTCCTGTTTGGATGCATATCTATCTCCTGTGCCAGTGAAACTTTCCTGGTGCGTCTATTATTGTCTAAGTCTGTTACTAGATGTTTGGGGCCACGGAACCCGGTTGGTGGTGCAACGGATTAGCAGCTGGAGGGTTGAGAGTTCGAATCCAACCAAAGACCATTGTGTACATGGGGGCTCATGCACGTTAAATCTGTCGTGGCTTCAAATTCTCTCATGTTGTCATGGTCTAAAAGTTTGTTAAGGTAATTTTAATTAACGTTGTACCAACACAACGGGCTATTGACGACGGTCCAGGATCAATCCCCAAAGTAAAAGATCGGAGGACAACACCACGTTATTTTGAACCACGGTCATATGACGAGGGAAAACTGGATATGGCACCCCACTCTCCAAACTTCCACTCCAATCCAACATGAGGACTTTCGGGCACGACAGATTTAAGGTGAACCTGCCGTCTCTACACCATGCGCTTACAAACATCCACGTACTGACTCTTATTCGAACCACGAACCTTCGGACGTAGAGGCTAACACCTTAACCACCTGACCTGTTGTCCGGTGTGTGTGAAATTTTGGAGAGAGGGGGTGCCAGCTCAAGTGTGACCTCGTCATCTGATTATAGTTCTAAATGACGTGAAGTTGCTCTTGAGATTATTCTCTTCGGGCTTGTTCCCGGACCGTCAACAAAAGCGAGTTGTGTTGCTTCCAGTGCCATGTCAATTAAAACATCTACCTCCATTACTTAATGTCATGTGTGTTTCTTTGGAGCAACTTGCCTAAGTATGTCCCTTGCTATACAATCACCCGCTGAAAAACGGGTTAAAAAAGAGTTCTGAAAACATCCTTGAACAATTTACCAAAGTTGGTATTACTGTTTGTGACAGTTTGTTGCAACACAACGCTACCGTCCTTTTTGATGAGTTTTCTAATTGGATGTGCCATTATGAAACATGTACCGAACATGACAATAATTTACAGGAATCTGTATGTGAAGTGAGCTTACCGCAATGTCGTCTGGCTTGTAGCTCAGGAATGCATTGACACCAGGTGGAATCGGAAGGTTTTTCTCCTGTGAATAAAATAAGAAAAAGGTTTAAAGAAACTCTAGACTCTAGAACAGAGGGACAGAGCATTAATCACTCGGCTACTAAGCTTGAGTATATGATGCTTAATATATCAATGAGCAGGGATTCCGATGACCTGAAGTTTGGTAGAACAGTCCCAATAAGAATAGGGTCTAACAAGAAAACTGCACAAAAATAACGTAAAAAGTTGACAGAAATATTAAATGTTTTGCGAAAGTTTTATAAAAAGAAGATATTCCTGAAATAGAAACAGATATGAATGACAAGAAAGTCCATTTCATTCAAACAAATTTTGATGAAGCATGACAAATTTTTAACAAAGGCACTTTAATCAGCCTTGATTTTTATCCGACTTTTATGTATACAGGATGTTTCTAAAACTTTTTCCAACAAATTGTAAAGGTATAGCTCAAAAATACAAAAACAAACCATATTTACATAGGAACATATACCAGGGTGTCAAAAATTATCAACACTTTCGCAATAACACTTCTTTAAGTGTGTCGCACTACCTTCTGCTCATGTGTGTTTAGATTTGATACTACTGTGGCCACGTAACCTAAAATTCACCTGAATAGCGACATTTCTCTTGCTTCTGCTTCAGTGTAAACATGGCCGCTCCGCTAACAGAGTGCACCATAAAGATCCGTGATACCACTTCTACACTTCGAGGGTAGGACTGTACTGAAAATGATCGTACGGTTACAAAACAATACAGGTACAGTGCTCTACCTCGTGGAAGTGTGTATGAGTGGATCGAGAAGCTTCGAAGAGGCAGGACAAACCTGATGCACGAAGTTGGAGCAGAACGGCTGTCCACCTCCACCGCCGGAGAAAAGACTCAGCAAGATCGAAAAATGGTTCTGGGAAACCGGCGAGCACGGGTGCAGAAAGTGCAGAAAAGTGCGACACACAAATAAAGACAAACAAAGTCTTTGCAAAAACAATTTGTCCTTAATTTTATCAAAATTTTGGTCTATTTTTTTAATTATAAGTTACGATTTTTTACAGTGCAAAACGCGCTCCTTGCCTTAGCTTTAGTTCTTTTTGAGCTACTGAACAATCTCCCTACACCGCCCCAAATTACCACAAACACTTTATAAGTAACACATCTTCTATGTGAATGACAAAAAATTTAACTTTTATACTTATCGACAGAATTGCAAATTCTGAAAATATGCATTGGTTTTAAATAAAGTAAGTGAATTAATTTTGATGTTTCATAACAAATATGAATACATATTGAGCTGATAATTGTGTTCTACGGCAATTTTTTATTTGACTTCTGTTTTCAAAATTCGAACAAAATGTGCAACTGCTTGGAGTTGTGTTGGAGAACACTGAATATAATTCTGCACTTGGGCCGGCGAGTAACAACAAGCAGAGGCACTGTAGCGTGTTCTCTGCAGATTAGACGGACAAAGAAGTGGGGTAAGTGGTGTTTAAATGTTTGGGAGACCCTTTCAAAACCTTCTTCTTGGAGTGAATTCGTAAGCTAGTGGACCGGTGGACCAAATGCATCGAAAAGGAAGGAGACAATGTGTGAAAATGACAAACTTGTTCAACCCCTACATATGTGTAAATAGATTGAAAAAACAAAGAAGGGATAATTTTTGACCTTCCCTCGCAGATGTAATCGCTGTTCGAGCGTTCTAGAGGGCGTAGCCAGAAATTGAGCTGGCAGCGCGAAACATCGTTGTTCTAGTAGTTCAAAACAATTTAAATTCCCATAGGAATGACATTAGTACGATGAATTACAAGAAATTCAACTCGAACAACACCGGGAAGTATTATAATACAAGGAATGATTGATTTAAGGTGAGGTTGTACTTACAATATCCAGGACATCGTCGGTTTCATTCAGGTAATAGTCACCGAAATCATTGGAGAAACTGAAAGAAGTAAAAATATTCATACATTGGCATTGATCCGTATTGGACTACGTTGTAGTCGTTCTTTCGAAATAATCGCACTATCGGTGGATTACTGGTGAAGCAAAATTGAGGCATTGAATGTTTAACTATGGGATTTTCTTCCCTTATAGCACAATATCTGTGAACTAAAACTATCTTTTTTTCTTCAAAAACCTGTTGATTAAGTCAATCCCAATCTTTATATGGATCTTTCCCTTCGGGGGTTGATCCGAACCTTCGCCCATTACCCGTTATGTTGCTCCAGTACGACTCTAAATTCCTATCTACCTACCGAAACTTCACACATTCTTATTACTCAATTTGTCTTATTATTAACAATGTTCTACATAAATGAAAATAGGTAGAAAATTCATATAAAAAAGGGGGTAGGTTAGTAAAAATCTTAGATTCGTTTTTAGAAAAACGAAATACTGTGATAATATTTATGCTACCATTATTTAATTTAACTCATTGGTTAGAATAACTTTAAAATGTGACTTGATGTAAATGTGCTCCATTTTTATAAATATCATACCAATTAAGGGCTGCGGTAGCCGAGTTGTAAAAGTAACGAATTAGCAACAGGAAGATTGTTAATGGGAAATTAGATACAACCAAATAACTTAAACACGTTAAATCTGTCATGAGAATTATTTCCGGACCGTCGCCAATAGTCCGGTGTGTTTATCCAGTGAGACGTTAATTAACTACCTACATAACTACATACATTAAGGGGATGCAGTACCTTTCGAACAATTTTTTTTTATCGTCTTCACAACATAATGTTTCAATACTCCTTAAATATACATAAAAAAAATAAAATCACCTTTTCATTCACAATAATTAAAAATTCAATTTCTTAAAAAAGTATTTCACTATTTTAGAATTTCGGCTTTGAATTTGTTTTCAAGTATTTTTTCTATTTACCTTGCATTAAGTGTGTCCTACAATGTTGTGCAATGGCTTACATTTACCATAATTATTTATTTTTTTTACTAATACTTTTGGAACAAACGCTGTGAAAAACATAAAAAAATCATAGTTTATATTAGTAATTTTCAAAAAATAATTCTTTTTCCAAATCTTTATTCCATACATAGTCTTCAAATATAAAATAATAAACAACAATAAAACGTTTAATATTTTGACGTTAAATTCAATAAAAGTCTTAGCATTTTAAGAGTCATAAAATTTAAAAAGCTGAGAGAAAAAGCATTGAGAAATTTAAAGTGCTTTCGATTTCGGTCCTTACTTTTGACAGAAAAACTTTAATACCTCGTAGGTAAAAGTAGCTATGGACCAAAATAAAAATAGATGATCAACGTTGCACTAATGGCACATAAAATTATATTTATGGCCTAGGCGAATTAATAGTCTAACACGATCAGTTCCAAACACAATATTCTGATTTGAGTAAATTAAATAAGGCTCGTAAACGCTCAGACAAAACTAAAGTTATTTGCCAGTTGGCAATATCCCTAATCATCGTTTTTTAAACGTTTTCGAAACTTAATTGAGATTACTTACAAATTCTTTAATCCTTTCCAAAATCGTCGAGTCATTTTCATTCTTCAAGGAAATCCAACAGCTCTTGAGAACACACAAGTTGTAAATTGACTACTTCAAAGCAAGAAGTGAATTCAAATCGCAGGAAATAGATCCAAATTCAAAATTAAATATTCTAAGTTCGCTTTCTGAATGCTAGCAGTTCAAAAACTTTTCGATAAATGGGACGAAATAAAGCATCGGATTGTACTCATAGGTAAAACCATTGTTATACATAACAATGTATTAATTGTAAACGTAACAATGTTTAAGAGTTTATTGTTTGAATATTAAATGTATCTGTTTGGGAGGAAGATACATTGTTGGAAATCATTATTAGAGTGGTACGATTGTCTGTTTAGATCAGGGATGGCCACCCTTTTACACACCATAGGCCAATTTTTTTTTACACACAAGTTCAGGTGCGCCATAAAATCCAAGCACCTATTCTACCTTCTTACGTTTAAGATTGAGGTTTTGAAAGTACAGTGTAATCAAGCCATTCCAGGATTGATCGTACACAGATCACATAACACAGAGGATATACTTATATTTGATATTAAACTTCTACTACATACAAGATACATACTACTACGTACAATATACATACTACTACATACAAGATACAAACTACTACATACAAGATACATACTACTACATACATACTAGATACAACCATTTATTTATTATTTTTATATTCCATTTATTTATGAAAACAAGGTACTTCAGAACGATACAAAATGTACTTGCAATTGTACACTGCGGTTCAAATAGCATGCAAGTTGGACGTGCGTCGCCCCAGCGGCGCTGGAGGCATTTGTGCATTGCTCCATTGGATCTAATGTATCTCAGACCGCACTTGCGTTGCCCAGCGGCACCGCACGTTGAAATACCGGATGTGTGCACTGGGTCTAAAGGGTAATGAACCGAAGTAAGCGGGTGGAGTCAATGTCGTAAGCGTAAGATCTCAAAAGTGTACATCACGTGGGTTTAAGTATCGATTGGTCATCAATTGGCTATCGAAGTGCAAACTGGTCCTGCAGTGGAAACATTCCTGATTTCTTCTTAGTGGATGACAGTACTCATGTTATCTTCACTGTGTGGTTTCTCACCACTTGTAACAGTTGGGTTGGCGTGGAAGTTTGGAGAGTGGGGTGCCAGCTCAGGTGGTGCTTCTTCATCTGACCGTGGTTCAAAATTACGAGGTGTTGTCCTCGGATCTTTGCCTTAAGGAACTGATCCCGGACCGTCGCCAATAGCCCGTTGTGTTGCTCTAGTAGGACGTTAACTAAAAGTTACCATTACCCCACTTGTAACAAGGTCACGGTAGACCGGGTAGAAGAGTGCCAGGCCGAAGTGTTACGAGTTCGAATCCAATCCAAAGACCGCCGTATGGAAAGGGGCTGGCGAACATTAAATCTATCGCGGCCTCAAATGTTCTCATGTTGGCGTAGTGTGCAAGTTAAGTGAGTGGTTGCCATCTCAGGTGCAACCACGTCTTCAGACCGTGGTTCTAAATGACGAGGCGTTGTCCTTGGATGTTAACATACTGATATGATCCCGTATCGCGACCAGTAGTACGTTGTGTTTCTTCAGTGCGACTTTAATTAACCTACCTACGCCTGAAGAGGCAATTTTGATAATTTTGTAATTAACGTCGAACTAGAGCAACACAACGGGCTATTGACGACGGTCCGGGATCAATCTCTTAAGAGAAATATCCGAGGACAACACCTCGTAAATTTGAACCACGGTCAGATGACCAAGCAACACCCGAGCTGGCACCCCACTCTCCAAACTTCCACGCCGACCTAACGTGATGACTTTCGGCCACGACAGATTTAAGGTGCACCAGCTGCCTCTACACCTTACGCTTTCAAACATCCATGCCCTGACCCGGATACGAACCAGGAAACTTCCGATCTAGAGGTTAACAGCTTAACTACTATACCGGTTGGTCGGCCCCCAGAAAAGGAGCATAAAAAAAGAGTTGATTACAAACGCTATTACCACTTTAAGGCATCAGAATACAGAACTAGCTATTCTTAATTTTTAACGTGAGGGCTGGTGCACCGTTTAATCTGTCGTGGCCTCATATGTCCTCACATTGGCATGGTGTAGAAGTTTGGGGAGTGGAGTACCAGCTTTGATGTTGACTTATTCATTTGACCAGGATTCAAAATTACGAGGTGTTCTCGGATTTTTCTCTTCGAGACTGTCACAAATAACCCACTGTTTTTCTCCCGTTTGATGTTAACTCAACTACTCCCTTCCTAAATTTAAAGTAAGAACCATCAGCTCTGCCGTATTATTCCGAAACAATCTATCAGAAACTTTCCCCCAAACACCTTTCGATTTCAATACCCATCAAACAACGCAGTCGCCGTGGCTTTGTGGGTTAGCCCCCTGTGAGTTGTGCGTGGCTCAGGTTCTATCCCCTCCTGCGTGTATTTGACTCTTCTGTGTTAGTAAAGGTTTATTATAAAGGTGTTCCAAAATTTGACCGACAAATTAGAGGGGTGATAGAAGGCATCAAGAGGATGAAAACGTATCATAGAACATGGGGTCGCAAACCACTTTAAGAGGGTGAAAATCGCGAAAAACGAGTACAAACTCTGAATCCAGAGGAGACGAAAGGTGTATGTCAGTTGATCACTGAATCCACCGTACTGAATCCAAGTACTGCAGACTGCTGGAGTCTATCCCTGACTCCATGGTCTTCGTTTTTCACTCTTAGAAGAGATATGCAAATGTGTATAACTTAGGCCCAGTACACACATCCGGTTTTTAAACGTGCGGCGCCGCTGCCACAACGCAAGTGCGGTCTGAGATACATTAGCTCCAATGGAGCAGCTCCAAAGGAGTACATATGCCTCCAGCCCCGCTGGGGCGACGCACATCCAACTTGCGAACAATGCGTACCAGTTTCCCACGGCGCCGCACATGAGTCACCGTTCTGAAGTTCTCCGTTCTCATAAACATATGGAATATAACTAGCAATTAATAAATGGTTGTATCCAGTAACGTCTATTTTGTTTCAAAATATACTTTTTTTTTACACCAAGTAAGCGAAATAAACACGTTTTCGTCGATAGAATATTTATCGCAAATGGCGCGAAATGAGTTCGTGCGTCATTTCAAGGTTATGTGTGTATAGTTGGGCTTCGGTGCCTTAGTGGCGCAGCACGTTGAAAAACCGGATGTGTGCATCGCGACTTAAATGGTAAGTTAACTGTGTTAACTGGTAATAAGTAACTCTTCCCACACGGACGACGTAAATTAGAGTCATTGAGGCAGTACGCATGTGTACCCAAGGTGGTGCATTGTACGCGCGCGGGACTCGCTGCATAGCCTCCGTGTACGCCGGATATCAATCTGTAAAACCTTAAATCACTCGCTTATGCGACGCCTGTGGACACACCGGAGGTTCTGATAGCGCGGATTATCGTTCCAGCTCGACGTCGAAATCTGCATGCGTTTTTCGCATTTTTCACCCTCTCAACGTGGTTTGCGATCCCATGTTTTATGGTACGTTTTCGCCCTTTTGATGCCTTCTATCACCCCTCTTAATTTGTCGGTCGAATTTTGGAACACCCAGTATATGTAAGTATGTTTATTGCTTGATGTTGTTTATCTTGTGTCTGACGCAGCGTTGCTAAATGTGGCCCTTTCGCGCGCCGTAAAATCCCAAACCAATCCTCCAACAACACACAGTCTCACCAAGAAGAAACTGCAACGCTTTCCCAATTAGAAATCACCGTTTGAATGAACCATTCGCAATAAATATACATCAAAGAGACTTCCCGTTGGCTTCACAGTGCAGTTCAAATATTGATATTAATCCCAATATCTGTTTCAACTACCTGATCGCTGATGCCGCACAAAGTCACACAGCGCAAGACTCACTCGAACTCTTCAGACTCGAATGCCTTTCCTCCAGAACAAAGATCCACCGAACATTAATCCTCAGACCGAACGCGATGACCTCTTCACTTCACTTCTGCTAATCCTCTTTTCCGAACAATTGCAGAAGACTTAAAACTTCACCAATTACCCAGGAGGAGCATTTTGGGGGAGGAGTTCCTTATTAAAGGTATCTTGATGATGTGTTCCCGCGACGGAGCAGTGATTACGGTCGCAGGTAAGGAAGTCGGAAGATTTTCGGGAAGGAACGTTTCTGGTAATGATTGGGGTGGAGGGTGGGGGTTGGAATTGAGAGAGAGAGAGAGAGGGGCGGTCAGACAGTTCCCGGTTACATCCCTTGTTCGATCAAGGAAAAGGGAACTTTTTTCGTTGCCAGAACTAAATCCGACAAGTTAAAGAAGCAGAGTATTAGTGGGGCTCCTAAAACAAAAGCTCACTTCGGTTGGTTGGTATTGGGGTTTTATGACGCAAGGGCCATGTTTGGCCGTGCTGTGCCATTCACAAGACATACGATATCAAGTAATAGACACACACAATGAAAGTTTGGCTGACAGAAGAGAGAAATACACCCAGTGAGGAATGTACCTAACAGCGGTCATCTCCGTCAACCATAAGATAAGATAGAAACGTAGTAACACAATACATGAAACAGAATGTACGCAATACATGCGAAGGAATACGAGCAGTATAAAATTTATACAAAATACAGAAGATAATGTGGTGTCGTCGCCCAAAAACGGTAGCGTGAAAACAGTACAAATTCTACACAAGGAGAAGACAACCAAACAGATATTTAAGCTCTTATTACTCTAAAAACATTAAAAAAATATACAGTATTTACATCATCACACCAACATCATTACACCAATACGTAAAAGTATGTATCATCACAGTCCAGGACGGTTACCAAGTGTCACATTCTTCTTCGGCTCTCTAACATCGTCTCCAGCGCGCACTGTCCACAGTCTAAAAAGAAAGCAAACGGTGAAAGTCGAAAACCAATCAGAGATCACGTGTACAAACACCACCTGCAGAGTACATTCTGTTTCACCTGTTCTTCTCAAGTCTTTGTAAAGCGCACGACGAAAGAACAGCAGCTGGCTCCAAACAATACCCAATCAGAATCACAATGGAGTAGGCACATGCTCTGCAAGTGACTCAACCTAAATGTCAATCAAAACGGATTCAATCAACAATCCGAGTTCGAACCCAACCAAAGACCGTCGAGTACAAAAGAATGGTACTGTTACTGCTGTAGATGTTAAATCTGTCGTGGCTTTAAATATCCTCACGTTGGCATGATGTGGAAGTTTGGAGAGTGGGGTGACAGCTCGTCTGTTGCCTCGTCATCTGATCGTGGTTCAAATTACGTGGTGTTGTCCTCGTGGTGACGTTATTTAACTACCTACCTACATTCTCCACTCTGGGCAAAGTGCGCTCACTCAAACTCGAAACGTCGTTTATAGCTTTAAAAACACAGTGGGGGTGCTATCTCGGGAGTAGACCTATTCATCTGACCGTTGTGCAAAATAATGAGTTGTTTTCGTCCCTCCGAATTCATCCTGGAACGTAATTAAATTTCTGCTGTTTTGCTCTAAAGCAGCTACCCTAAATCCGCTTAAAAAACTCGGTATAAAATTAGGCTCGGACAAGAACGTTCGGTTAATCGGAGCGCGGATAATCAAGGGTCAACTTATTAAAACTGCGGATTAAGTTAAAACCATAAAAGTAGTACATATTTCCTGCTACGTAAAAGCTTTTTTAATCCTGTACGAAGTACATACACACTATAAACAAAAAATAAAATATTTTGTTTCTAAAATTTGGTGTAATACTTGGGGGGAATTTTTAACTAAGGGTTGTCAAAATATCCATATACGTATTCAGTTTCAAGACTATTATAATACATCATTACACATATGTAATATGACTGATCGCATGGAATATTTTCTATTTACAAATTTCCACCAAAGGTTACTGTCTCAGTATATGCAGCATGTTACTTAAGAAACCTGATTTCCTATGAAGTAATTTTACAGGCACAAGTAAGAGTATTTATGAATAATGTAAAACTATCTATTCTCATTTTTGACTTATTGTATTTCATTTTAACGTATGAAATGTGCACACCAATTCTCATATTCATTTCAAACGAATTTAGATAAGGTATGAAATACGAGTAATGGCGCTGCCATCAACAGATATTAGCAATTAAGAAACTCAAACGCAGATACTGTGCGCAAGTAATTACTAATTCAGAAGGTAGCAATTACTCATACATAAACCCATTGCCCTCGTTAAACAATGGCACGAAGGAAACAATGGTGAAAGATGCCAAGTACTCTCAAATTGCATCATTTAACCCTTGCACGCTGAAACATTACTTGTAGGACATCCACTATAAGCCTCATTAGTACGTAAGTGCTATTTTAGCATTTCTAGATGTCTTGGCATCAATTTCCTCGTAGAGAACTCTTACGTCAGATGAGAAGTTGGTGCGAGAAATAGAAAAATACTTTTCAAATCTTGTGAATGATACTTCACAGTTCTAGACTTCTAATTATGTAAGCGCTGTAGTTTCCCTCCTTTGGTATAAGAAGTTATTCTCTGAATAAGACGGTTTTATAAGAGATTCGAAGCAGATTCGTTATTTCCGTCTTTAGATTCAAAATGGCTGTACATTACTGCGTGTGTTTAGAATTCTAAAAATAATGGCGCAATGGAATGCATTGCAGTCTTTTAGACTACAAGAAATAATTGGTTTCACTTGGATCCTAGTTGTTATGGGGATGTCATGCTCTTTTTGAGTTGCTCAGACTCTCGTTGACAGAGGAGGCTTGTGGCTAATGGCCTCAAATGTCCTCACATTGGCATGGAAGTTTGGAGAGTGAGGTGCCAGCTCAGGTGTGACTTCGTCATCTGACAGTGGTTCAAAATTGCGTGGGGTCGTCATCGAATATTTCCCTTCTGGGATTGATCCTGGACCACCGCTAATAGCCCGATGTCATGCTTCAGTGGAACGTTAATTCAAATACCTGCCTATTGAGTTGCTCGTTTCTTGTCCTATCATTGAACTCGACGTTTTGATATAAAACTGCGGGTCCTATTATCAAGTGGTCAAAATAAGATCTACTTTGGGAAATGATACAGCATTAAAAACTTGAATTGAAAATGGTGGTGGATCCAGGTGTCTTGAATGATAGGTCTGCCTGGTTGGGTTTTATGGTCAAGGATCATTCCTGACCTATCTGGCCAAATACAAGACAAACAACGCCAAGCAATGGACATACACACAAAACAAGGAAAGTTTTACTGACAGAAGACAGTATTACTCGCAAGGAAGAATCAAACCTATCCATCCATGATTCGCAGAATGGTAGAGCTGTAGGCATACCCATAGATAATGCGGTATCTACAACTCACAAGCTACTAGGTCAAAGTGAATACCTTATAAGCGCCAGGTCCAGTGGATGGGTTCGAACTAGTTTTTATGTGATGAACCGGCAGGTCCCTCTTCCGCACATCTGGAATTCAGACAACACCCCGATGCGAAAAACAAGTCGTCAGATCCTGTATTTTTGGGCTCTCCGTGAGAAAACAGCAGAAGAGACATCCCGAGATTTCGACCTCCTGAACTTGTGTCTGGACGTCGAGAAAACTTCATAAACTTCTTCCGTGTGTCTCAGGTAGCTGAGCTCAAATCTAAAACCCCCTTTTACAATGTGTTTGACTTGGCATGTGAACTTGTTCCGAAGACTTTTAGGCAGATGAAACTTGACTTAAAAGAGGATCTGACATATCCTCCATACTCTGATTTTGGAGTCACTTTTCTGGCTCCAAAGCGGTTCGATGTCAATTGCTGTAACCACGACTTTTGTAACTATTTAACTCTGTACATAATATTCAAATTACCTTAAATAAATACTTAATTAATTAGTTGTGTGCACTTAATTGTTAAATCACAATACAGGTTCAAGGGGTAGCATGTTTGGCCCTACTGTGGCATGTTTGGCAAACACAATACAGAGAAAATCAAGTAATAGATACGTGGGAACAAGTAAAGTTTTACTGACACTGAAGATAAAATACTCTCAGTGACGAATTGAGTGTTGCAGTAATCTAATCATCAACACCCATAACTCGCAGGTTGCTAGCGCAGTGGAAATGTCACGACTGCCCCAAGAACAGCCCAGGAGAAAGTAGAAAGGTAAGTATTTTTATTAATGTCGTACTGAAGGAACACTAAGGGCTACTAACGACGGTCCGGGTAATTGGTAATTGGTAGTTTTAATTACTGGCCAAGGAAGAAGTTGCATGTGTTGGGCTGAAAAGAAGTCTCGAACATTCCTTGCAACATGTGGGTTTGCTTTATTATGTTGAAAGATAGCTCCATGGATGCCTTGAAGGAATGGAACGACTTCGGGCTCTAGCTCTTCACGGACAAACCTGCTGCTATTCAGATTACACTCAATTCGTAGCAGCTGATATCGTCCATGATACGAAATCGTACCCCAGACCATAACTCCGGGTGTTCGGCCGCTATGACGTTCGATAACGCACTGTGGAAGGCAGCGTTCACCGGCATAGCGTAACACGAATGCGGCCTTCATGGTTCCACAAATTAAAACGGGATTCGTCAGAAGAGACAACTTGTTGCCAATCAGCCCGCCAGGCTCTGTGTTCATGAACCCATTGCAAACGCAGCCGTTGATGGTTTGGCGTGAGGGGGATCCTCTATAAAGGAATCCTTGCACACAGACATCGGCGAATTGACAAAACCGACATTAGTACAACTATAGCAGTAGACCAAAGTGCTGCCTGGTGGAAGCTGTACGGTCATTCATCGCCATGTGGACCAGGTGTCTATCATCGCGTGCTGACGTCACCTTTCGTCGTCCACTCCCTGTTTTTAGAGTTGTCCGGTGCTCGTCGATCCACTGCTTCCAAACTCGCATCACTGTGGAACTGTTCCGCTGCACACGAGCTGCTATTGCGCGATAGGAAAATCCTCCTTCACGAAGGCCGATGATTCTCCCCCGTTCAAACTCCGTATGTCGTTGAAATTTCAGGCATACTTAGGTCTCACTGAACGTTCGCCACTAAAAAATAACCATGCACTATTTTCAACGTCCCGCTACAGCCCTCTATTTATACGCTTTCAGCATCCGTTCAGAGGGCGCTACTCACACCACGCATGTTTGGTGGCTCTGAAACTTTACTACTTTGCATAACATCCTATAATTGATATATTTTTTTTAAATTTCATTTCATTCAGATGTTTCCTTCATGGTGTTGCATTTTTTTTACAAACAGCAGTGTATATTATCTAGTGTTATCTATATAATCTAGTTGTTTGGTCAGTAGAGTCTATGTAGCTCATGAGTAGGTGTAGGTAGAAATTAAGAACTGGTGTTAGCCATGTCCACATCATTTAGAGTGGCAGTAGTGATTGTCAACTGATGTGAGAGCCTTAACCACCAGACCGGTTCGACGACTTGACGGTCCGGGATCTATTCCCCAGGGAAAAGAACCAAGGACGACACACCACGCAATTTGGATCCACGGTCAGATGACGAGGTCATACCTGAACTTGCGCCCCACTCTCCAAACCTCCACGCCAACGTGAAGACATTTGAGGTCACGATAGATTTAACGTACACAAGCCTCTTTTCTACACGACGGTCTTTGGTTGTACTTGAACTCGTAACCCTAAGGTTGCTAATCCGCTACTCCTCCAAATGGGCTACCATGGCCAATTGAGAGAGCTGCTGAATCACCAAAGTTCGAGTGCCTCCCCTCGTTTCTGAGAGTGTAATGCAATGGCATTGATTTAATAACAAGTCTTTTCTGAGACCAGGATCGAGAACTCAACTGCCAATATCAATTGAATGCGTTAAAGAAGATTGTTTTGGGATTTCGCCTCATGTGCCCATTGTGCTTCGACCGCGGGAATTCGCTTCGAATAGAAATTTTGGCTCAAACATTGCCACGTAGGATGAAAGTTGTCGCTTGAATGAGTAAAATATGTATAAAGACATGCAACTATATTCTATCAATTTGTATTAGCTGCAAGTCATGTTGCTTTCATGTCTTGATGGCACGTAACTCGTTAAAATTTATCAAAGCAATCCGCCGAGTCAGTCCTGCACTCCAAGAGATTTCGGCGTTAAAATCACTGATAAAAGATTTGTGCAGTAGTATTACCTGGAAAATGATTTATTCTCAGGAAATGATCGGGAGAACGAAATCCTATGGTTTAGATGGTGCCGTTGTGGCTCAGTGCGTTATGCCTACAACAATAGAAACCGTCGAGTTGTAGGAGGTGCAGGTTTGATTCTTGTGGCAGTGAAATTTTTCTTGTGTGTGTTCGTTACTTGGTATTGTTTGTCTTGTGTCTAATGCAGCTCGACCGCGATAAAACCCAACCAATCTCAAATCTAACCTATGGTTTGGAAAGTAGACTCTAAGACAAAAAAAAAGTTGCACCTTGAAGGAATTGTCAGGATGTAATGAAATGTACAAGGTTGGTAGAGTGTGCTTATGATTGTGTAAATTATTTAATTTGAGACTGAAATATGCAAACTTTTTTGAAGAAAATTAAAAAAAGTGGAATCATTCGGTATGACGTATGACCGCCATTATTCCGAATTTTTCAGGTCAAGCGCCTTGGTAGTGAGTCATACAGGCTTTATTTACCAGAGGCACAATACCAAAGGCTCTTTATGAACTACTGAGACATTCCATTCCACGCTGGTAGAACCCTGTCACGTAGTTCCAGCAGATTACGCGGTACGAGTGGGTGGTGACATCTCGTCTAATGACATCAAATACATTCTCGATCGAGGATAGGTGCGGTGAGTATACCGGCCATGGAAGGATATCGTTGTGTTGTAGACAAGCTCTAGAGACGGTAGAAGAATGGGGTTGAGCATTGTCTAGTTGACAAAGTGGGTGAACCTGGGAGTTCAGAAATGGGAGCGTAACTGGTTGTAAAATTTCTTGTACGTAACGCTGGCCTGTCAAAGAGCTCGTAACGAATACCAAAGGTGATTTGGCATCATACGCAATTGTACCCTACGCCATGACAACTTCTGGACGTGTGACGCTGCACAATAAATCTGACCACATTGCAACCACACACGGATTCGATTGTAGTCTCTACCCAGACAGAAGCGGGGTTCGTCAGGAAAGACCACTCGATGTCATTCGATGGCCCATGTCCGCCTGGCACGAGACTATTCCAGTCTTTGACGGCCCATGTCCGTTAGGATGGTCCGAAAAACACTTTTTTTCGAAATCGTTATTCTAATAGTGCGGAAAGTGTTCTCTCTGGGTTCAATAAACAAGATGTAAAATATTTTTTTGATTGGATAATATCTTCTGCCCCCGCATCTCACTTGGATTTTGGAAAAAAATTGTCAATTTTTACTCGGCGTAGGAAATGTAATTATTTTTCAATATTGCTATTCTAATAGTATGGAAGAGGGTCCCACTGGGTTTAATAGGATAGGTGTACAATATTTTTTGGATCGAATAGTATCTTCTGTTCCTGCATCGCAATTGAATTTTTGCTATTTTTGAAGAAAAGATTACTTTTTCTTGTCTTTTAATGATGCCTGTATCTAACAGGAAGTGAAAGGAGGGGGATTTGTGTTCACAATTCATAATCCTCTTCAGAGATATTTGAAGTAGATTTAAATCTGGACATTTACAAACCATCGACATCGAAACATTTAATCTCTCTTACGATCTTAGGTACAAACAATTAACTCCGTTTGTATCTAAATCATCACAAATGCGACATGGCCTCCCTTCAATTGCTGTGGTTGCCGACAGGTTTGGTGTCTCGGACCGGGCTGTGGCTGCAATTGCTTCAAGTGTTCTTCATGATGTCGGTCTCATAACTAGCGACAACTCAAATTTTGTGGTTGACTAAAAACAAGCTGCGAAGGGAAAAGGCTGAAGTTAGAAAGGATTAAAAATTTCAATTTTTAAAGTGAAGCTCAAGCATTACCTTTGAAGGGGCTGTATTTCGATGGTCGTAAAGATTCTACGTTGATAGAGGAGAGAGTAGATACTAAAAGATACACGAGAAAAGCAAAATAGGAACATTTATCTCTTATTGAAGAATCGGGTTCACGTTACATAACTCATTTGAGTCCATCATTTGGCACTGAACAACTGATTATGACTAGACTATTATCAGATATTTTGAAGGGATCAGATATTTCAAAGCTTCTGGCAATTGGCTGTGACTGTACATCTGTTAATACCGGATGGAAATCTGGTGTAATTAGGTGTTTTGAATTGAAACTTGGTAAACTTCTGGCATTGGGTAATATGTCACCTACATTTTAATGAACTAACTCTGAGGCATTTGTTTAAAACGTTGGATGGGTCAACAAATGGCCGAAAATCATATTTTAGTAATATTGGGAAGGTGCTCTTTAAATGAGAAACTTTGCCAGTGACAACTTTCGAAATTATTGACGACGAGTTACCAACAACTGACAGCGTGACTTAAGCAAGGATCAAATGTACTTACTAGAAATATCTCAAGCGGTACAATTGCGTAATTGTTCTGATGAACTGGCTAGACGCAGTCGTGGTCCATTATAGCATTCACGCGGGCTAAAAACAGCGAACAGAGTTCTAAGACTATATGTTAGTTCTCCAGATCCTTCTTTGAAGTTGAAACAAATCGCTGAGTTTTTTATGAAAGTTTCCACTCCAAGCTGGTTAATAAAGTCTAAATGCTCGCTAAAAAATGGAGCTAAGCATGTGGGAAATAATATTTTTAGATCCAGGTATTTGTCGCAAGACCTCAAGGACGTCATTGATGGAGTAATGTGTCGAAATTCGTTATTTGCTCATTCTGAGAATATCTTGCTGTGTATGTTGAAGGATGAAAGACCTTCATCAGTGAACTTGCTGCACGACATATCATTAAGTCTAGAGAGTCATCTTCCAATGAAAAGTCAGTACGTGTATTTCTCCCACCGAAACTGAATTTTGAAGCTGCTGACTGTACAGAATTGATTGACTGGTCATCAATTACTATTACTTCTCCCCAATCCTCCATAACATATCCACTGCCGTATTTAGATCCATTGTGCGTGATTAGAAAAATCCAGAAGAGGTATTTGTTTACTTTCCATGTCACACACAGGCAGTTGAACGGTGTGTCAAGTTAGTGACAGAAGCGTCCGATAAGGATTATGGGTTTCAAAGTAGAGACGGGTTCATTAGATCCACATTCTTTTCCCGATCAATTACGCCTTAGTTTGACCATATGGCTGATTTCAAGCCTCTTCCTGCTGATTAAGTGTAAGCAAACTTTTGGTATTGGCATGTCATAACATTTCTATGGTTACAATATTCTTATCAAATATTATATTAATATATCGCGACTCAGCTATTATTAAATAATTTTCAGGGAATATAATCAAATGTACAATACAATACAGCAATAAATAGTGTTTGTACCCATCTATTTTTCATGTTTGATTTATTTCTATAACAGATAAAAAAGTGCTATTTTCTTCAAAAACTGCAAAATTTCAATTGCGATGTAGAAACAGAAGATATTATTCGATCGAAAAAATATTTTACACCTTTCTTATTTAACCCAGTGGGCACTTTTTCCGCACTATTAAAATAGCAATATTGAAAAATAATTATATTTACTACGCCGAGTAAAAATTGTCAATTTTTACCCAAATTTCCAAAATTCAAGTACGATGCGGGGGCAGAAGATATTATCCAATCGAAAAAATATTTTACACCGTGTTTATTGAACCCAGAGAGACCCCTTTCCGCACTATTAGAATAGCGATTTCGAAAAAAAGGGTTTTTAGGCTCACCCTAATGAACACTGCCCAAGTTGGTAGTAGTCAGAAATGAATGCAACCAATTGAGATGCGTGGCAGCAAGTCCTTGTTATGTTATTCTGCCGGTTCCACCAGAGAGTCATCAGTACTTTTTTACGAGTCGAGGTCCTGGAACTTTTTGAATAGACCGTGTAGAGATAGGGGTGGGATCTGATTCATTTAAGGCTACAGTGGACACTTAAAATGTGGAAAATTGTCCAAAATATCGAAAAAAATTTTTTGGCATAATTTGATACTTCATTAACCACTTTATCTTACAAAAAAAAATAATTCGATTTTATGCATTTTTTATTGAGTTATGGGGTAGTTTCGTTTTTCTCAAGACCACATTTCATGGCCACGCCCCTTTGTTTACATTTTTCTGTCATGCAAACAGAGCTGTCACAAGTACTCTGAAAATCGCAATACTTTTATTTCTTTTGACAAAGCCTCACTAATTTTTTTTCAAATAATAATTTATTAAGTTAAGGATGGCAACGAAGAGTTTTAACTGTATCTGAGACTGAAATCGGTTATTATATTTGTTTACAATTCGCTCAGTTTTGTACGTGCATATTTCTTTCGATTTCATTCTAATTTCTTATTGAATTTACAAAAACAAACAGTTCTTTTCAGAACTAGAAATCTTTCTCGATTTTATTTGTTGATTACAACAATAAATATGGATCTAATATCAGCCAGATATAGAAAACCTAAGGGTCGTCCTACTAAAAGGAGAAAGATGTTGGCTGAAAACAGCATGAAGCGATGGCAGAAATCATCTGAAACTGTTCCCTCTGTTGATGGAAGTACTGACATCTTACAGCCAGCCAAATCATCTGAAACCAATATGATATCTTCTCAACCTGAAGCAAGTTATATTTTAACTCACAAGACTATGTTTTCGGAATTGTTACAAAAAGTTCCATGTAAAAGCTGTTCACAGTGTACTCTTACTATCAAACAGCACCATTCTCTGGGGTACTCTGTAAAGATGGAACTTCTATGCGAGACTTGCAATGAAAGCTATGGAACTGTTTTTTCAAGTTTTCAGGAGGAGGCGAAAGGCTCGCATGATGTTAACAACAAGCTGGTTAGTGCCTTTTTATCCATAGGCAGAGGCCATGCTGCTTTGGAAACTTTTTCTTCAGTGTTAAACATGCCGACGATGGATAAAAAAACATTTGTCAAGTGCATGAACAATTTATCAGTAAAAAATAAAGAAGTAAAAAGAAAAATGCTTGATATATCATGTCAAGCAGCTAGAGAAGCACATTTAAAGGTCGATGATTCATTACAAAGTAGTGAAATCATTGACGTAAGTGTCTCGTATGACGGCACTTGGCAAAAGCGAGGACATACTTCTAACTTAGGATTAGGTATAGTTATTGATATCCTTAGTGGACTTGTCCTCGACTTTGAAGTGCTGTCAAAATACTGTCAGAATTGTGCGGTGACTGGAAGTGAAATGGGAGTAGACAGTGCGGAGTTCCACATATGGCAAAAAGGACATGCCGACGAGTGCGATAAAAATTTCGATGGGACATCTGGAGCCATGGAGATGCATGCTGCACTTATAATGTGGAAGAGATCCATTAGTGAATGCAAAATGAGATTTGTTTCTGTGCTGAGTGATGGTGACTCTAAAACTTTTCAATTTTTGACAGAAAACAATATTTATGGATCAGACGTCATAATTGAAAAGGAAGAGTGTTTGAACCATGTTGCGAAGAGGCTTGGCACATCCTTACGCAATAAAGTTAAGGAATGGCGTATTAAAAAGGTGACTCTTGGTGGACGGAAGCATGGAAGCTTGACCGATAAAAACATTACAAAGCTGCAGAATTTTTATAGAAAAGCTATAAAAGACAATGCTCCAGACACCAAAAAAATGAAAACTGCAATTTATGCCAGCCTTATGTATTGCTCGTCCACTGACAAAAAACCTAAACACGGAAAGTGTCCTGAAGGGGAATCATCCTGGTGTTTTTACCAAAGAGGTATAGCCAAAGGTGAAACACCAGGATCACATGGTTCCATGAAAACACACTTGTCGGAACCAGTTGTGGAAAAAATTATGCCCGTCTATCAACGTTTAGCATCTGATGCTATACTTGATAGATGTATAGCAGGCAAAACTCAAAATGCAAATGAAAGTCTCCACAGCTGCATCTGGCGAAAATGTCCAAAGGAGGTGTTTGTTTCGAGAAGGAGGCTAGATTTAGCGGTGACCGATGCTGTGGAAAAGCATAACTTGGGACATGTTAAGTCTCTTGGGAAAGATGTGGACCCTTTGCTAAATGAAAGCTTTTCCATGAACATTGCAGAAAGACGGGATCAACGACGTATTTCCCAGAAAAATGCTGCTACCAAGAAAAAGAAGTACTGCCAAAACAGATACAACTTATAGTGCCGGTGCATTTTAAATGAAAGTATAAAGTGATTTTAGAAATATCATCTATATGTATATTTCTCTTACGTGGCATGCAAAAAAGACGTTATTTGTTATCGCGTTTTGGCAACATTGTGCGATTCTTTGTTTACTAGGAGCCTCGCGCCTCATTTGAATCTATAGTGTTATCGGTTGAAATTTTATTGGAAAAAAAAAAGAATTTTAGTCGAGCTGTTGCGGTTTGTAATATAAATCTAAGAAAGCGGAGGATCTTTTCAGGGCTATTTAAAAAACGGTCCTTTTCAGGGATAACAATTATAGTACAACAAGACGCGTGCACTACAACTTTCGACAACAAACTCAGTCAAAAAGTGTATGGGTGGCTCGAGTACTGGGGAAATGTACACACAAACAACATGCTGGGTATTCTATTTACAAAGCAGCTCTCACATTGCAAGTAAAAATTTGCTCAAAGTTTTCATTTAAATTCTGATTCCAGAGGTACTGTATATATCTTTTATGTAATACAGCAAATTTAGATTTGAAAAATATTATTTTGGAATATCATATTTTGTAATCAATCCCTTCTGCTAGGACACGTGTCTTCATTGATGTGAGCGAAGCGAGCATAGGTTCGTGCAGCGAACCAATGAGAATTGGAGAGCAGGGGGCGGGCCCCCTAGTTCGTAATAATACTGCTTTGATTTTCTGCTTGCGACTCAACAACCAGACACGCGTGTGTGCTATAATGACCAAATGACGTGGCAAATACAAGTGTGATGAAATACTTTTTTTCGTATTCGCTATGGTTATTTGACTTGGGAATAATTCACTGTATATAACATGTTTCCACGTAACAACAAAATAGTAAAATTTCCAGTATAAAGTATGCCTACCCTGTATTTATGTTACAATAGAGTTCTTCTATATCAAATTTAGGTTTATATCACTAACATTTTTAATATATAAGTACTTTTATATAGCTATATTCTTTTACAATGAAAAAAGTCTTTTTTCTCAAAATAAAAAATTTGCCTCGAAACAGAAATGCAAAATGTTCCATGCGTCACAATTTTTATCCAATTGCTACAAAACTTTCTGAAAGTATTCTTCTAACATGTAATTATAGTTTCTTGGATGCATTGTAGTAGTAATAATTGTTCGAAAGAAGAAATTTGACTTTTTTATTGATCAAGTCATTAAATTTTCTGAAAATTTCATATAAAACTACATTTTTGCTTATATTTTGTAAATTATCATATAAAACATCACATTGCATCCATTAATTAATAAACATTTGCCTATAGATATAAGATCAGGAGGAAATTTGGAGTTTTAGAAAAAATTGCAACGCCTGGAACGTTTTAAAATTTATGAATTCCCATCAAAATTTTTTTTTGAATTTCAAATTTTTTTAAAAGTATTCATTTTTTACACACCAAATTTTTCATGTGGTCTTAGTTATAACATAAGTACAAACTGACAAAATTTTAAGTGTGTAGATAAAAAATTAAAAAAAAAATTTTTTAGTGTCCACTGTAGCCTTAAGGGAAATTAAATTAATTAATGTAATCCAGTTCAAAAGACACAGCACCAACATACAATTGTGAGAGATGATTTCTCGGACGAAGGGGGATCAAAGTCGTGGATCGCGCTGATGGTGCTTTTGAGCCTGTTTCGATTTCGCTAGTGTTTGGTGTCAAATTTGTTATTGAGAGCTGCAGATAATATTACAAATTTGAATAAAGTCTTTCGCGAAATCGGTTCGCTTTTAATCTTCTTCTTTCTAATCCCACTGATCTGGATCAGATCCGGTCCATGAGTCCCTCCGCCCTCAATCTCCTTAGAACCACACCAGGGCTACGCAGTAGGTCCTCCCGCGATAACGCAATGCATCCTAGCCAATGCTCGGCGGTGGCCTCACTTGTGTTGCACTTTGTACAAGTGGGGAAGATTTTGCTTCCCCGGGAGAACCTTAGAGTCCTAAGGTGTCCAGTTTTGAACCTAGATAAATCGCTTTTAATAAATTTCATGAACGAAAATGTTGGTTCATATAGGTATGTCGTTCCGAAACGACATATATAATTTTTTTTGCAAATTTTCTAAGCTCTGGGAATTGTTCACAGGGTAATGAATGCTAGAATATTATATTCAGTTGCATATTATCCGAAATTGTCAAGCATACTTAACAGCACAAGACATGCTTTAAAATATTGCAAACGTAACGAGATCAATATGTGTCAGATTTTCATTTTTTTTCAGAAGATTTCAGTTTTTATCATTTCACCAATATAGAATTAAAATAATTCATATTATAATATGGGTATTTTTTGTCTTAAGATCAGCCTGAGCAACTTGCTCAATGACTCATTTTATATGCAATGCACTTCAAATTGATTTATTTGTTTTGTTATAGAGATTGTTAGCTTGTGAATAAAACCACCATGTAGTAAGTATATTTCATTCCTCTGAAGATCTGAAAAACTAATGTCATACTATATTTATTTTGCTCAATATTTTGAAATTTTTATCTGATTTTATGATATAAATGTATTTTGAAATAAAGTTGAATTATTATCGCATAAAAAACATCTGAATGTTTTTACTCGTGTGTACAAGTCTGGGTAATAACATACTATATTTATATAACATACATATAGTTGATACATACATATACTTGCTATAACATACATATAGTTGATCCTCAGCAAATATATCCTGGCACAGCAGAAAATGAAGTACTGATTGCGTGAAATGTTCATTCAACAGAAGGCATTATGTGTAGTTGGAAATAAATAGCTAACTAAATTTAAATTAATTAAGGTTTCAAGTCATAACTGGGTGATAAATTTAAGATATGTCATCAATCTTGGAAAGGGATAACTCTAGTATACAATTTATATTTAGGCCTCTGCATAGTTACATTTGAAGGAAAAGTCCCACTACCTTGAAATAAAGTGGATTATCACTAAAAAATTGAAATATACCGTAACCCCTTGCTATATCCTGCATTCGACTCTATCACCCTTTCTCTTGAACAATTTCTGTTTTGTAAAAGCAGAGCAATTCTAATAGTGACACACAGGGAGATTTAAGAAGCTTAACCTGGTTCCGCTTTATCTTGTCGTGACCTAGGTGGCGCGTTTCGAGCGATTCAGTCGCGTGGCAAGTTTTTTTCCCCGTCAAGTGAGAAGGTGAACCCAAACGATCTGATCATGTCACCTACCTAAGAAAATAATAGGTAGCCCGAAGAGTTGAATATTTTACAAGCACTTACCAGAATAATTTTATTTCCGAAATATTTGAAAAATTTAGTGTAGAGTTTTACCTTTTTTTGTGTTTAAATTTTTGCATATAATTTTGAATTAAAAAAAAAAAAACGTATAACTTATCCCATTTTAACATAAGTTTTTCTCGACATCATGTCCTTGGTATATTGTTTTTTTCGTTAACCTCCGAGAATGATGAACTCAGGGGTTTCTGTCTTAGTTTAATTCCTAAACTGTTTCTTAAAGCATATTTTGGTAGTTCAGGACTTAAAGCTCCATTGATTTGTTAATGTTTTATTCAATTTGAGATCTGTATTTACTATCTCTGATAAGGTAGATGAAAAATGTATGTCAAGAATGTTTACAAATCGATTGCAAAATAATTTGATTTATAATTTTTCATCAAACCACTGTGTTTATAAATAAAAAAATTAAATTTTGTTTACAAGTCATGACAAGGAGTTTTCAATACTTCCTAGTAAGTGCACTATGCGTGATTTTGAAGAAATTGTTGCTCTTAATGTGTCCAAAATGTTCATAGAAAATCAGTTTTAGTTTTTGAAACAATTGGTAGATATTACTATTTATGTATCGAATTAAAATGGAACTTGCAATTGAGAGACTGGAACAATATTTATGAAAATAAGAATGTTTTGTTATTTTTAATGTACCGTAGTTGAGATTTAATAAGTTAGTTGGTAGATAATCGCCAAACACATGTTGTTTATAACTGATTGTGAGCTGATTATCTACAATACAGTTCTAAGTTTATCTTTGAAATTTAATCATAGCTGTGCTATTCTGTCGAATGTTTTTGCTTCTGTGCAAAATTTTATGAAATTAGAATGTGTAAAATTTTTTAAATTTATTGTTATAATTATTTGTATTTGACATAAATTAATTCCCTACTAGTATTTTGCAAATACTCTAAGTTTAAGAGCAGAAAGAAGTTATGTATTAGTATTTCCTTTAATTTCAAGGAAGATCGGGAAATGGTGCTAGAATCATTTTATCTGAAATTTTTAAATGGAAAATTCGGAAGTTGCATTCATTCCTCTAGTTGTTGATCAATAGTAGCTCAATGCATGATGAAGACTTGGTGTTGTATCTTAAATACAGATTAGAAATAAATTTGATACATTTTTATAAATGTGTTTTGAGTGCTTTGTTTCGAAGTCTAGAATTCAACCTTCTCTATTTATATAAAAAATTATGTATTTTATGCCTACAAAATTGAAAGAAAGTGTGAAATGCGATTTAAAAATCAATGTGTGTTTGAGATTTAGTAACTGGAGTTTAAGTAAGAAGCTGACAGGAAAAAAGATTTAAAAAATATTTTTTTAAAGTTTATTAAAATATTATGTTGGTAAATCTATTGTAGAAACAATTAATTTATCACAATAAAACTCAAGGAAACTGTAAATTACAAAAAAAAATTATAATTTCTAGACTAAAGCAGGTATGTAATTTATTTAAATGATTACTATCCTCTAAACTTTAAAGGATGGGAATCATTTTCAATAAGAACTTTTAAATCTCCTGCAACTTTCCTTTAGAGTCTAAAAGCAGTTGACGTCATGGTAATAGAAGAACTGAAATTGCTTTCAAATACTCTGAATAGAACAATCAAAATATGTTTTCATATGTATTCTCCTTACGTACAAAAAGGAAATAATTAAAAAATATTAAATACTTTTAAAATTTTATCTTATGACACTTTGTTTTTTCTAATCATGCATCTAACTGATTCTATATTTAGTTTTTATTTAAGTTAGTTTTGCAATGGGTATTTATTAACTATTTATTGGCAAACCAGTTCCACAATGAACTTAAGTAGCTTCAAAGTAATGCATGCAATTTTTAATCTTTCTTTTTTTAACTTTATGTTCTAATTATGAAACTCTTTTGCATATAGCATTGAAATCATCGTTGATAAAGTTAGTGACAAGGATTTATCTAGTCTTTTTTAATGATAAAATATGTCTGATTTTTTTTTATTCTACAAATTATGTCTTTTTATACCAGAAGTGTACCAATTCACTTCAAACTTCTGAATTTCAATTATTAATGTTTCCTTTCATAGAATTAGTAATTCCTTAGCTTGTACCAAATTTTATTTAAACATCTATATTTATGCTATGATCCAAATATAAGTTTTCCAAAATATGAATTATTTTCTATAAAGAGGATTCTAAAATTTTATGTAGCAAGAGACATGTTTCAAACATACTGCATAGCATTCTAACTCCTTTTGAAAACCAAATTACCTCACTAATAAACTTCGTCTCCATTGTAATGTCTTTTTGAAATTGAATTTGCATGTTTAATGTGTGTAATTATAAAATTGCCTTGATGTTATATCAGTCAAATAAAATGTATTTGTTAGAAGTTTTAATACTTGGAAACCTTATAATTATGGTCCATACATGGTTCAGATTGCTCAAGATATAACTTTGCATAATTCTTCATTCAGCCTATTGATATAAAAATCATCACGCGTATATCTGTTTAACATATCTATATTAACACAAGTAAAATTAGTTAATCATTGCCCCATGCATTCATTGCAATTGATTTTGAGTTTTGTTCCTAAAGAAATACACCATGTACGTCATTCTGATAAAATAATTGTCTTTCCACTCATCTAAACAGTCCCATCAAATTTGGATTAATTTAAAAGTTTAATTTGGAAATGTGTTCTTGTGTGGGAGTCTTTTAGGCTTATACCAAAACCGTTAATAAAAAAGGCTTTGAAAGATTCAAATATTAATATCTAGATTACACAAAGTTTTGCACAGTTAAAAAATTGTTTGGTGTGATGCATAATGAGTATAATGTAATGTCCATGAATATTAATTTTCCAAACTTGAATTTATTTGCGTTAGTTGCAATTTGTGTCTCAAAACATGTAAAATTGTTGAATAGCTAATATTTATTTAACATTCCTTTACCTTAGCTACTTATGTATCAAATATTTTTTCTCTTGAATTTGTTACTTTAAGCGATGCATTATTTTCTTAATATGAGCATTTTGTATATTTAAATGCAATATTTGTTCTAGCATTTGTTATGTATATAGTGTATTTTTTAAAGGAAATTCTTATATCAATATTTGTTTGCTTCTGAAATATTTTTGAGATCTTATTATATGTATCTAATGTAATATAATATGTGACATTTTAGAATGAATAAATATTCCAAGTATATTTAATTTTGCTTAATAGTGTTCTTTGGGTATAAAATTCTATAAATTACCTAAACTTATGTGAGATCTGACAAAATTTGAAAACAATGTTAGGAAACATTCTGTAAAAATTGTAAGTCTAAAACCTAGTGAAAATTGTTGATGTGCTTCTGGAATCTTTAAGCTTATTAAAACAAAACTTGATTCATGTATTTGTAGAAATATTTTGAAAACTGGAAACTAACAACATTTTTGAGTTGGCTCAAAACTAGCTCACTGCATCAATGTATGCTCATTTATTTATCACAAGAATCCCACTAGCCTTGAGAGTCCTGATTATTCATTTAAGAACCCTTAAACCTAAGTATTTACAGAGTCCTTCAAAAAATCTTAACAGACCTTAATTTTTTCAATATGCATTCACACGCTAAGATTAATAATACTTGTAAAGGTGTAGCTTAAGCGTGAATCTTTAAATTTGGAACTGTAATGAGCGACATGCAGGAAAAGTCTAGCGTTACAACTGTTGTCAATTGCTTTCGGAACTAAAAGCATCCAGAAGATAAATATAGCGTCGTGTTGGCAAAGGATGTATTTACCTTACATGACCTGGGCATGCTTGCCAACTTTTACGGATTTCAACAAAATTTTAGATTTTGGGATGGATGTCTTTTGTACAGATTATTAATCTTTCGATCGAGCAATCGAAATATTATATTCTCTGCAACAATCCACTAAAATGTTCGACCGGACTTGATGAGTTGAAAGACAAAAAAATGGACGAGTTGGAAAACAAGTTTTGTTGTCTTCAGATGGAAGATTTATCTGATAATAATAGGACATAAACTGTTTGAAGTACTTAAAATAAGAGGGGCTGATGTGGTTACCTAAAATTCGCTAGAAAGGTCAAAATTATTCTTTCTATTCTGTTCATCCCCCATTCGAATGCAAAGTGTGAAGGAATCTGCAACCTCGTTAGAAAGAACTGAACTAAATACCGGTCTCTCATTTCTAAGAAAACGATGTTTTGGGCAGAAATTCAGTGCAGCATTACTAAATAAGACCTAAAAAAATATTACAACTACCTCTGCAATCAAAAAACTGTTGACAAAAAAATAAGACTTCAATCCATGTTGTCTTGTAATGTAACCTCTATCCTTTCATTGCATTATTATTTTGCTTAAGCACAATTACTTTTTTTTATAATGAAAATTAAAATGACCTTTTATGTGAAAATGCAAATATTTTATTTCAGGTACTAGTAATGTTTAAAAATTTTTGTGTTGCTTGATTTGTTTCTATTATTAAAATGAGAGTAATGAATAATGAGCTTCGCTCTCATTAAATGAGATTTTTATGCATATCTGGAAATTAAAAGTGCTAAAAAGTTTCATAATTTAATAATAAAGTCAGTTAATATCGGATATTTTAACATTGTAAGTATATAGTTTTATTTTTATCTGTATTGTATAACAATATCTTAGTAGTTTCATTTTGAAAAATATTTCTCAACATACTTTTAAATCAGCTTTAAAATATATTAAAGCTTTGATGTTCATCCTAATCATTCAAATATTTCTTGTAAGCATTCGTATCTTACGTACCACAGAAGAAAGATTTTGTTTTACTGAAATCTGTTACGAGTATTTTTATTTTGTGTCATGTTTCTTTGCAGGGTTGTTCGATTTATATCACCTTAATATAAATAATTAAATCAAGAATACTTTTTTCACGCTTAAGTTTTTAAGTGATGACAAGACGGTACATTTAGGTTTTTAGAAATTTATTTAATATAGATTTGTAATATATTTTGATCGGTTTATGTAATTTTGTATTTGCAAGTTAACATTTACACTTAAACGTATAGAGTCAGTACCACCATAAAAGTAATATATAAGCTTATTACACCAGTAGAATCTAATAATTTATGAATTACACAACTTTTTACTCTGCACTTTCAATTTTCATTTGCATTTTTTGATTCGTCTAAACATTTTAAGTGTAGAGGAGATGGACAATTTTCTTGATATTTTATACTCATGCCATCAAATCAACAAATGTAATTTAAATTATATTTATCCAAACACTAATTTGATAGTTTTGTATTAGTAAATAATGTATAAAATATTAAAAGTTTGTAGAGAATTGATTTAAAAAAAAACCAAATATGATTTGAACCGTAATAGATTCACCTTGTTTGTGATGATATATATTTAGTTTTTAATATTAACGCCCTTAATAATTATATTTCATTCATTCATTTAATTTTTCTCTAACTGCAGTGTTTTTTCGCTTAAATCAAAAGAAACGAGGCAAAATTTAAATTTGGTTATATGTTATCAACCAAACACTTGCTTCAGATGCATTGCATAAATGCTTTAGATATTCACGTTTCGATGGTTAATAATCTTGGTTTTTGCAAGAAATATAATCACTTAAAATGTACCGACTCCGTAAAAAACACGTTATAGAATGCACTTGATTGATTAACCTTACGGAAAACAAAGATTAAGTTTAATCAACTATATTTTATTCTTTCCAAAATTAGCGAGAATCGTAGGATACGTTTCATACTGGCTGGAAAGCCTAACTGTCGTGACGTCATTCCTCCCGTTGTGAGGCTTTCTTATCTATATGAGGTGTTGCTTGAGCCTCAGTAAAAGTTTCTGTCCAGTGTGCATTTAAAAGGTTTATCTGTGGGAAATGTAAACTTAAAAGGTGGTTAATTTTTCTTTAGCTAGCAAAGTGAACCTGAATTAACCGTCTTAGTGGTTGTCTCAACAAGGTATCTCGTCATTAGTAAAGCTGAGAAGATCTTGATGAATGAGTTATCTGACCATTTGAAGAAAATGGAACAGATCTCGGTAATAATATCTTGGCGAGATATCTCAACTCCAGCGAAATGGATCGAATCTCGGTGGACAAGATATCTCGTCGAAACCACTCTTGAAGGGTTGAGCTGTGATTTGAAAATGAATACATTAATCTCGAAAGAGACACAAGTCGGTTCAGGGTTGACAGTTGTTTTTATTAGGTCTTGAAACAATCGCGATACATTTTCTGCCCAACCCAAATGAAAGAAACTTGAACCCGAACGATATATCCGTCTTTCTGAAACCCCACAGCCTGCTCCCTCATGTCCGGCAGGAATTTTGACTTATTTACAGAGAGGAGGTTGGGCACGAACACAAGGGTGCATCTGCGAACCTCTTCTGGCCGGATATCCGTTGTCACTTGACAGGTGTTAATGGGCTTGCTCTCGGCTTCCCTGGAAGAGAACAAAAATATGCACATGAGTTACACAATTTTGTACTAAATAGTTTCAATTATTCATTCCTCCGTTGTCTTTTGTAAAGATCGCCTAGAACATTCCTTAAACACGTGGAAAATATCAAAATTGATTTAGTCCTTGAATATATACCTAAACCATGTTAACCCCTGGGGTACACATTTATTTAAAAAAGTAGCTCGAATTATCTTTTGCACTTTAGTTACTGTTATATTTTTGTATTATCGTTTGCACACTAGTTACTGCCATAGTTTCGTATATTTTCGTTTGATAAGAAGGGCAACAGTATGATAGAGATCGCTCAGCTTCTGATCTCTTGGTTCATTCCAAAACAAGAATATTTGATAACGCAGCCGTGTAAATACTTCTATATATTTAGTCAAATAAAATAAAGTATATTTTTGTAGAGAGCGATTGAATAATTTGATTCAAGGACATTCTCGTAACACACCAATCACTCTTGCCATGAACAAGAATGTACGTGTTTAATTGTGTCCTAGTTTGAATGACGAATTAGACTCGACATCCGTAACTTAGGAAAAACAAGTGCATGGCGAGTCTCGGTCGTCAAATGTACCCAAGTGGTTAATTGCCTGCAATCATACTTGTCCAACTTGGGTAAAAAGTAATAAAACTAATAATTCGTTCCAAATTTGCTTATTTTGGGAGAAAAAATCCAATGATTGATCTCTCGCCAGAAAAAGCTTCACTAAATAAAAATTAGTTTCCTTAATTGGGATTGTGTTATTACACTTCAGGTTTAACGATAATAGTGTTCAAATAAAAGTTTGCTGTACAGTCTAAACTATGTGATCGTTGAAATAAATTGATGCCTTACTTCAATCGTACTTCGCTTCATCTTCACAGGATTCGTATGGAAAAAAGTTTGGTGTTTGTGATGGTTGACTGATGTAGTAAATTAATGGCCAAGTAACACGGGAATGGTTTAGAATAATGAACCAGCTTGAACCCGAACGGTACATCCGTCTTTCTGAAACCCCACAGCGTGCCCCCTCATGTCCGGCAGGAATTTTGACTTATTTACAGAGAGGAGGTTGGGCACGAACACAAGGGTGCAGCTGCGGACCTCTTCTGACGGATACCCGTCGTCACGTGACAGGTGTTAAAGGGTTAGCTCTTGGTTTCACTGGAAGAGAACAAAAATATGCACATGAGTTACACTATTTTGGACGAAATAGTTTCAACTATTCATTCCTCCGTTGTCTTTTTTAAAGATCTTGTTAGGACATGGTTAAAATCTTTAAACGCGTGGATAATATCAAAATGTTTTTAGTCCTTGAATTAAACACATATCATTTAAAAAAACGTTTGTCTTTTTTAATGGTTGTTTGCGATAGTAAATTAATGGCTACGTAACACACAGGAATGGTCTAGAAGAAACTTTTGAAATTAAAATAAATGTGTATAGGAAAGGTAGGTAATGAATTTACGTTGCATTGGATCAAGACAACGTGTTATTGGCGACGGTCTGGGATGAGTCCAAAGTGAAAGATGCTAAGGACACCTCTTCATTTAAAACCACGGTTAAATGACGGGGTGTTCTTATCGACAAAGACGAGGACAAAGCTTGAACTGGCACCCCCGTCAACGTGAGGACATTTTAGGCCACGACAGATAAACGCACCACCTCCCGACGGACTTTGAATCGAGTTTTGGACTCGGTGTGTAGAACAGAAAAATTATGGATACAAAATTACGGACGCAAGCAAATAGCAGGGCCGTTCCCAGACATACCAACTGCTTCTGATTCTCCGTAGTATCTACGGAAGAGAATCGGGTACTATGGATTAGGGAATCGATAATTTTTCTACGGAAAAAAATCAATTTTATTTATTTTTCACTACACATCAATTAGTATTTATGTATTTTTTTCTTCTTCTTCTTATTCTTTTGGTAAGAGGGGTGGGGGAATGGGAGAGAGTGCTTAAATTTAATTATTCACTGTTTTTTTATACATAATTCTTTCATACACAATTATTATTTTCTATACAGTGCGTTTCAAATCTTAGCTGCAAAAATTTAAGGGGTCATAGAAAACATCTAAACCAGCAATTTTTATCATACAATCTAAGGGCGGAGAGCAAGCGGTGAAGCGCTAGACGGCGCTGTAATGGAAATCATAAAGCGCGAGTTTTCTTACACATCGTCATTTTTCTACCGTGGATTTCAGAAGACATGACGACGCACAGTAATCAGGAGAAGGCGGACATTTTATGTATGGTCTTGCGAATGGGAATGGTCGCTAAACTGAAAAACTGTACATGCAGCGTTTCCCGAGGAAACACATGCCAGACCGAAAAATGTTCGAGCGATTGCATCGGTGCCTGTACGAAACGGGATCCTTTGCAAAAATTTGTAGACTTTCTGCAAAGAGTGGTGTATTAGATGGCGAAAGGTTTCCCGTGCCGTAAATGTGCCCCACTCGATTGTTTGGCGAGTACTACCGGACGAAGGATTACACAGAAAGTGCAATTCTTGATACCTGCAGATTATGCGCCACGTGTCGAGTTTGCATGTTGGCAACAGCTAGCAGCGCAGTATGTGGTATTCACGGATGAACGCACCTTTACTCGGGAAGGCATTTCTAATACGCACAATTTTCATGTGTGGGCATCTAACAATCCGTACGACACACGCCGTCATACGTGTTACAAGCGTTTCAGCGTAAATGTTGAGGCTGGAATTGTGTGTGACCATTTGTTCGGCCCATATCTTCTGCCATTATGACTGGACGCCAGAGCATACCTCACATTTTTACAGTAGGTATTGCCAGACTCACTTCAACCTGCTGCGGCCAACTTACAAGAACGTATATGGTTCCAGCATGACGGAGCATCGCCCATTTCGCATTGGATATGCGGAGCGCTTTAAACGCTAATTTCACAGGGCGATGGATTGGTCGGGGTAGGCTCACACCTTGGCCGGCACGCCTACCCGATCTCTCCTGTCTGGACTTTTTCGTGTGGGGCCATTTGAAAAGTCTTGTCTATGAAAGGCCTATGGACTACAACGACCACCTAGTTACCAGGATTGCTGTTGTTGCCGGTTCAGTCCGAGAAATGCCGTTTGTGTTTGAAAAAGTGCGCCACTTGCTACTTCGCATGTGTGTGTAAAACCTACATTACAGCAGGTGGCTGCTCTTTTGAGCAGTTTCGGTCATTTGCCACACATGCTGTCAATAAAATATTTAGTACCTCTTCTATCCGTATGGTGTTTCGTACTGTCACGTGACTGTAACGGCGGTTACATGTTCACTGCTTGCCCTCCACCCATGTATTGTATGGTGAAAATTGCTTGTTTAGATGTTTTCTATCACCCCTTATATTTTCGCCCATGAGTTTCGAAACACCCTGTATATACGTTTTCATGTATGATATACCTTACTAATTATAAATAATATAATGTGCTGGGGATATGTTTCAAATTTGTAATTAAATATTTGAATTAATGATATATGAGTGTTAATCAAGCCGATTTCTTAAATTTTTATTTGACTACTGAAAACTACGGATTTTTTTCTTTTGTTATACTCAAAACTTCCATCGCATGTTGGCATCTCTGCGTCCCTAAGTGGTGCTGGCTGTACGCGCCTGCTCGTTGTCAGGGAAACTACGAACTGGTAGCTTCGAGCTGTTCGTTGGCTCTGTTTGAGGGTAGGTAGGTATTTTAGATTACGTCGCATTGGAGCAACAGCACGAGATATTGGCGACAGTCTGGGTACAAACCGAAAGATCGGGGATCAACACGTTTTTTTTAACTATGGTCAGATGACTTAATCATGCCTGAACTGGCACCCCACTCTCCAAATTTTCACACAACGCCGACGTGATGCTGCCACAACAGTTTTAACGTGCACCAGTCCCCTTTGTACACGGCAGTCTTCGATTTGATTCGAACTCGCCGATTGCTGATCCAATTGGGCTACCGTGGCATTTGCCATGCTTGATGGACTACTAAACTTGCGAAACTTTTTACATCACAAGTTACATCTAACTACTAATAAATATGTATTTATTAGGTATTACATGTATGGGGAAAGACAGATTTGTATTATGAGATGCCATTGACACATTGAAAGCAATATTTAGTCTAAATCAGCTTGATTATATATTGAATGAAAGTATTTTAAATCCTTACCGGAATGGTTGGAGGTTGGTTTGTCTTAAACCTCAGGTCTGAAGTGGAATTACTTTTCAAATCTTATTTCAAATGATATCGAGGAGTGTTTATTTGATGGCTATTGTAGGCTCTTTTCTGTACTCAAAAAATATATATGGCAGCTATTGTTCCGGTTCGATGCTCAAGCTCAGACTGAAAAAAGAATAAAGAATAAGTCACATAGAATATTAAGGGCACAAAATGTGTTACTCAGAAGTTTGAATATGAATATTATTTTACATTATCATTGACGTGTAGACTTTCCCGTTCATATCAAGATGCAAAAGAGTGTCCACGAAAAGAATACGTAAAATATTAGGGAATCGACAATGGGTTACATAAATCTTAACATTACTGATATTGACAAGAAACTACTACTGTCGATGTTCGTTTTTATCCAAACATCCAAAGTGATGAAAGCTCGTAAAATATAAAGTTCATTAAATGGAAGTATGAAAATATTCCGAAAATAAGTATGCTCTATCTTATGTAATGGGCCTCGTTAGCTCAATTGAAAGAGTAGAGCTATAGCGTTGCGAGAAAATTTTCCAAGGGACACCAATTTATTCTCTTAGGTGGAAGTGAGCAGTAAAATCTGTCCAAGGAAAAGATCAGCCTAATATTTTAAAAGGATCTGATCTAAGGAAAGGACCAATGAAATCCTCCCAAAGGATCATATTTCAAGGCAAGAAGAAATAGAATATTTCCAAGGGAATATAGTCTTATCTTAGGAAATGACTTATAAAATCTTCCCAAATGTTTCCATTCTAAAGAAAAGAGCTTCAGAATATTTCAAAAATATTCTATTCAAAATAAAGGACCAATTAAATATATAAGGAATAGACGAAGCAGCACTGCACCATTGGCGGTTCTTAGAGGATTAATCGAAAAATTTGTGTCACTATATATAACTAATTCATTGTAAAGAAAATGTAAGCTATAAATTATGGTAAATATATAAATTTAGCTCGATTGTGTTCGAAAAAACACAGGTTCCATTTCTTGCGCTCAAAATATTCCAGCAAAGGAAAGCAAATCAAATAAAAAAAATTGTGGTTGTTATTGTTTAGTTCTTTTTTTTTGTAAATTCGGGATCAGTAAAGATTGATTGAAAATCTGCGTATAATTTTACACCCGAAAGATACTTTATACGTTTGATTTTCTTTTAATAAATAATTTTTCAGTAAAATATTTATATTTTCGCAAGGGAATGTGACGTCACGCCGATTGGATCTTTTCGCAATTCGAATTTGGCAGCATTTGACAATGACGAGGCCATCGTGGTGTTACACGTGGTGTTGGTTTGCGAAGTATGCACTACATGGGATCATACATACTTCTTATGCACTACGTGGGATCATACATACTTCTTATGCACTACATGGGATCATACATCTACATACTTCTTATGCACTGCATGGGATGAAACGTTTATTTTTGTGCCTCCTATATTTTTGTAGTAATGTAGCTGCGGCTTACACCAGTTTGGCTGAGGCAGCCGTGTTTCGAAAATCTGGAATGGGTGTCATCTTTGTGTTTTGATTATTCTAGAAAAGATCTTGCACAATGTGCACTCACCTCAAAGCATAGTTGTCGAAACTTCTCATATACGCCGCCGTGTAGTTTATGTTGATTAGATATTCCTGTATATCTGGTAATTCAACGATGTTACCTGAAAAAGTATAAATGAGTACGTTTAGTAGAGGCGCCTGTTTGAAAACAATAAAGTTTTGTCTGTTTTGAGCGAGCCAGGGTTTCGACCTCGACATTTGACCCTGCTGTAAAATTACTTCTTCTCCTACCTAGGATTTTTCCCTTTGGGTTTCATCGAGGACCGACGCCAATAGCCCGTTGTGTTGCTCCTTTGTGACGTAGAGATGAATTAACATTACGTATTGGTTGGTAGGTATTTAATTGACGTCGCACTGGAACACCACAACAGGGTGTTGGGGACGGTATGGAAATAAATTCAAAGGGGAAGATGCGAGGACAGCACCACGTAAATCTGAACCAATGTCACACCTGAGCTGAAACATTACTCTCCCAAACCTTCAAACAACGCAAACATGAGAACATTTGAGGACACGGTGGATTTAAAGTGCACCCGCCCCTCCTAGTTACGCGTCGGTCGTTGGTTGGATTCAAGTTCACAACCCTATGGTTGTTGATTCGTAAGGCCGCGTATACATTTGAGAGCCGAACCGTTTTCGATCCTCTAGTTGTTATGATTAGGACGGGATTTTGGGCTCCACACATGCGGATTGTGAACCGCTTGTGGCTATCCGCGTCCTGTCGGTTTTTCGACAAACACAAAGTCGTTCTCGGTTCAGATTTGGACAGCGTCGTGAGTAGTTCGTTGCTTTTATTTATGTTTGCGAACCTCCAGTCTCCATCGTCATCAAGGGTAGCTGCTGACAAATGAGGGCCTGGTAGTTCGCGGTAGGTTCCTTCCTTTCCCATGGATCGCTGGAAACTGGTTGTGGAAATAATTTCAACGAACGGTTCACGAGCGGCTTCCAAATGTATACGCACCTTTACTCTTCCAACGTACTGTGGTACCCTTACCTGTAGCATCGTGCAAGTTAGAGACTGTTTCTTCTATTTATTTTCATTTTAATATTTATTGAATAACACCCAATTATATAACTTTCCTCAATTTTGATGATATCTTTATCTGGAATTGAAATTCTGTTTTGGAAGAACATTCAGTGGAAAGGGGAAGTGTTAGTTTTCAAAAGTTTATGTTACTCAGAGCAGACGCTGTTTTGTCAGATATAGTTTTAAATAAATGCCTTGTTTGTTTTTGATGTTTTTTGGGCGAACACAAAGATGTTCTCAGTTCTTTGTTGTTTTAGTGGTCCATTTAAAAAAAATTGTAGAACAGTTGGATTAACGCAGAATCAATGGCGGAAAATACTTTCTGTTTTGCTTTACATTTTGTTCTCCTATATATATTACGTTTGGTGAAATTGGTTTAAGAAACGTATTTAATTAAACTTGCTGGCAGATGTTTAGAAAAACTGTGATTGTTACGTAATTTTTCAATGCATGAAATTTTGATTTTACATGTTACGTTTCTGAGTTTACATCAGGTGATTAAAAGCAAACTTTCATTTTGAACGTCTTTGTAATCTTGCAAGCTTGCGGTTGGCGAAAAATCACTGTAATATTTCAGATAATTGTACTTAATTTAGAAACAAAAAATACATTTCTGTGAATATGGATAATATATTCACCATCGATATTTTGAAATGAGGTATGAAATGCAAGAAATTAAAATGCATTTAAGAAAGTTAAGCGCACATGTGTTACGTGTGGGTCTGGCTAGTTGACTATCAAATGCTTACTATGTAACACTAAGCCCTTAAAAATGTAATTTTATCTCAAAACTGAATCAAATCCTCATTGACATCAATTTTTGTCAGAACCTTGAAAGTATTTTTTGTTTAAAAGAAATTAATGCAATAATATTTACCGTATTTCGTACCTTTGCTACCAAAGACCAAGTCCCTTTTCAAATAAATATTAACCCTCCGAAATTTTCACGTAGTGTAGTGTTGCTATTTTACTACAATATTTCAAAGACTAAGCAATCACATATTTCTTTAGAATCCATGGATTCTATTAACCTTGAGAAAAATATTATATTAGTCCTTTCCTCAGAAAATAATTATTTGGAACGATTGAATGGGTCCTTTCCATGGAATAGAATTTTTAAGAAAGATTCAGTCGGCCCGTTCTCCAATAGAATACGGTGGGAAAATATATTGATCAAGAAGGTCAAAATTGCTTAGAAGTCATGCAGAGAAGACCGCAGATTGCAATGTAGGGCTATGCGTGTGAGCGTTTCAGAGGGTTAAGAATATACTTTTAAATTTCCCTGATTTACAGTGAGAACTTCACACATTTTACGAAACAAAATAAAAAAAGAGCAGGCTTATTTTTGGTTGGACTTAGTTTTATGGCGGAAGGGTATGGCACCCTTTTGAAAAATGGCAATATGTCGCAATTCCATAGTGCTGTACGAGCTCTGGGCTAGTGTATTTTTTTATTGCTTGGAGAGAGGATTGAGTAAGTGGTGGTATTCGAAAGTTTCCAATCTGTGCTACACATTATCATGCCTTTAATGAATAAATAAATCCTTCAATATTGATATAAAAACTGAATTTTAATCGTACAAACTATAAATTTATTTTTGACTATATAAACAAAGCAATTGTTGAAACTCTCCATGCTTCATTCATTCATTCCACAATACAATATCAGTCTCAAGTATTCGCGTCGAAACTACGGTTTGTGTCCACGACGTTACCTACCAATTCTTTCAGTTTAATGAAAGACGTTGTGTATCAATCGGTTCGTTCGATGCTGCTCGCTGGGACAAAAATACATTCAAAGATCTTTTGCGATATATTGTTACCTACCGATGTCAGGGATACATGTCGGACCGTAAACATCCCAGTTTATCCACATCTTGTACTCCATCTGCTTGGTAAATGAGTAGACCCCTACGAGTTGCTTGTGGTGTCTTTTTATTTTGCAGGACACTTTCTGGAAAGAAAGGAAACGCGTCAAATATATCAGTTAATCAGCAAATCTTCGATGTTATTTCAAAGACACGAAATGTTAGGGTAAAGGCTTTTCCGTTGTAGAATAAATAATTATAATGATTAAATACTAATAAATTATAGGTGCCAATTTGGGGCATTCTTTGCTTATTACTTATTGCTATACAGGGTGTTCGTAAACAGTTTAGAAAAAATTGAAGGGGTCATACTACAAGTCAAGACGATCCATATTTACAATGGAATCTACTGTCGCAATCCACTGAGAGTTTCAAAAAAGTGAAACTTAGAAACACGTTCAGCCATCTCAAGTCCTCACTTCTGACGCCAATTCTTCTCTGCAAGAGAAGCAGTGCTTCTCCATAATATCACAGTAAATACGGTGAATAAGACATGGTGTGCCTGCAACTTGGCCTCCGCGCTCACAGGACATAAATCCGATGGAATTCCTGTAGGGCCACGTGGAATCATTGGTGTACGAGACAACTGCACAATCTGTGGAACATTTTGTCGCCAGAATATCCTTGTTACAGCAGCCAAGATGAATACGACACCAGGAATCTACTTGAGGGTGCGCCAATTTTTCCTTTGCAGGTGTTCAGTGAAACCCCTGGACGTCACTTTGATCATCTCATTAGAGTCTTTCGCTGATCAGCGCGAGCTTGTGCAACTTACGATTTCGTTACATCTCTTTTTTCACTGTTGAAACTTCAACGGGGATAATTTACTTTACGCTTTTCTCTGAGTGGATTGAGACCATATGTCCCACTGTAAATATTGGTCGTTTTGATGAGTACTTTACCCCTTCAATTTTTCTGAACATTTCTTGAACACCCTCTATATACCAGATTTTTTTTGACGATTTTTTTTTAGCTAATTCCTTAGTTAGTGCAGTGGATATCTTGTTTTCGGATTTGCCAAGACATGCCATTTCTTTGATAAAAAATATTGTTCACAAAGAAAAATTGTGTTCGAATAACGACCTAATGAAATTAAAACATCGAAGCCGAAATGGTTGTGTAGCCTTCGTTCATGCCGGGAAGGAAAACATTATACTCCAACTGCTGAGCGTCTTTTGAGTGGTGCAAAATGGCGCAATAAACCCTACAGAGGCACTTCCACCAACATTTAGAGTCTTATTCCAATTGAATTTATGTGGCGTCGGCTATATACTAGACAGGTAAGGTAAGGTAATTTTATATAACGTCGTACTAGAGCGACACAAAAGGCTGTTGACGACGGTCCGAGATCAATCCTCTAATGGAAAGAGCCGAGGACACCACGTCATTTTGAACCACTGTCACATGACGAGTCAACACCTGAGCTGGTACCCCACTCTTCAAATTGTCACATCAACCCAACTTGAAGACTTTTGGTCACGTCAGATTTAAGGTGCAACAGTATCCTCTACACCTTACGATTGCAAATATTCATGCACTGAACCGGATTCGATGCAGGAACCTTTGGATTAAGAGGCTAACTAACACCTTTACCATATAGTTGACTAAGGAAATTTAAGGATGCAAACGAAACTAGAGCCTAATACAAACAAATTGGCAGCACAATTAAACGGTAATCCGGATGGAAGATTAACGGATTAGTATCCAGAAGATCGCGTGTTCGAATCCGACCAAAGACTGGCGTGTACTAAGGGGCCGGTGCGAGTGAATCCGTTGTGACCACAAATATCCTCGCGTGGTGGGGAATTTTGTAAAGTGAGGTACCAGCTCGGGTGTAACCTCGTCATCTGACCGTGGTTCAAAATGGCGTCGTGTTCCTCGAATATTATTCCAGATCGTCAACACTATAGCCCGGTGTTTTGCTCTAGTGAGACGCTAATTCATTTACCTACGTACCTACCCGCGGACAATAAAACAGTTTGAGAAATATGCTCTAATCTGGCAAGAGAGTTACCTTCCATGTTGAAGCAAGACGCAGGATGGGTTCGAACTGCAAACCCTCCACCACAGCCTTTGCTGAATGGCTGTTGTTCAGCTTGTAGAGTCGCCATGCGAGCAAGATGAAGTTTTCCACCACTGAGGCTCTGAGCTCTACGGTTGGAGCGCTGAGTACGGTTTCCCGAACCCAGGTTCTCACCTGTTGAATAAGGAAAAAAATTATTCAAACGGATTCTCTCTCTGTCTCTCTATTGGTACAAATGCTTTATAAAACAAACCACAACTTAGTATTTCGGTTAATGTTAACAGCACAATAAATTTAACCTTTAGACTACGGGCAGTACAAGTTGTACTATGATCGTGACACGAAAGAATTTAGTCAATGGCCAGTACATCAGTTGAACCTTTAACCTTTAGAAAAAAGTTGGTACATCAGTTGCACGAATATCGCACCAAGAAAGAATTTAGACAATGACCAGTACATCAATTAAACCTTTAACCTTTAGACTAAAGTTGGTACAGCAGTTGTACCATGATCTTGTCATGAAAGAATTGATACAATGGCCTGTACATCATTTGTACCTTGAACCTTTAGACTACGGCTGGTACAGCAATTGTATCAGGATTGCGCCAAGAAAGAATTTAGTCAACTGCCATTACATCAGTTGTACCTAGGAAGTTATAAGGAACGCGCTACTGATCAATCTCGAAGGTAAAAATCCTACACAACACCACGTCGTTTTAAATCAGGTCAGAATGCGAGGTCACACCTGATATGGTTCCGGACTCTCCAAATTTCCACACCTCAAAGCGGAGAACATTTGATGCCACGACAGATTTAACTTGCACTATCTCCCTTTGTACACGATGGTCTTTGGTTGGTTTCGAACTCGCAGCCCGAAAATTAGATACGCAACAGTCTATCTTTATTTAAATTTTATTCGAAGTTCTTAATAACTGAGGGGCCGCGGTTGCCCAGTTCGAAGCAGCAACTGCAAGGTTGCGATTTCCAAACTCTATCCAACAAAAGACCACCGGGGGTGGTGCACATTAAATTTCCCGTGGCATTAGTTACCGCTTTTAAAAGTTTTTGTATAATAAGTTAAACTATAAAATTAAATATATATTGTAGTAACTAATATAGTGTAATAATAAATAATAATAATAGTTAAATAATAGCTAAATTGTTCGTGTAAACAAAGTGATACACTTATTAACCTTCCTAATGGTCGACGAGATATCTCGTTACTAGCAAAAACATTAGCAGATCTTGAGTGACGAGATATTTCTTCATTAGAAAACCGAGCAGAACCTGATCGTGTCTTTTATCAAAAATTCGGCGATGTCTTGAGGACGAGATATCTCGTCGTTATCAAAATGTATTAAGTTTTGATGGACGAGAAATCTCGTCGAAACCACTTGGAGGGTTACAAATGCAGTTATATTAAATATTAAATTTAATTTGAATATGTTATGACTTGTAATGAAGAAATAAGAGTGTTACTCCAAGTCCTACAAGACAATTAATAATTATTAAGAGACATGGCATCAGAAAAGCATAGAGAACGATACAAACAGCGTTAAGATTCATAGACAACTAAAGGCAACGAATCAACTCTTCGTTCTATTTATTTCGTTTTCGGGCCTCAAGAGAACTTTTAGGATTATTTTAGGTGAAAGTTCATCACGTGGTGAGGATATTTCAAATGCTGTATATTGCAATAAATGGAGACACATCATAATCCATTCGATGAAATTTTTTCAATTTAAACAGATGGGGCAAAACGTATGACTGGAGTGAGAAAAAGTTTTATTTCTATTTCGAAGGAAAAAGTTAATCACGAGATACTTCTTTACCATTGCATCATTCATAGAGAAGAACTTTGTTCGCAGACATTTCCAGAACAGTGCAATGTTACGGAATTAGTGATTAAGATTGTCAATACAATTGTAGCTAAAGCTCTTTTATCATCGCCCTTTTAAGGAATTTTTAGTTGAAATGGAGAATGAACACGCAGATATATTCTCTGCATAATAAAGTACGTTGGCTTTCAAGAGCAAATGGGATAAAACATTTCGCTTCCTTATTATATAAAATTAAAGCATTTCTACTTATGAAGGATGTTGTCTATCCTAAACTAACGGATGATCAGTGGATCCAAAAATTTTATTTCATGATAAAATTACGTCTTATTTACATAATCCTAATCGTAAACTACAGGTGAAAGGAGACACAATTTTTTTGATATTGGAAGAAGTCATTTCATTCGAAAACAAATAATCTCTTTTTGCTGAAGATTTTAAAAGAGAACCTTCAATCTTTTTCCCAGACTGCTGAAACATTGCCATGAAATAACTCGGTAATTGACATTTTCTATTTCAGAACAACAATTTAAAATATGAAGATTTTCTATGGAGGTTTCAGGAATTCAAAAATTGCCTAGAGACGTTGGCTTTTGTTAAAAAACCTCTCAGGGGTGACGCAACAGAATTGAATTTTTCTCGTTTAATATTGACATTTGCACAATTACTGGGGTGAAAAAACAAGTAATTACGGATCTCGAAGTTTGAATGCCATAATACTGATATGGAAAAATTAAAAAAATATATATATATGATCTTAGGTAACAGAAAAGTGGCCTGCTTTGAAAGACCTGGAGATAGAAGACATGAGAGATAATTTTCAATGCATAGAATAGTATTCCTGACTCGTATGATCAGTTAAAACAACTAGCATTTTCTGTTCTTTCACTCTTTGGCTCGACATATTCATGCACACAATCTTTTTCAAGCATGAACGTATCAAAAATAAATTGAGAAATCGTCTTATTGAAGAGAACCTGGAATCATTCTTGAAATAAAAAACAACGACATACAAATATGAATTATACAAACTTTCCAAGGAAATGCAAGGCCATTGTTCACATTAAATACGTGTTTTGTCATATTTTATTTTAATACAAAAAAATTATGTTTTCTCAATAAATAAGACTTATTTTATTATGATATCTTGATTTTTATTTAACGTTAGTAGCTAGTTTAAACCGACTCCTAGAAACATAGTTCTTAAAAAAAATGCATCTCTCTAAAGAAGTTTTAATCAGTATCTGCTCATTTTTGGATCTTTTGGAATAATGATGTTGCCTACCACTGCATTAGACAAATGAGGCTACATATCTGTTTCCTGTATACGTATTCATGTAACACAGGAAGTCACTAATATTAGTATTAGTGGTTTCTCCATTCTCAATAATATACACACTCGAAGGAAATATGCAAAAGAATATAATTTCATATACAATAAAATTGAATTCAGGTACAGAGTCGTTAAACTAAAAAAGTTTGGAAAGAACTGTCTGAAAATCTACTCACAAAAGTAAATCCTTTCAGCATCTTGGAGATGTTAGGAATGGGTTGGAAATCTCTCTCCAAGAAGTGTTTTACCTCCTGAAACGTCGGAATCACATTTCATTAAAAATCGAAGACAGAGTAAATACTAAAAAAACCTTAGTCTCAATAAAAATCAATAATATACAAGCTTCGAAAACTGAATTAACAAGGGTAGCAATACGATCGCAATAAACGGTCCCCGGAACATTAAGTCCGACGGGGGCTCGGGTACATTAAATCTGTCTTTGCGTAATATGCAGTAGCATGGAAGTTTGGGTAGTGGAGTGCCAGCTCAGGTGTCGACCTCGTCATGTGCTTGTATTTCACAATTACAAGGTGTTGTCCTCGGATATTTCTCTTCTGGATGAATAGCGGACCGTCTCTAACAATTGTTGCTCCAGTGTGACGTTAATGGCTGTTTGCCTAGCAACAAAATTACCCAGGACCAAAATATCCTTTTCGATTCTGATGGTGGTGAACATATTCCGGTGGGTAGGTATTTTAATTAACGTCGAACTGGAGCAACATTACGGGCTATTGACTACGGTCACCTGGGATCTAACCCGAAGGTAATAATTCGTGGACAACCCATTGTAATTTTTACCACGGTCAGATAACGAGGGGTTGCATTCCAGAGAGGGACCGACTTTGAGGCGACCGCTTAGAAGTAACTATAGTCAAGTACTGTGGAAAAAATATCGCTTCGAATAGAATTCTCAAATTTCGTATCCATTAACACTATCGGTGGTTGTCTCGGCGATGTATCTTCTCATTAACAAAATTGATGACATTTCGTTGGTATATTGTTCGTTGGTATACAGTTCCGTTGGTTCGGGATATATTGTTGTTACAAAAACCGATCAGATCTTGATCTTGGCACCATAAAAAAATCGCCAAATCCTGATAAATGAGGGCTAAATTAGCCCCGTTGAAAGAGCAACGGACTAGCATCCGGAGGGTTGCAAGTTCGAATGAACCAAAGACGCCGTGTATAGAGGGGGCTTGTGAATGTTAAATTTTTTTGGCCTCACTTTGGCGTGGTGTGGAAATTGGGAGACTGGGGTGCCAGTTCAGGTGTGACCTCGTCATCTGACCCCGTTGGTCAAAATGACGTGGTGTTGTCCTCGGATATTTCCCTTCAGGTGTTGGTTCAGAACCGTCACCAAGAGCCCGTTGTGTTGCTCCAGTGGGATGTTAATTAAAAATACCCACAATTCTAATACTTTATGTATGAGATATCACGTTCCATCCGTTTGGGGGTTAAAGAGATGCTCTGGGGTAAGTTTATACAGAAGTGGACGCTTTTTGTCATTTTTGTCACCTCCGATGACCCCTTTACCTCCCGACATATCGCACCCCGGCAAGAAAAGTGACGTAACACAAAATCGCAGAATTTGAGAAACATCAACTTAAAGGAAACATATATTTAAATAGGATGAGCTTCTTTTATATTTTAGGTAAGTATTTAGGGTGGTAACTTCTATTAGATTCTACAGAAATGCAATATAACACGATGGCGCATGTCATACATATTTTTCGATGACAACATCAAAAATTTTATTTTTTTGCCCTGTGTCACTTTTCTTTTCGGGATGCGAATTGTCAGGTTGAAGGTTGACGGATAAGTGAGTAGTACAAACACTCTAGATTTACAACATTGTGGGGACACTTAATATGCGACCATTCAACGAAGCAAAAATCCGTGTAGCGAAGATTCGAAGGATGTTCTCTTACCTCACGTGTGACACCATTAAAGGCCCTCCAGTCCTCCAGTGTAATTTGGTCCTGTAAAATAATGAATATCAATGAGTTTGCGCACGTATTCAGAAAATAGCACACAATGTGATTCAGGTTGCATTGCCCGATTTTTATGTCGGGAACCCAAATTTAGAAGTCCTTTTTTTTCCTCATATTTTGTCTTGTTCAGGGTTGCAACTAAATCCTCGAACAAAAGTTATCTGATATTTCCCTGATAGTTTCACAAAAATTTCCCTGATTTTACAATTCCCTTAATAATGTTGCGATCCGTCACTGGTATCGATATGTAGAATCCACACATTATTTGTTATTATTTTGTGAAAGATGGGATGAAAGGATTATTCTCCACAAATATTTTGTTCCTTTTCTTTTCAGATATGTTAATTGTTGTTGTAAGGGTTGGACCCTTAATGGAATTCTTGCAATAGCAATTGAAAAACTGAAGAGAAGAAATTCAAAATATTTCGATTATGAATTTATTTCATAATGACCCTTTATTATCATAGTATACATCGAAAATAAATATTAATTTAACACGCAAAAAAGACGCCAGGATTCACACGAATGTACCACAAGTTGTATCTCCGGCCTCACGTTGACAAGACGCGGAAAACCGCGGCGGTGTTCAAAAATTATTTCCCCAGTAAACTTTATTATAATTACAATTTTGGCTCATACGAATTTTTCGATTTTCAATATTACTCTTAATCGCGCATCTCTAAATGGGACAAACGTGCCTAATGTAAGTAGGTAATAGCTGCCGTTTAAATTATCAATATTTCCCTGATATTTTGTGAAATTTGGAAATTTTCCCTGAAATTTCCCGGAGTTTTCAAGATTAAAAAGGTTTCCTGAGAATTCACTGATTTCCAGGTTCTGTTACAACCCTGTTATCCCAGTCATGAGCAGAGCGCGTGTGTTATTGGTTATAAGATATGGGTGTTTTCTCTGTAGCATTTCAACTTAGGCCCGGTGCACACATCCGGTTTTTCATCGTGCGGTGCCGCTGCCGCAACTCAACTGCGGTCTGCGATGCATTAGATCCAATGGAGTAGTGCACACATGCCAACAGCGCCGCACGTCCCACTTGTGTGAATTTGTACCGCAATTCCCCACGGCGCCGCAGATTGCCGCACACGCTTCTCTGTTCTGAAGTTGTTTGTTTTCATTAATAAATGAAATATAAATAATAATAAATAAATGGTTGCATCTAGTAACTTCTATTTTGTTTCAAATTATACTTTGTGCACACCAAGTAAGCGAAATAAACACGTTTTCTTCGATAAATATGTATCTCAAATGGCGTGAAATCAGTACGTGCGTCATTTCACGGTGATGTGTGCATAGTTGGGCTTCGGTGCCGCACGTTGAAAAACCGGATGTCTGCAACGGGCCTTTGCCAGCGCCGCGGACATAACTACTGAGTCACGACTCCCCTTTTCATGTGTTTGTTTTAATATGCATATGATCTGCGTTGCTCACTGGCTGTATTTCTATCTTCAATGTCAGTAAAACTTTCACTGTGTCTGTGTGTCTAATAATTGTTGTTGTATGTCTTGTGTCTGGAGCATCATGGCCAAATATGAACTTCTCACCATAAAACCCCCAAAATAACCAACCAATTGATCTGGAACACATTAGAAATTTAGTGCCGCAGTATCCCTCGTGAAGTCTGGGAAAAAAAGACGATATCGACACACAGATCATCATGGACATTACTCCAGAAGAGAGCAGACGACCCCCCCCCCACCCAAAAAAAAGACCACGTGCGTTGCAATTTGAAATAATTCAGACCAGAAAGTCAGTAAATCTGTCGGACAGTCGGTTGGTTAATCTGAATTCTTGCATCTGCTGGTGTCACACATTACTTTATAACGGTTCCAAGAGACAAAGAAGGGATACGCATGCGTGGAGTTACCATTTCTACGAGTGTTGCAGGTGTCATTGGAAAACACCCTGTCAACATTCCAAATTTGAAGAGGCTCCCCAGGAAAAACGAAAAGGGATACGAGAGTCAGAAGCCACGGGGGAAAGTGTTGGACGACAGAGCGCTCGAGACAGCTATACTGTGAGGTTAAGCACCGATCATAAACTAACTGTGATGAGAAACTTTTGTAATTTATGAACATTCGTTCATCGATTGTCCAGTGTACATATTTTGTAAATAGTTTTCCCATTGGTTAATTGAAACCCTTTAAGTGAAATAAATAACTTTAAAATGTAATATGCTTAGTCTAACTCCATTGTATTGCTGTGGTACCCGAAACGCCACACCCTGTTGGAAGGGTAGTAGATTCGAAACTGAGGTTACGAGCTCTAAATTCGATCCTACAAATAACCGTGGTGGACGTTCATCCGTCGGGGTCCACATGGAGTGGAGATTTAGAAGTGAGTTGCCAGCTTGGGTGTTGACCTCGTTAACCGATCCTGGTTCAAAATGACTAGGTGTTGTCTTAAAATATTTCCTATTTCCTAATAGTTTTCTTCACAATGGGGTCGCCTCCCCCTAACGGGAGGGTTGTATATATTCAACTATTAACGATGGATAAACAAAACGCTCACACCAGGAGCTTCTAAAACTCCTTGGAGTCACCCACTTATACGATCGAGGTTGAATATCTCGATGCAGGAAGGATAAGTACGACAAATCTAAAGATAATACGAGTAACTAAATACGGCAGATTATGTCCATCATTGCATCATTTGACTACTTTATCTGCGTCCGAGAGCCTGGAGCAGTCGCCGTGGATCAATGGGTTTTTCCGCTGGGCTAGCAACTTGCGAGATGTAAGATGCGTAGAATAGGTTCCTGTTTGGATGCATATCTCTCTCCTGTGCCAGTGAAACTTTCCTGGTGTGTCTGTTATTGTCTATGTATATTACTAGATGTTTGGAGCCACGGAAGCCCGGTTGGTGGTGTAACGGATTAGCAGCTGGAGAGTTAGGAGTTCAAATCCAACCAAAGACCATTGTGTAAAAGGGCTGATGCACGTTAAATCTGTCGCGGTTTTAAATTCCCTCACGTTGTCATGGGGTATAAGTTTGTTAAGGTAATTTTAATTAACGTCGTACTAGAGCAACACAACGGACCATTTGCGTTGGGCCGGGATCAATCCCCAAAGGGAAAAATCGGAGGACAACACCACGGTCAGATGACGAGGTAGCACCGTAGCTGGCACCCCACTCTCCAATCTTCCACTCCAATCCAACATAAAGACCTTCGCCCACAACAGATTTAAGGTGAACAAGCCGTCTCTACACCATACGCTTACAAACATCCATATACTGACTTTTATTCGAACCTGGAACCTTCGGATCTAGAGGCTAACACCTTAACCACCAGACTTGTTGGTCGGCGAGTGTGAAAATTCGGAGAGAGGGGTGCAATTTCTAGTGTGACCTCGTCATCTGATTATTGTTCTAAATGTACTGAAGTTGTTCTTGAGATCTTTCTTCCGGACCGTCGCCAAAAGTGAGTTGTGTTGCCTCCACTGCGACATGAATTAAAAGATCTACCTCAATTACTTGATGTTATGTTTCTTGTGTTTGGCGCAGCTTGCATAAGTATGACCCTTGCAATAAAATCTCCCATTGAAAAACGGGTTAAAAAAAGTTCTGAAAACAACCTTGAACAATTTCCCAAAGTTGGTGCTACTGTTTGCGACAATTTGTAGCAAACCAACGCTACCGTCCTTTTAGATGATTTTCCTAATTGGAAGTGCCATTATGAAACATTTACCGAACGTGACAATAATTTACAATAATCTGTATGTGAAATAAACTTACCGCAATGTCGTTTGGTTTGTAGCTCAGGAATGCATTGACACCAGGTCGAATTGGTAGGTTTTTCTCCTGTGAATAAAATAAGATAAAAGTTTAAAGAAACTCTAGACTCTTGAACAGAGGGAAAGAGCATAATTCACTCGGCTACTAAGCTTCAGAATATGATGTTTAATCTATCAATGATCTGGGATTTCGATGACCAGAAGTTTTGCAGAACAGTTCCAATAACAATTGTATCTAACCCAAAAACTACACAAAAATAACCTAAAAGTTGACAAAAATATTGAATATTTTACGAAAGTTTTATTAAAATAAGATATACCTGAAATAGAAAAAGATATGAACGACAAAAAAGCCAATTTCATTCAAACAAAATTTGAAGAAGCATGAAAATTTTTTAACTGAGGTACTTTAATCAGTCTTGATTTTTATCAGACTTTAATATATAAAGGATGATTCAAAAGGTTTTCCGAAAAATTTTAAACGTTTTGCTCACAAATACAATAACAAACCATATTTACATAGGATAGGAACATATACGAGGGTGTCAAAAATTATCCACCCTTTCGCAATAACACTTCTTTAAGTTTGCCTTCCTGGCATGCGTGCTTAGATTTGATACTACTGTGGCCACGTTACCTACGATTAACCTGGATAGAGTCATTTCTCTTGCTTCTGCTTCAGTGTAATTATGGCCGCTCCGCTAGCAGAGTGCACTATAAAGATCCGTGATCCCACTTCTACAACTTGAGGGTAGGAAGGTGTCCCACGGTACTGAAAATCGTCGTGTGCTTACAAAACAATACAGGTACAGTGCACTACCTCGTGAAACTGTGTATGAGTGGATCGAGAAGCTTCGAAGAGCCTCGACAAGCGTGATGCACGAAGAGGGAGCAGCACTGCCGTCCACCTCCACCACCGGAGAAAAGACTTAGCATGATCGAGAAATGGTTCTGGCAAACTGACGAGCCCGGGTGCAGAAAGTTCATAAAAATGCGACAGACAAACAAAGTCTTTGCAGAACAATTTGTTCTTTATTTTATCACAATTTTGGCCGACGTGCAAAACGCGCTCCTTTCCTTACCTTTTTTTCTTTTCGAGCTACAGAATAATTTCTCAACACAGCCCCAAATTACAACCAACATTTTATGAGTAACACATCATTTATGTCAATGACAAAATATGTAACTTTAAAAGTGATCGACAGAATTTCAAATTCTGAAAGTATGACTTGGTTTTAAATAAAGTAAGTGAATTAATTTTGATGTTTTATTATAAATATGTAATACATATTGAGGCGATACCTGGGTTTTGCGTCAATTTTTGATTTGACAGCAGTTTTCAAAATTCTAACAAAATGACTGCGGAACAATTGCAGCTGCATGGAGTTGTGTTACAGAACACTGAATATATTTCTGCACTTGGTCCGGTGAGTAAAAACCAGCAGAGGCACTGAAGCGTGTTCTTTGCAGGTGACACGGACAAAGAAGTGGGAGAAGCATTGCTTAAATGATTGGGCGACCCTTTTAAAATCTTCTTCTTGGAGTGAATTGTAAGCTTGTGGACAGGTGGACCAAATGCATCGAAAAGGAAGGAGACAATGTGGGAAAATGACTTGTTCAACCCCGACATGTGTGTAAATACATTGTAAAAACAAAGAGCGGATAATTTTTGACTTTCCCTTGCAGATGTAATCGCTGCACGACCGTTCTAGAGAGCGCTGCCAGAAATTGAGTTGGTCAGCGCGAAACATCGTTGTTCTAGTAGTTAAAAACAATTTTAAATTCCACAGAAATGACATTATTACGATGAATTACAAACAATTCAACACGAGCAACACCGGGAAGTACTATAATACAAGGAATGATTGATTTAAGGTGAGGTTGTACTTACAATATCCAAGACATCGTCCGTTTCATTCAGATAATAGTCACCGAAATCGTTGGAGAAACTGAAAGAAGAAAAATGTTCATACATTGACATTGACCCGAATTGGACTATGTTGTAGTCGTTATTTCGAAATAATTGCACTATTGGTGGATTGCTGGAGAAGCAGAAATGAGGTAGAGTATGTTTAACTATGTGATTTACTTCCCTTATAGCACAATAACTGTGTAGTAAAGCTATCTTTTTTTCTTCAAAAACCTGTTGATTAACAGTCAATTCATATCTTCATATGGATCTTTCCCTTCGGGGGTTGATCCGAACCTTCGCCCATTGCCCGTTATGTTGCTCCAGTACGACTCTAACTTCCTATCTACCTACCCAAACTTAATTCTTGTTACTCAATTCGCCTTCTTATTATCACTGTTCTACATAAATGAAAATAGGTCGAAAGTGATATAAAAAAAGGGCGAGGGGTAGTCTTAGAAAAAAATATATTAGATTCATTTTTAGAAAACGTAATACTGTGATAATATTTATGCTAAAATTATTTAATTTAACGCACTGGTTAGAATAACTTGAAAATGTGCTCCTTTTTTATAAATATCATAGCAATTAAGGGCTGCGGTAGCCGAGTTGGAAGAGTTACGAATTAGCAACAGGAAGATTGTGACTGAGAAACTCGATCCAACCAAAGAACTTTAACACGTTAACTCTGTCATGAGAATTATTCCCGTACCGTCGCCAATAATCTGGGGTGTTATCCAATGTGACATTTATTAACTACTACTTACATAACTACGTAAATTATGTGGATGCAGTATCTTTTGAACAATTTTTTTTGTTTTCATCTTCACAATAAAATGTTTCAATACTCTTTAAATATACATTACAAACAAAAAAAAAACACTTTTTTATTCACAATAATAAAAATTCAATTTCTGAAAAAATTATTTCAATATTTTAGAATTTCTGCTCCATCTGCAAATTTGAATTTGTTTTCAAGTACCTTTCTATTTACCTTCCATTAAGTGTGTCCTACAATGTTGTTCAATGGATTACATTTACCATAATTATTTATTTTTTTACAAATATTTTTGAAACTAACGCTGTGAAAAACAGAAAAAATCATAGTTTATATCAGTAATTTTTAAAAAATGATTTTTTTCCCCAAATTCTTATTCCATACAGTCTTCCAATATAAAATAATAAACAACAATAAAAAAAAATATTTCGACAATTATTACAATAAAAGTCTTAGCATTATAAGTACCAAGAGTCAAAAATTTTAAAAGCTGAGAAAAAGCATTAAGAAATTTAAAAGGCTTTCGATTTCGGTCCTTACATTTGACAGAAAAACTTTAATACCTCGTTAAAGTAGTTACTGTTACATAAGTGTGGGCACATATTCTTTAAAAGCTCTATAATAATTAAATTATAGAAAATTATAGTTTAGGAAAAAATAGCTATGGACCAAAATATAAATAGATGAACAACGTTGCACTAATGGCACATAAAATTATCTTTATGGCCTAGGCGAAATAATAGTCTAACACGATCAGTTCCAAACACAATATTCTGATTTAAGTAATTTAAATTAGGCACGTAAACGCTCAGACAAAACTTAAGTTATTTGGTAATTGGCAATATCCCTAATCATCTTTTTTTAAAGGTTTTCGAAACTGACTTGAGATTACTTACAAATTCTTTAATCCTTTCCAAAATCGTCGAATCATCTTCAATCTTCAAGAAAATCCAACAGCTCTAGAGAACACACAAGTTGTAAATTGATTACTTCAAAACACGAAATGAATTCAAATCGCAGGAAATAGATCCAAATTGAAAATTATATATTCGAAGTTCGCTTTTTGAATGCTAGCAGTTCAAAAACTTTTCGAAAAATGGGAGGAAACAAAGCATCCGATTGCACGCATAGGAAAAAACCATTGTTATACGTAACAATGTATTAATTGTAAACGTAACAATGTTTAAGAGTTTATTGTTTGAATATTAAATGTAACTGTTTCGGAGGAACATACATTGTTGCAAATCATTATTGAAGTAATACAATTTTCTGTTTAGATAAGGGGTGGGGCACCTTCTTACACACCATAGGCCAATTTATTTTCGCATATGAATCCAAGGACTTGCTTTACCTTCTTACGTTAAAGATTGAGGTTTTGAAAATGTATGGTACTCAAAACATTCCAGGACTGATCGTACACAGACCACATAACACAGAGGATATACTTATATTTTATATTAAACTTCTACGTAGTCTCTTTCAATTGAATACAAAGCTTGGAACGAGTGTCAATGTTAGTAAACGCCTCCTCTCCAGCACTATAGAGTTACAATGTCACAGCCGCTTCACTCTCTTCTATTGTCTCAAACCGCTGCCCTTTCATCTTTAACTTGGAAATAAAAAGAGTCCTAGGTGGAGTCGATGCTTATTACCTGCCTTCTCACCAAAAATTGCTGCAAAATGATGGACTTGTGGGACGGTGCATTGTCGTGCAAGAGGCTCCAATTTCCACTGTCCAACAAATCAGGCGTCACACGCCGCATTCGTTTCAAAAGCCGATCCACAACATTTTTGTGGAATGTACCAGTCACAGTGGAACCTTGACGAAGAAATTCTGGATGCCCCGACTGTCAAAAATGTGATCAGCATCATTTTTGTTTTCGAAGCGCGAATTTTCAATGGCAGACTCTTTTTTCTACTGATTCACTCAGAACGTCGTTTTGTCTCTAGATCTTACTCGAGACACCAAATCTCATCTCTGATGGCAATGTTCTGCAAAAATTTTGGATCCTGATTGATCACGACAATCAAATCTTTGTATGAGGAAATTCGGTGTTCTTTTCGATCAGGAGTCAGAGTGTGTTGTGTGTGACACAAAGGATAATTTTTCAAACCATCCGTCATACTAGTGAAAACAGATCGCACAATAATGTTTAAAGAAATTACGTGTAAACATTTCTATCGTTAATCGACGGTAGGACCTCACCAACTGTTGCACACGCTGGTACAGTAACTGTCGACGTTTATGAGCGATGGCAACGGGTTGTCGATTTTTTTATAGGGGGGGGGGGGTATAGGCGTAATTCTAAAGTCACCAACATAAGAATTATTTCAGAACATTTTTGCTTTGAACCGTAAAGACAGATAGACTGCCTTAATCTACCGCAACTCGCATCTAGGAGGGAACCAAAAAATAGCTTAGGTTGTGTCCACCGCTCATAAACGTAGAGTGTAGCTGCACCCGCACGCTCAATATTTTCATCATTTAGACTTGAATATGGACGACCTAATCTCTTATCGTCATTGATCGAGTCTCTGCCAGCTTTAAACCTCGAAAACCACTCAAATACTCACAAACCACTCATATCATCGGCATCATACACAGATTAAATCACTTCGTACTTTTCCCTGTCGATTTTTCCAATTTGGAACAAAAAGCGTTGTTTCTTATGTGCTCCATTTTCGATTACAATGATGCACACACACGCTTTACGCAACTGTACGCTGCCGAGTTGGAAATAGTCAGAAATTAATGCAACCAATTGTGATGCGTGGAAGCAAATCCTTGCTATGTCATTCCGCCGGTTTCACTAAGAGTCATCTGCACTTTTTTACGAGAGGGAGTCCTGGAACTTTTTGAATAGACTGTGTAGAGATAAAAGGTAGGATCTGCTTCATTTAGGGGAAACTAAATTAATTAGTGTACGCCAGTTCAAAAGACACACGTTTATTGCAGGACCAGCATACAATTGAGAGAGATGATCTCTCGGACGAAGGAGGATCGCAATCGTGGAGCCCGCTGATGGTGCTTTTGAGCCTCTTTCGATTTCGCTGGTGTTGGGTGTTAAATTTGTTATTGAGAGCTGCAGATAATTCTACAAATTTGAATAAAGTCATTCGCGAAATCGTTCTGCTTTTAGTAAATTTCACGAAGGAAAATGATGGTTTATATCTGTATGTCGTTCCAAAACGACAATATAATTTTTTTGCAAATTTTTTTAGCTCTGGGATATGTTCACAGAATAATTAATGAATGCTAGAAAAAATCAGCTCAAAAGCATTTATATATGATAAAAGCTAATCGAATTTCATTTACAATAAAAATTTTTTTTTCAAAATACTGCGACGAACTTCTAAGTAAGAAGTCTGTATCAATTGTACAAAGATCTCGCTGGTGTTAAAAATTTGAAGATGGATTCAGTTATGGCGCTTACTTTAAAATAATAAGTGGGCGAAAGGATGTAATGCGCCACGTTTGGTTTATGCGCCACAGATTGGCCACCCCTGGTTTAGATGCACGTCTAATCAGTAGTGACTCCCAATTTGTCAGGGTTTTGTCAGGCTTTGGAGAGTGAGTGCCGAGAGTGAGTTGTCCTCGTCACCTAACTGTTTCAAAATGACAGGGTGCTGTCTTAAGACCTTTCCTTTCGCGATAGACCTCAGACTGTCACCAATAGCCAGTTATGTTGCTCCAGTGCGATGTTAACTTATTTACCCCAACACAAACCCTCTATAGATGGCTTATTTTTACTGCAGAACCCATCAGTTATCTTGTGCCCCATTAAAGCAAAAACACTATACGGCTGTATACGCGCCGTATAGTGTTTTTGCTTTTTTTATGCTCTCTGCTTTTTTATGCAAGTTCCGTAAACACTCTGCTTTTTATTTAAAACTACGTACACGCTTTGCTTTTCGTAAAAAAAAACCCGCGTGAAACATCACGTGAAACGCAGATAGCTGTTCAAACAAAATAAAATGTTATATTTCAAGCTATCTCCATGGTACATAATTCTAAAATCGTACCTATTAATCAAAAGCAATTCATTCAAAGTATTGTCGATAGGATGGTCTCTTGACTTTGTTCTGATGTTAATGAAGAAAATTGTCAACTTTTAAAGAATACATTCATGCTTGATCCAGAAAATATAAATACAGGGGATATTTGCCATAGAGAAAAGGAGGTAAAAAGGACCTGTCAACGTTTTGGCATAGATGAAGTGTGAACTATTCAGGGTTTGAGAAATCAATGAAAACGTCATAGTTGTTCCAAAAAAAATTAAAGCCTTTGTTAAGGACCATTGAGATATTAGCATATTCCACAACCAAGTGTAACAGATTTGAGATCATCTTTATTGATTTCAAACGTCTCGAATTTAATGTTTATTAATGCAAATGAACCACCTGTAGAGCACTTTCAACAGCAAAAAAATTGTAAATTCTTGGTTGGGGCCATTCATTGCTCTTCAGTAGACAATAGATCAAGAGTTATGCGCTGTATAACGAGACACAGAGACGGATTTCTCTCGTCAAGCAGTTTGGAAAATATTTCAATGAAAACAATAGAGGTCGGCCTTCAAATTTGTTTTAAAAAATGCATCCTACATTTTGTGTTAAATATTTTTCTTTGCATTTCCTGTAATTATTTTATAGCATAGTTAAAATAATATAGTGATATTTTCAAATTTGAATATCACTTGACGCTAGTCTGCACATATTTTGCAATGCAAAAATACAATAAACTCCCAATAATTGGAATCCTCGAACTCGAATTTTCGCTTAAGACTAAGTTTCTTCAGAGTCACACAATTCCTAAAATTTATAATATAAAATTATAGAGGCTTTTTTTCTCTCGATAATTTGAACTTCGATTAATTCGAACGTATTCCCCGGTCTATTGAGTATCCACCATGGACGCGTGAGGAGGGGGGAGGTCAACCCCCTGGGCTTATGGATTTCCTGTATATATATACAGGTATGTGCGTGCGTGTGCGTGTTTTTTTGCCCCCCAGTGGAAAGTGTAAGTAGAAAGTACATGTTTCGCTTCCCCATCTGTGGGCTCCAATAGTATACCCTCTGGTTTTTTTGCGAGTACAGCAATGATCATTACAACCTGAAGAGTGTGATTTTCTCCTCGGGTTTGATTCTGGACTGTTCCCAATAGTCCGTCGTGTAGCTCCAGTTTTACATTAATTACATACCTACCTATTCGAGGAGTGTGAGGGCCTTAGAGTTTGGAAACGAAAACTAAACATGGAATTTTAGCTTTGGATCAAGTTGTTAATGAGGAAAAACCTTAACAACCGAAAAATACCAAAAACAATACATCTAATAATTACAAAATAATCTATCTGAAGTCTTTGAATGTATTGTAAAAATGTCCCTGGTAAATGATAATATTCTAAACAAATGTAAATTAATGTACTTAAAATAAAAATGCTAAAATAATTTAAAATACATGCAAAATAAATTTAAATTAGAAAAATTTATTTTACGTTATTTAGGACATTAAAATTAATATGTTTTATTGTTTATCTCTTTTGTTTCATTACACAAGCCATATTTACTGGAGTAATATGTTCACTGATCCTTTACCCTTGCAGAGGAATTTGATTGTTTCCTAGCCTTATGGGCTGCAGCTGCTGGAAGTGTGTCTACAGTAAATCCGGTTTCTATAACCACTAATAACTTAGGCAAAGAAGCTCCTTAAAAGAGGTAATATCATGCCTATTTTTGTATTTACTGTAAGAAAATTTATTTACATCCAAGTTCCTAAGAGGGAAGATTGATAGGTCGTGAAAAGAAACTTTCCAATGTTATACCAGTCTTTATAACACTTAGACTGAACTTCAATTTCTTACTGCTCTGCATATCCTGTATTGGAATACAGGTCGACTTTTTCCTACTAATTTTCAACGTTGGAGACTTGGTGTAACTTTTTTTTATCAAAGTAGTTTCGATGTCCATTATAACATTTAGGCAACTTTTTTTTCAACAAAAATTGTCTCTCTTTTTTTTTGACTAATAGCGAATGGTAAAAAATATTCTTTCCAATTTTTCTTTTGCGAGAAAGTTTTCGAATGTACGCCAATTTCAGAGTCTTGGTACTGGGAAGGATGAAAGAGAAAAATAGACTCGAGTTGCTAGATTGTCTTGAAAACCTAATAAGAAAATTTTAAGTTTTTAATCAAAATTTGAATTTCTTAGCAAGATTTTCAACATCTGTTTCACTCTAAATTTGCAGATTTTGTGTTTCAGACGAATCGTTTCGTAACAGAGCGACTAAAACTAGAGTTTAAGAAAGACCTTTTGCTACTATTTTTAAGAATTTGTGCTATTATTTCATAATTGCTTCGACTGTGGCATCACTGTAAGTACCGGTTTTTTTTATGTCAATTTGTTTCTTTGCCTCATTGGCAATTAGAATGAAAATCAGAACTAGAAAATTGTTCATTTATGTAAAGGATGATTTTGATGGAAAAATTGATTTTCTGATATGATTTAATTTTTCACCATACTAAAACATCTGGGTCCTGAAACTAGTCCCGATTTTGAAACTAGATGACATTGTATCGTAAAACCGAGCTGTTGTCGACTTCACACAAGTAAAGTTTGAATGTAAGTTACGGTTTCCTAAGAAAGCGGAACCATTATCTAGCATCCGTAATGTAGCTGTTGATGACGACACTAAAACGTTGTTTATTAGGGTGGAGCGAAAAACACGAATTTCGGAATTTGAAAACGCCTATGGTGGGAATAGTTGGGGACTACCATGCTTATTAACAGTACAAAATATGAGCTAAATCAATTAATATCTTCAGGTGCCCAAATCACTTTGAAATTTCGGAATTTTGCCAATTTTTTCACAAAAATAATAATAACGCATTAAAAAAAATTTAATACATCTTAATTAAAACCATGGGTGGATGAAATGTACTTCCCTGCGTGTAAAAAAAAAGTTTTACACTTAACATTATCCCGGAAAATAAAAAATTTCCCCTTTTTCTAGAGCGCCATCACGCGCGTCTCCACTCCTCTCAATAGACTCATCATTGCGACCACGCGTTTACACGGGCTCTTCCCCTTGAAGCTCTTCGCTTTTTTTTTAAATTATGAAAACAACCCAGAACTTAGCACGAGGAGATGGCTGCATATCGAGTCCCCCCCCGCTTATTTTTACTTATTTTAGATATTTTTTATATAGAAATTTTAATCTTTAAGTTCAGTTTTGTTTTGTTTGTTAAGGATACACGGTTCTATGAATTAGTCGAAATGCCTAGGACACGATCAGTAGATGTATGTCCCGTGTTTGGAATGGCTGAAATAATGAAGCCTAACACACTTCCAACATATGCAGATTTATGAAGCATTATTTTTACATACAGAAAGATTGTAAAAGAGATGCTAGTATGTGGCTGATGGATGTTCAATTTTAATTAAAGAGCTCAAAGGATTATGGGGGAAAAGTTCGATTCCAACTGTAATAAACCAACAAATAATATATATGCTGAAAAAATACCATAAAGCATATAGAAATATTAAGAAACTATTAAAAAATACTGGCAAACTATATTTCTCGAAAAGTTGTGTCCTTCAGGGAATCAACAGAAAAAAAATCTATTTGATATTAGCATATGTAAATGTAAGAACTTTCTCAGTTGTACTTTCAAAATTAAAGTACCTATTGCTGAAAGAGCTTTTTTAACAGATCAAAGGACATTTCGAAAAATGGTCATTGGAAATGTTGGCATTAAAACCAGCAGAATGCTTGAAAAAAAAGGTTGCAGCGCAAAGAAAGGAAAGCAGAGAGCCAAAACGTTTAGCTCAAAGATTGTAAAGGAAAACAATCCAAAATCTCTCGTTCTCTACTACGGGAGCTACTTTAAGTTTTAATTTGCTACAGAATTCTAATGCCACTATAAACACAGTCATTGATAATAATTCTTCTTCAACTTCACAAATGAGAACTAAACTTCCAAATGTAGCTCAGGCTTGTGACAGAACTGGCGTTTCAGATAGATCAGCAGCAATTCTAATAAATGCTGCTTTGAAGGATATGGGAAAAATTTCCAAGGATGATTCTTCAAACATAGTTGATCGTAGTAAACTTAGAAGAGAAAGGACAAAGACTCGCAGCTACCTGAAAAGTAAAAATGAGGAAACTACCTCTTTATCAGAATATGGAATATACTTCGATGAGCGAAAGGATTAAACTTTAGTAATGATTAAAGAAAGAGAAAGGATTTCTAGAAAAACGGTAACAGAAGAACATATCGTTCTAATACAAGAACCAGGATCAAAATATATGAGACGTGTCACTCCTACAACTGACTCTTATCAAAATATTAAAACAAGTATTTTAACTTTTTTGGAGAAAAATATAGATTTTTCTAAGATGCAAGTGGTTGGTTGTGATGGTACAGTGGTAAATACATGTTTGAAAAATGGAGTCATTCGACATATCGAGCTCTTTTTAGGATGTCCTGTGCATTGGTTTATTTGTTTATTACATACAAATGAGCTACCCAGCTACCTTTACGTCATTTTTGCAACATTTAGAAGGAAAAACCACAGAACCAAAAGGATACAACGGAAAAATTGGAAAAATGTTTGAATCTTGTGAAAAATTGCCTTTGACAAACTTTGAAAAGATATAAGTAACTTTGCCAGATATTGTCCTAGAGGATCTTATCACTGATCAACGATACATTTACGAAATGTGCACAGGTATATCAAATAAATATATTCCATTAAGCTTGTCACAAAAAAATCCAGAAAAATTGAATCATTCCAGATGGTTGACCACGACAAATATAATTTTAAGGTTATATGTTTTAACAGAAGATCCAACCCATAACTTGAAAATATTAACAGAGTATGTTGTGAAGGTACACTCATATGTGTGGTTTAAAATTAAAAGTCAGTCATCATGTCGGTAAGGGAATTCCTAATTTTTACCATATTTTAAATAAATCGAGATTTTAGCCTGAGGATATAAAAATTGTTGTAGATAAGAAATGCTTATTATGCCCATCCAGAAAATATTATTTTGGCAATGTTAGCTGATGATAGAAAACACGTCAGAGAATTGAGCCTCAGAAAAATTTAAAATGAAGACAAAAAAAAAATAAAGTCGAAAAGAATATTCGAGAGTTCCAAATTCCCAAGTTAAACTTCGAAGCAGACGATTACATAAATTTAATTGAATGGCAATCAGATTCCATTACAGATCCACCACTTACAGTATCTCTTTCTGATGATCAACTCAAGTCTATGATTCTAGACGTTCCAACCAATAGTAACATGTTTAACTTTCCATGCCATTCACAAGTAGTAGAACGTTGCGTTAAATTAGTAACTGAAGCATATAGTACAGTATGTGGTACAGAGGCACGAGATGGATTTATTCGGTCAAGAATTGCTTCTAGACTTGCTTTACCCAGATTTGAAACCAAAAGTCAATATCAACCACTTTTAAGCTAAACCACTTGCCAGTAACTTCAACTTAATTTTTTAGTGTAAGCTATTGAAATTTTTAGGGTAGGGGGGTGGAACTCGATATGCAGCCATCTACTCGTGCTAAGTTCTGGGTTGTTTTCATAATTAAAAAAAAGCGAAGAGCTGCAAGGGGAAGCGCCCGTGTAAACGCGTGGTCGCAATGATGAGTCTATTGAGAGAAGCGGAGACGCGCGTGATGACGCTCTAGAAAAAGGGGAATTTTTTAATTTTCTGGGATAATGTTAAGAGTAAAACTTTTTTTTTACACGCAGGGAAGTTCATTTCATCCACCCATGACTTTAAATAAGATGTATTAAATTTTTTTAAATGCGTTATTATTATTTTTATGAAAAAATTGGCAAAATTTCGAAATTTCAAAGTGATTTGGGCACCTGAAGATATTAATTGATTTAGCTCATATTTTGTACTGTTAATAAGCATGGTAGTCCCCAACTATTCCCACCATAGGCGTTTTCAATTTCCGAAATTCGTGTTTTTCGCTCCACCCTACTGTCCATGTACGTAGACGTCGAGCAAAGAAATTGGGATACCATCCTACCCTTTGTGACTTTCGCCTACAATTCGGCAAAACAAGACACCACAGGGTTCAGTCCATTTTTTCTCGTTCATGGCAGAGATATCCAGACACCACTAGACGCAATTCGTCCGCTCAATACAGAAAATCACGACGATAATTACGTGCAACATCTGATCACCAGGGCAGAGGAAGCTAGACAGCTTGCAAAAATCCACATCCTTGACGCTCAACAAACTGATAAACGACGATATGACGAGAGACATCGACCAGTCAACTACAACATCGGAGACTTAGTCTGGGTCTTTACTCCAGTACGAAAGGTTCGACTGTCCGAAAAGCTCCTAAGACGTTATTTCGGATCATATCGAATAATACGGCGACTATCTGACGTAACATACGAAGTAGAAAGTATGGAAGATAATAGCAGACGGCGGATCTCCAAAGATGTAGTCCACGTCCTTAGGTTAAAACCCTATCTTGATCCAAAGAAACAACTAGATGACGGAAGAGAGCACAGCATTTCCAGGGGACCTGTTACGAATTTTTTTGTGTTTATTAATGTACCATTTGATTTGCTTATTAATTTATGTCACTAAAATTTTTTTAAACTGTCAACACAAAGTAAAAAAATTAATACGAACAATTAACATTTTTTTTTTCAAATTTAATAATATGAATTAAAATAATATTTACAGCAATTTGTCATAGGTACTACTAACTATAAGTATTTATTAGGTAGGTATGTAACATTAATTATTGTAAGTTATTGCTAATTATTTATCAACTTATGGGGGGGGAATATAACAATTTTTTTTTTATTTACTGTAAATAACAAATATTGGGGTCTATAATTATTACAGGCCCAATATTTGTTATTTGCAGATTGTAAAAAAAAGAAGTTTGTTAACTTTCTCCACCTTAAGTTGACTTCTTTGTTCACTAACCATCCCACCAGTTAGGGAAAAAAAACTTCTCTCTGATGGGACGGATTTCGCCATCACTGACAAATACAGGGTGTCCATAAAAGAATGATCCAGTTTCAATGGAATATTATAACAGTTTAATTTAGACTATTTACGACGAATCATAAATCAAATTGAAGGTAAACTAACCTAGTTTATCTTACATTTGTTCAATATGTGCACCTTAAGTTATACGACACACATCCAACCTAAAGTCCAATTCTTCGCACTGTTTGGTTAACAAGACCGGAGTAATGAAAGCAATAGCTTCTTCAATTCTGTCTCAACTCTGGCAAATCATTAGGTAGCGGTGGAATGAAGGCATGATCTTCTATAAATCCCCAAAGAAAAAAATCGCATTGCTTTATGTCAGGTGAACGTGGAGGCCAGCGAAAAAGAGTTCTGTCGTCTCGACCATTACGACCCATCCAACGGTCAGGGACTTCGACGATCAACCATTCTCATACAAAGAGATTCCAATGGGAAGAGGCTCCATCCTGTTGCCAAATAAAGTTCACATGTTCACCCTCTACTAATTTCAACCTATCCAGATAAGCCACAACTGTTACGGTAAGAATTGGACTTTAGGTTGTATGTGTGCCGTATAACTAAAAGTGCACATATTAAATATTTGTAAGATAAACTAGGTTAGTTTACCTTCAATTTGATATATGATTTTTTGTAAATTGTCTAAATTAAACTGTTATAATATATCATTGAAACTGGGACATTCTTTTATGGACACCTTGTACTTAGTTGCACGGTTATTTTTCTTAATTTTTACTACGCTACTTTTTTTCATTCAAAAATAAAACATCGACAACGTAAAAAAATCGACAATGTTATAATATCGATTTTAAACAAACATCGGTTCCAATAAATCGTTGGTAAATGTTTCGATGTTATTATACAACATCGATGTTTTTAAAATATCGACATCCATGTCGTATCCCTACTTTCTACACACATAGTTATAGGAGTGATACTGCTATAACTACATCATCATTCCAATGGAGGTTATTTATGACTGCTTTGCAATTTAAGCCATTTCAAATGCTTTGACTTAAACCCAAGTAGGATCAAACGGTTTGGTTTCTCGCTCAAGGGTCATCCGCTACTTCTCTAAAACTAGTTTTCAAAAGGTGCGGAAAGTGAGATAATTGTTTGAATTGAATGACTATATGATTGAGAATACATTGAAAAATGATTGAAGGTTAATCTTCTAAGGGGTTTGGACAAGATATCTTGTCCATTAAGATCTGAACAATTTTGCTGACGACGATATACCTCGTCATCAAGATGATACTAAATTTTTTATGATGACAAGACAAAGATCTGGTCAATTTTTTTCTAAAGGCGAGATATCTCGTCCATCAATATCTGGTCGGTTTTGCGACACCACCAGAAGGTTTAAATATTCTATAAACACTGAAATATCGGTGAATATTGAAACGTTGAATACAATTTTTTAGACATTGAACTTTGTTGAAGAAGACACGAATGTTTTATTGATGTAATTAGATGCAGTTGGAGGTAAAGGTATAGTCAATACATCATCATGAAATGTGTGGTAAATTCGTTAAAGTGATGATGAATTATTAAAGAGATTTTATATAGATCGTATGATTTGGAGAAACTTTTTAGACTATGCATAAGGCCCGGTACACACATCCGGTTTTCTAACGTGCTTCGCCGCTGCCGCAACGCAAATGCGGTCTGAGATACATTATATTCAATGGAGTAGTGCACACATGCCTCCGGCACTGCTGCGGCGACGCACGTCCAATTTGACTCCAATTTGTACAGCACTTCCCCACGGCGCCGCAGCTCGCTGCACACTCTTCTCCGGTCTGAAGTACCTTGTTTTCAAAAATAAATGGAATATAAATAATAATTAATAAATGGTTGTATCCAGTAACGTCTATTTTGTTTCAAAATATACTTTTTTACACCAAGTAAACGAAATAAACACGTTTACTACGATAGAATATTTATCGCAAATGGTGCGAAAGGAGTACTTGCTTCGTTTTACGGTTATGTGTGCATAGTTGGGCTTCGGTGCCGCAGCGGCGCCGTACGTTGAAAAATCGGATGTGTGCATCAGGCTTAAGTCAACTTTTACCTTATTTTGTAAACTGCCGTGTTGTTACTAATCCCCTTTTGCCAGAGTACAATCTAGACCAATTCCAAAATTCCATGTTGAACAAGTCGTACACCGATCAACTCCTGTTCATCCGGAAGCTGTCCTGCCCTCATGGGTACATCTCCTTTAAGAGTTTCTTGAATGATCTGTCTTCCCTTGCGTGTTTTACCCTCTCCTACCTTTTTTTGTTTCCTCTCACAGTCTGTCTTGTGTTTCAACAAAGCTTGATCAAATATGGCCCTTGCGCCATAAAACACTCAAACAACATCATCTAGGCCCAGAATCCCTGTTCATACAAGAGCTGTCTCACAGAGACAACGGTACAATCTAAAATATGTGACAGAGTTGCTGGGGATTTGTGTAGCAGGGACAGATTGCAAAGCTGTTATCTCTTTTGAGCATAAATAATAGTAAAGTAATTGTCATCGTAAATTTTTCAAATATGTACTGGACATTTGGAATTGCAGTTACAAGACCCAGTGCCTTTGTCAGCAACTACCCTACTTTGGTGTGAGGGTAGAGGCTCGATCACAGGTGTACTTTGCATCAGGCTCTATCACTGGTGCTTTATCACTGGAGGGAGGCTTGAACACTGTTTACTTTTCTTCAGGCTCGATCGCTACGGCATCCTTTTTATCAGGCTCGATCTCACTATGGTGATCAATCACTTTGGTTTGATTTTTCAGGCTCAATCAATGTGGTGTAGTTTTCTTCAGGCACTATCTCTGTGGTGCTCGATCACAGGAGAGAGGCTCGATCACAGGAGAGAGGCTTGATCCCTGTGGTGTACTTTTGTTCCGGTTCAATCACTGGAATGAATCTCCGTCTTTTTCAATTCCAGAGTGAGAACAATGACCTCCATTACTTTGAAACAAATCCCTAGAACTGTTACTATTATCCCTGATAAAACCAGAATAGATCACATTGTAACACATGTCTACTAAATCCTTTACACCTGCTGTTTGATTCCAACAAATGTGTTGTATACACCTTGACAGGGCCGTATCCAGTGTTTATAGGGTTCAAACACCCACTCCCCCCCTCCCCGAAATTTATCCTTCCAAAAATTGCTATTGATGCATTTTTTGAAAAATAAAATCATCTTAAAATTTGTGATAAATATGCAAATAAATTCAGCAGTGGCGAATCGAGAAAATATTCCTCCGAACATTTAAAGGTGTACTTTATAAAGATGCTAAAATGTTACACAAGTACAATCAAAAGTGATATAATTTTTACTAGAAATTTGTTTATATTTTACAATACAAACGACGATTTTCTTCTGATTTTGAAAATCAATCAATGACATCGTCAGTGTTCAAATTTATCTCTCTATGAATGCACATTATGGCCAGGCCATTCAGTCGAGTTTTGCCTGCTGAATTCCTTAAATAGGTTTTCAACCTTCTAAGAGTGGAGAAAGTTCTCTCTGGTGTTGATGTTGAGACTGGTAATGTTGATAAAATTTGAAGGAGTTTACTAATGTTTGGAAAAAAGGTCTTATTACACTTGAAATAACTTTCAATAGTAGAGTTTGGTTTTTAATTTACCTTTTCCCAATTAGACTGCCAAATGCAAAATGCAGCATTAAAAGTAGCGGGTTGTGGTAGGATTTTTGCATAAAATGTGATGCATTCTTCCAAATCATCTGTACTAGTTGCTAGACATCTGCTAGGAATCAGTTTCTGTAACGCTGAAATTTTTATGTTTTGTAAATCTGTCACAAAGCTAGAACCTCACATGGTCTAAAAACTGTATATCCAGATTCAATTTGTAATATTCTTCACAAGTTTTAGATGTGATATTTTCTCTATGGGTCTGTTCCCAGTCATTCTTGGAAAATCCATTACTTCACTATTTTGAAGCACCGATGAAGAAGCTGCTTCAAACATAATTTTAAAGTCTGTCTGCATTACTGCAAACATTATCAAGAACAACAAGGACATTGTCAACATCGTCGCATGCTTCTGACAGATCTGCATTGACCTCTTGCAGAGCTTTACATAGCGGCAAGTGTGCAAGCAAAAATCTTCTCAGTTACAAACAAAGATAGCACAAATTTACTGCTTCGTATAGCACACAACAGTTGGTATGCATTTCTAGCAGTCTCAGCGTTAGCTGAAACTTCCAACTTTTCTATGGCAAGTATTACTGCTGGGTAAAACTCTTTAAACCGAATAATGCTTTCATGTTTATGCACCCAGCGAGTCTCACAAAAACACAACAAGGTGGTACGTTTTGACTCAGGAAATTTATCAATTAGTGAATCTTTTAAAACTTGAGTGCGTTGTGCAGAGTTGTGGGGAAATGTTGGAACTGTCTGAAGTGTGCCTAAAAAGTTCCTAATTAAAGGTGAAGTAGACAAATTGCTTGATGCAAGGTTCAATGAATTAGCACTACAATGAACATAAAGTGCCATAGGATGATCTTCTCGTATATGGCTTGGGCTCCATGCAAATAACCACTCATCGTAGCAGCACCATCATACCCTTGCCCCACCAAAAATTTACTATTTATGATATTACTTTTTAAAGAAGAAAGGATAAGTTTGACTAAGCCTTTACCAGTAAGATCAACCGTCGGCAAAAATTCCAAAAAGTCTCCTCAGTCTCCAGTCTAATGCCTCTCTCTTCATCTACATATCGTAAGCATATTGAAACTTGTTCTATGTGTGAAATGTCTGTCGTTTCGTCTGCCATCACTGTGGAACATTTTACGGCATTCACTTTCCTAACAATTTTATCTTGGATGATATTTCCACAAATCTGAATTAATTGATTTTGAATCAATGGACTTGTATATTGTGCATTTCTGGAACCCGATTCCAGATGTTTTTGCAGAACCGAATCCCCAGAAGAAACTCTGAATCTAAGTTAAGTACGGAAATTCCCATCATTAGCAATGTTGCATCACTCACTCACCACTTTCCCAAAATCGTGGTTCCCTCGTAGACCTAATTCTTGTCGCCCACAAAGTATAATGGTTTCTACAACAGATCGCAACTTTTCTCTGTCTTCTGCTACTTGCCGAGCACGTTCAGTTGAGAGTTAGTTGATAATTTTCTTGGTCATCCCATCAGCCACTGATAGAAAATCCTCTGCTTGCTGCCATCATTTTTTGTAGTATGTTGTTTCTGCATGTTTTGAAAAATCCTCAAGTGCATTATTCCAATTACTGTAGGCTTTACTGACTAAAGCTTCGGTTTCCTAAGAAAGTGGAGTCGTTATCTAACAGCTGTGATACGTCATTTAGCCGCGGGAATAACTAGACAGCCGTCTAAACAGAGTCCAGAGGTGTTAACTTAGACGGAGAGAATACGGTGGAGAATGGACAACACAGACGGCTGTCGTGGTTTATTTTATTCGAGAAATAAAACAAAGTGGCTTTTTTATTCTCTAGTCCAAAGTTTCTAACTTCGGGATCGTTGAAGATAGAGTGAAAATTTTAATGGATTTCAAATCAGCGTAAAATTCTACGACAGATCGATACCAAAAACAGTTTTTATTATTCAATTATTTACCATTTGATTATTTAATTATTTTTTAAATGATTAATTATTTATTTAAAGAAAATCACATTTAAGATATTGTTCTGGTGTAAAATTTTCCGCAGATTTCAAATCCATTGAAATTTTTATTCTGTGTTTAACGATCCCGATTTTACAAAAACGAACTAATCAATGGCAGTCAAATATGTTTGTTTGTTTGTTTTGCTCCCCTCCGCTCGAATCGTTTGGCGCAGGAAATGAAGTGTTGCCGCTATAAGAGAAAAAACGTTTCCTAACTGTTTGAGACCGCTAAGACGACAGTCATGGAAATGGCGGCTCTGATAATTTTCGTAACGCTCACAATCAGCGCTGTCTAACGGCTATATTCACAAGTCTCGAGTTAACTCGAGGATCAGTTGATTCGCGAGTAAACTAGAGGATTATCAAGAACGGTATTCTCAAACGGCGTGTTAAGTGATCCGGGGATTAAAATAAGACGCTCGCTGTGATTGGCTACTACCGTATCCTCACTATCACGTGATATTGTTTATATTGATTACGACGGTCGAATCTGCATTCATACTGATCAAGCACGTACTTCGTCGTAGAATTGATTCCAAATTGTGATTCAATAGAACGCATGCGACATTTCAATTTGGGTTACGGAAAAGTAATGCAAAGGTTTTTAATTTCAAATTGGATTCTTACGGGAACCTAAATTTTGCCAGAAATAATTGTACACAATGTCTTGACAAATGAATCAAGACATTGTCGATTATCTTTGTACTTGTCCGTAGTATGGGTTTGTGCTGGTGGTGTGAAAAATAACTTGCATCGTCGATTTTCTTTCATTCGTAATAAATCAACAGAATAATTTTTATTCTTCGACGAATTTGCATCTGCCATGGTCATATTCTACAATTACCAATGGAGGTGCCGCCATCTATCTTTTCGCCGAGCTGCTTGTTTACGTTTACTCAGCTATCTTTATTTCCATTTTCTTTAGAATTTCAATAAAGTTATGTTTAAAATTTTTCCATTTAAGCAATATTATGATGAGGAGATGAGCTGCTATGAAGTAGGTGCTCCGTAATGATAGGCTCAGTTCAGTCGACGCAAGAATACTGTAATTGAGCCTAGAATGAAATGTGATATCCATTTTGTTTTGCTCTAATACATCGCAAAAAGATAGTACTGCGCATGCGTCAAATGTAACTCGCGAGTTAACTCGCCGATTTCGGAGGATCAAATTGTAACACCGAAACGGCAGTTTAAACCACGGATCAGGACTTGTGAATACGGTTTTTTCGATAACTCGCGGATTATCGTTGATCCTCGAGTTAACTCGGACTTGTGAATACGGCCGTTAGAAACCAACACCATCTGTTAGTATAAACAACATTTTAGTGACGTCACCCACAGCTACATTACAGCTACGCTTTCTTAGGAAACCGTAGCTTAAGGCACCAAGATGTTGATGACTTCCTTTACCAACTTCTTCAGCGGAGAATAAACACAAACTTTGCACAGTGCCCTTCTAATTTTTGAGAATACACCAGCCACGAAGATTTTTGCTGCCAAGACCTTTGGAACTTAAAATTCCGATTTTTTGATACGATAAAACAATAGGAAGAGGGGGGACCCATGGGTTTCTCAGTAACATTTATTTTCTTAGGTCATCAATCTTTATCAGGTCTTATCTTTACAAAGGACCCTACATCATTTTCACAGAAAGGTCCGGTCTTATTACGAGGATCATGTTCTATAGCCTTCTGCAGATTTGTTGGGTTGACACCTATACCCGTTGCACTCTTAGAGATCTTACCTTTCTCCGAATCCTCCCTTTAGGTTTTTTACTAAAATAAGTCCCAATAGAAAGTTTTCGCTTCATTGTATTAAATTTAAACATCAAAACACATGTGCAAATTTCAACGAAAACAACTATCTATAAAACAAGAGTGGAGTTGAGCTGTGAAACTGTATACAATTTTTTTAAGTATATTTTATTTTAATATAATATAGTTCTTAAATATAATTATGATTATTTTAATATATTTTTTTGCAAATGTCAGTGAAATATTTTGCTTAATTGTAAAACAACCATGTTCAAACATTTCAGTTAGAGATTCCTAATTTTTACTACTTCCAGAATCATTGTTCTAAACACAGACCATATGGTGGCGCCATCTATCTAGTATTAATCAAATTCTTTTTTTTTTAATCAAAAGTATTTTCATGTTTTTTATTGACTCAAATTTCACCCTCTTTTTGTCTTTTTTAAAAGCCCTCGGCCACCCCCCCCCATTCGACAAATTTATAAAAATTCAGAGATGGGGAGGTAAAATAGTCTTGTACAAAAGAATCCAAACATTCAAGATTTTTTAATCACCCCCCCCCCGAATCAAAGGTCTAGTCACGGCCCTGCATCTAGATGAGGAACAGAGTTTGGAGCAAATTTTTTTCGACTGCATTGGAGAGAATACTTTTCTGATTCTTCTTAATGAAAATTTGTGATTCATCTTCCATTCTTGTATTTTCTAATGTTCTATGTTCTATTCGTTCCATGTCCTTTTCGTAGTTTTCTATGTTTGTTTTATATGTAATGTTTCGCTGGTTTATAGAAGACATCGTGAAATCGATATTAATACGGCAGTAGGCAATTTTTGGTAGTTTTATGTACCGTCATACTTGAGCAACACAACGGACTAGTTAATACGGAAGACTCGTATATCGAGATGTGTATTTGGAATTACAGCAAAGGACGCTGGAGAACTTGAAATGAGTTGCTGCTCTAATTAGAAGGCCATATTAAGAGCAGAGATCTAATTTATTTATATACGTCACATACCACAGAAATTACAAGACTTTCACACACAAAATGTAAGGAAAAGTAAAGGGCAGGGACATTGTTACTATCACATAGTACAGCCTTGCTGCTGCTTGCTCCGGGTTGGAGTTGCACTGCGAGACAGTTTTCCAGTCCGCTAGGGAGCGCTGTTGGTTCCGTAAGAAGCGTAATTTTTCGGATGTAAAAAATTATCGCGGTGTATCTTGATCGTCACTATGTCCACATGCCTTCCTTTGAAGTGTCAATTCCCTTTGTAAGTAAACGAGAAGGTGGGACGTAACCTACTTAACGGAATTTTCGGCTGTCTTTGTTTCCCTTAATTGCTCGATGCGCAAATTCATCTGAACACTTTAATGTCGCTTTAGTGTACGAGTCTTTTGTGCGACTGCAAATTTGATCTGCAGGGAGCTACGAAAGTTATGGGCTTAATCGTTAAAATGTTAAAGACTAGTGGAACAGCAAATATTTTCTGGGTCACGCATATATCGATTCTTGTTCGTTTTCTAATATCATCAGATGACTTTGTAATTAGTGTCAAAACAAGAACTATCTCGTTTTATTTCCAGTCCTTTAAATTTAAGGGATGAGGTATCCCGCATGCATTTGGTTGGTTTGTGTTTAATGGAGCCATATTAGGCTATGGTGCGCCAAACACAAGACATGTTGTTTCTTCTTGAAAGAAAGGACGGAGAGAAGCAAGTAGAGAAATCACTTGGGTAAACATCGGTCCCCATGTTTACTAATGGTAGCCCATTGCGGACAAGTATCCCGGTTGATACAGTAGAGGTAGATAAGTAGGTATTTTAAATAACGTCGCGCTGGAGCAACACAATATGAGTTTGGCTTTCTACGACGGTCCGGGATCAATCCTGGAAGGCAAAGATCCGTTGACAACAAGAAGTAATTTTGAACCATGGTAAGATGATGAGGTCACACCTGTAAGGGCACGCTCCTAAGTTCCACACCACGCCAACGTAAGCTGTGGCCATGACAAATTTAACGTGCGCCAGCCTTCTTTGTACACGACGGTCTTCGGTTAGATTCCTCCGGTTGTTAGTTCGTTGCTTTTCCAACTGGGCTATCGCGACTATTAAAGAGTGGAGGATAAGCAAACGGAGGGTTGCGAGTTCGAAAGTCGATCTAAACTAAGACCGTTGTATTCGTGGGTGCTGGTGCATGTTAAATCTGTCACAGCCTCACATGCCTTCACATTGACCTTGTGTGGAATTTAAGAGAGTGGGGCACCAGCACAAGTATTGACCTCGTCATCAGACTATTATTCAAAATTCCTTGTATCTTTCCCTTCAGAATTTCTCTTGGACAGTCACCGATAGCCCGTTTTTTTGCGCTAATTCATCTACCTACCTCACTCGCTAGTCTCACCTCATGTTGTAATAACTGGTATCGAGAGAAACAAGAACTCTCCCGTTTTAATTTCAATCCTATAAATGTAAAATGTGAGTGCTACCCATTCTGTAGTCAGAATTGACCATTCAAAAATAATTCCACGTGATTCCTTGTCGTAAACCATCTCGAAAAGTGTTCTAGTTTTGATTGGACGTATCAAGTTTCGTGAGAATTGTGTCCAAATATATTAGATGTTCATATTAATCTTTGGAATCGATGACAATATTATCGATGTAAGCCCTTTAAATATATCTATAAAATTATTCATTTCATATTGAAATGTTGCAGAAGCATTCTTTAGATTTAACCTTATCACTTTGAAGTGCACTCAAATTTTAAATACAAAAAGCTAGGTTTAATAAAATGTCTCTTTGGTTTTTTAGGACGTTCGGGTTTAAGCAGTCAATTTAGCTAAATTGTGTTTGGGATTTATCATCAGCAATGGCACATAATAACTTATCTGAGAAAGTACATGAATTGAAGACGGGACATTTTATTGAAATCCAATCCAATGACACTATCTAAATTCAATTATTGCATGTTACTGACGCTGATTGCATGCTAATGATGATAGATGGGTGAGTTTCAAGAAAGTCGATCATTATTTTTCTGCCGTATATAAGCAATCATAATCATCTGCAGCAGTCTTGCATTTTAATAACATTAAGATGCTTTATTTCCAACAAAATTTGACAAAAAACACTTCGTTCCACAGCAAAATTATCTTAATCTTCGCATAATAGGAATTATATAGTTGATGTAATCCATACTCCAGATGGCGCTATGCCTAGAAGATCATTAATATTCTGATCGACAGATGTCGCCACAAATCATGAGACAGTGTTAATTTGATCTTTTTTCTAAATATGTGAACACACTATATACTCTGATTCGTTATCACACGTTTGCGGAGACGTCATTTTCATGACGTCATTACTTGCCCCCCCCCCACAAAATGAATAGGGATTCCGCCTGTCAAATGTGGGCAAAACTAATTTTCTGTTGCTGATTTCGTTGTATGAAATCTATATCGGTCTTTCTAAGAATATAGGAACTATTGAGCATAGAATCAACCTCTCTGTACTAAGAACTCGTGATGCAATAATTCTATACATTAACACTGAAGTTTTGAAACAATTCTGAATGGCTTCTATTTGTTGATACACAATATTTGGCTCTTCTTATCCCGATGTACCCAATTAGTCTCGTAATGTTCATATTGATTGTTTAATATTACAATCTGAAATCCGAAGGTTACGAGTTTGATAATCGGTCCAACCAATGACCGTCGTGAATGAGGCAGCTGGTGCATGTTAAATTGTCGTGGCCTCTAGTGTTCTCGCGTTGACGTGTTAGTTTGGCCAGCTCAGGTGTTGCTTCGTCATCTGACCGAGGTTCAAAATTACGAGTTGTTGTCCTCTGATCTTAGAGACTGATCGCGAACCGTCGTCAATAGCCCGTTGTGTTGCTCTAGTACGAAGTTAACTAAAATTACCATTACCCAGACCGTCGTCAATAGCCCGTTGTGTTGCTGTAGTACGATGTTAACTAAAATTACCATTACCCGGACCGACGACAGTAGCCCGTTGTGTTGATCCAGAACGACGTTAATTAGAATAGGTACCTTCCACCCAACTGAGCTACCGCGGCACCAGTCGAATTTGCTTTCAAATCGAATGCTATCCAAATGTTGACTTTGAAATTCATCGATATTAAAATGATATTTTGTTCTTATGAGTTATCTTGGCGCATTCCAATCATTCGAGTTCCATAAGCTGTCTTGGTAAGGTAAGATATTTGAAAAATTACTTTTGGCCACAAGTAATGAACGGGTTTATTACTTTTAAATTAATATTTTTAACTACACGTGTTTTAAATGCAATTATCCTTAAATAGAAATATTTGCTTCCTAAAGTGTCAATTTATTTGAGGATTTTCAAAACAAAATGAATCGGGGAATCCGCCTATCATAGGAAATGGTAAATGTGGGCAAAACTGTAATTTCCTCTGTTGCTAGTTTCATTGTCTAAAATCTAGATCGGTCTTTCTAAGAATAAAGGAACTATTGAGCATAGAATCAACTTCTTTGCACTAAGAACTCGTAAGGCAACGCGCTTCTATACAACAACACTTAAGTTTTGAAACAATTCTGAATGGCTTGTGAATGTTGATACAAAATATTTGGCACCTCTTATACCGATGTACCTAATTGGTCTCGTATACACTGGCTATTGTTCATATTGATTGTTTAACACTGAATTTACTTATCTTTTGAGCACAGCGGTGGTCTAGTTGGAAGAATGACGTATTAGGAATCGGACGGTTGTAAGTTCGATCATCGGTACAACCAAAAATGGTCGTGAATACGGTAGCTGGTGCATGTTAAATCTGCCGTGGCCTCTAATGTTCTCGCGCTATCGTGTAATTTTAGCCAGCTCGGGTGTTCTCGCCATCCGACCATGGTTCAGAATTTCGAGTTGTGTTTGGATATTTCCCTTCGAGGGTTGATCTCAAACCGTCCGTACTAGTTCGTTGTGCTGTCCCATAGTGACTTTAGTTAAAAATACGAAAATTAATACGTAATGGGTCCACTTTTTGCATTAATCAAAGCTCTTATTCCATTAGGGAGTGTCTACTAATCATTGGTGAGTTTCAGCTGAAATGGCGTGCACGTCCAGCTGAAAACTTGACAGTCGAAACTATCACCGACTTCTCATCAGCTGCGGCCAACACGATTTAATGCACATGGGTTTCCATGGCCTGGTATGTCGGGTGCATTGAATACGAATGTACTACAAGGGCTCTGACGACTCATTTAAATAGACTCCGCTTAATCCTATCGCCAGAAAACAACATACGAGATATATTCTTATAAGTGATTACAGTGCCCCTTGACGTTAACACAAAGGTGAGGCAGTTCAGGCTACCTTGGATTTTCGACGACACCACAAGCGGTTTTAGGCAGGTGTGTACAGGGATCGAAAATACCGAGGTTCCAGAGTGATCTTTCCTTCCTTTCTTCTGCCTTTCCTCCCTCCCTCATTGCGTTGTGTGTCTTGTTTTGTGAGGTTTCGCCAAATTTGACTGCTACGCCAAAGACCGCCTTGTACTCGTAAACCTGTATTTCTCGTGTACGTAAAAGTAACGTATACGCATCCGGAGGGTTGAGAGTCCGAATCCAACCAACGACTCGTGTACAAAAGCTTGTGCACGTTAAATCATGAATGGCCTCGGGTTGGCGTGGTGAGGAAGTTTGTGGAGTTGGATGCCAGCTCGGGTGTTCTCGTCATCTGTCTGATTCCAAATTACGAGGTATTGTCCTTGGTTCTCTCTCTCTCTCTCTTCTGGAATGATCCCAGATATTCACCAGTAACTCGTTGTGTTGCTCCAGAGCGATGTGAATTAATTGCCTACCTTCTCGTATCGCCTCCTTATGCCAGCCGTGTATGATTCCATTCAATCTGTAGAGTGCCTCGATTTGTGTCTCAATAGTGTTGATGATTGCATGCTTTCTACTTGTAGAAATGCAGTGTAGTAGAGCAGTTTTTGCTTGTTTCGGAGCGAATTCAACTTGGACCTTTTACTAATGCACGGGTTTAGTTTATCTGTATGTGTGAAATTGCCTATTTTTTTTGCAGTAGAGCGTAGAGTAATGCAGCGTAGAGTAATTTTTGCATCGTGAAGGCGAATTCAACTTAGACCGATTACCAATGCACGCGTTTATCTGTATATTAAATGCTAATTCTTGTATTTTAACTTTAGTTTATAAATTTTTTGTGTTTATTTCTGTAATTTAGGTAACATATTCAGACAATGGCTCAACCAGACTCCAGAGATTTCTTGCTGCATAGCGCATCTGTCTTAAACTGGGGAGATCTCTCCGGTAAAGTAGTTATGGATATTGGCTGTGGAACTGGAGGAAACTCTACCTATAGACTGACGGAACTGTTCCCAAATATGACGAAATTAGTTGCCATAGATCAAAATCTGGAATGGATATTAAAAGCACGAATCGTTAATCCTCATCCTAAAGTAGAATACCACGTTGGAGGCATCGATGATAGGTTAGTACGGAGACGGTTGGTATTGGTTTTTATCGAAACGGAATCTATATGTTAAAAAAAAGTTACCGCCGCCGCAGGATTCAAAACTGTTTAGCAAGATTCTTAGACCGCTTCCCGAGAAAGTACGGATCGGAAAATTACCAAATTAACATGTTTGTTCTTCGTGTTGCCGGGAAATTTTTTTTTTCGACGCGGTTATTAGTTTATGGTTTATTAAGTGTCAAAATTGGTAAAGCTAAATTTGTAACGCGAGTGAGCAAAAAACGTACAAATTTTCAGTTTTCAGTCATGATTTGTTTTTAGAGTACCTCTAAACGTAAATTTTTGGTGCTCTTAGAGATTTTTTAGAAATATCTGGTGTATAAAATTAATATGTATAGTTGGAATGCCTGTGATTATATTAGAATACTCATTAGTTAGGGGTAACAGGTTAGAGGCACAGTCGTTTGACAACATAAGTAGCTCAAAAAAATTTGTTTTTAAAATAGTGCAAGAATATCCAATGTTCAGAGGTCAAGTCTACTATTTAGATAGTACAAACACTTTATAATACTAGCCACTGCGTGGCTAGCCCAGCGCTGCCCGTGCCAGTTGCTTTTGGGGAGTTATTGGTTTGCTTAGCAAGCCAAATTATGAATATAATGCTTGTTGTTATATGTATGCTATATGTTGCTTCGCAAACCAACACCACGGGCAACGTCGTAATGGTATCGCAGTTGTCAAATTCGTCAAAATTCGAATTGCGAAGAGATCCGATCGGCGTGACGTAACGATGTCTTGCAAAAATAAAAAATATTTAATTAAAGTATTTTTTATTAAAAGAAAATCAAAGTATTTAAATTGAGTAAAATTCCGTTGAAATTTTCAATCTGTAACGATCCCGATTTCAGAAAAAGAATTAAACAATACCAGTCAAAATGTTCTCTGTGGAATCGTTTGATCGGAGATTACACATTCCCATTCAAATGCGAAGAGCGGAAGGTTATAGAACTTGGCATGGTTTCAAAAGCTGACGTCAATAGTGACGATTGTGACGTGACGTCAGATGGGAAAACAGCAGAATACCGTCCTTTCTAACAATTGCCGGAGCGAGACGAAACAAAGTTCCAAGGGTGAAAAAAACTATTAATTTCATTTTAAAATGTTCTAGATTGAATTTTAAAATTCGCCTCGACCCTAAAATTGCCAACAATTCAGACTACCTGTAAACCAAATTGCATTAGTGTAAGTGTCATAGATTCGGCAGGACTTTGCGTGCAAGAAACAGACAAACATGTCCTTTTATAATAGAGATTTTGGTTCCATTCTTGAAACTTTAAACGCTTACTTTACCTTTGCTACTACGATTTTTTGGTCACATTCAATAATCAAGAGATTAAAAATGGTACAAAACTTTACAAATTGTATAAGATGACGAAATTAAATATGTTGGATTGTTTTTATTCAACTTTCATACAAGACCTGCAGTTGCTGCTCGTTTGGCTAGTTCATTGAAATTTGGGTTGGTCAAGCCTCCACACAAATATTAAATCCCTCCCATAAATTTAGAAAATAGATTGAAGCACTGAATTCTCAAGATCATCATAATTTGGCCTTTGCTTCAGGACAATCGTTAATGCATGCAATTATTAACCGGCGTGCTATCGTTAATCTATGCATAGTATTAACTTGCGGGTTCGAGGCTGCGCAGGTTCACTTACTATTTCAGATTACTCCTCCTTGGTTTATCTTTTCTGTGTCATTAATATTTTCTATGTGTTGGTCTGGATGGTAACTGGATTGCAGTGGTGGACAGTAAGGTTTATCGGTATTGTTTACGATCAGAAACTTGCCTTCCTCCCCCCACGTCAAACAGCTGCGGAAGTCTTGCGAGAGGAGGCTAATCTTTTAAAGGTACTCTCCAATACATCTTGGAGTCTGAACAGTCCTCCATGCTCAACCTCTATCGTGCAACAATTCGACCTAGATTGTACTATGGGTGTGCAGCCTCTGTCTCTGACCGTCCCTCTGTTCTTCAAAAGCTGGAGACAATACACCACAGAGCACTAAGGATCTGTTCTGGAGCCTTTAGATCATCACACGTAAAAAGCCTATGTTATGTGTCCAAACACCATTGACTTCCCCACGTCTTTTGTTATCACTTCGGCTATAATTTAGCATTCTCTATCATACCCATCTGTCACTTCGAGATCCACTCCTTGGTATATCTCTTGATCACCTTTTTAGGAATCGACCGCCCTGCAATCCATCCTTCGGGTTTCGAATGCGAAATACTCGGAGTACTACATCTCTGAATAATATCAACGTTTCTGAGAACCCTTTATCCATTTGCCCCTTCGAACCCTACAAATATTTCTCATTTAGGCTTTTTCTCAGGTTTTGGAGTCCGCTCCTATACCGTCAACTTTTCGCCGCTCATCGTCATCTTTAGAGATTACACCGCAATTTTTACAGATGGATCGAAATCAGCAGAACATGTTGGTTGCGCCTTTGTCTGTGGATCGACCACTAAGTTATGCTTTGCCTAGTGTCGTATCTATTATTACGGCTGAATTTTGTGGTTTTCATGAAGTGTTGAAATATAATACCAAGGAATTAGCAATTTTATTGTTTACACGGGCCCGAGGAGTATATTGGAATGCTTGTCAGCAGATCATCCATAACATTCTATAGCTATTCCCGTGCTGAAATTCCATCCATTTATTTTCTGTTGGATACTAGGTCACGCTGGAATTATCGGCAATGAATTTGCTGCCGTTGCCGTAAAGAATACTGTAAACTTCTCTAGTCTTTGACATTTTATCCGAGATCTTTATATGGAACGCAAACATCATTTGGAATGAATGGGGGGGGAGTGGGGAAAACGAAAACAAAGTCCACAGAATTCAACCTAATATCTCATTTTGGCCTTAGTATCCTCGTCGTCTAGACGTAGTTTTACCTAGGCTCCGTATCGGACATTCGAGAATTACTCATCAATGCTTGCAGGAAGAACAAAACCCTCCTTTGTGCCACCACTGCAACGGAGATCTTCCTGTCTCGCATTTTTTAACTTCATCTTCGGGTTTATAGTATTTTTACTTTTAATTTTTTAAAACTTCCTCACCTAGTTTGTCCGCCTTGCTGGGTAATCCTCCTCACTATCCACTTCTTCTTTTTCTACGTTGTTCTAAATTTTTAAATTGTATATAGTTTTCATCTTCATATTCTAAATACTCCATCACTTCATCAATACATTTTATTACATTCATGACGAAGATAAATCTATACATTTTTAGAACCAAAATGCTTCTAAATTCCCCAGTTCCTTACTTATTTCTAATTTACCTTTATTTGACTGGATATATTAAATATTTTATTAATTTTACGTGGTCAACTTTCGTCATGTATCTGGCGCATCTTGTCCCCTCTTGGACCTTGCGCCATTAAATCCAAACCAACCATCTCGTCATCTGACCGTGGTTCAAAAAAATTCGAGGCTTTATCCTAGGATCTTTCCCTCCGGGATGTATCCCGCCAACCAACTGGTCTAGTGGTTGAGGTGTTAGCCTCCACCACTGGATCGGAAGGTTTCTAGTTCGAATCCGGGCTAGTGAATGGATGCTTTTATGCGCACTGTGTAGAGGCGGCTGGTGCACATTTAATCTGTCGTGGTCTAAAGACTTCACGTTGGGTTGGTGTGGAAATTTGGAGAGTGAGGTGCCACCTTGGGTTGGCTCGTCATTTGACCGTGGTTCAAAATTACGGTGTGTTGTCCTGTAATCTTTCCTTAAAGGATTGCTCCCGAACCGTCAACAATAGCCGCTGTGTTTATCTAAAACGACGTTAATTAAAAATGCCAATCACCGGTATGGATCCCGGACGCATATTACCAACCTTTACTGGAATAGAAGACATGGGGAAATTTAAAACCCGCTGATTCGTTGGTTTCTCACCCCGTGATATATGACGCCGCGCACTCATAGTGCGCTCTGCGCATACGTAAGAAGTATCAATATTTTTTTGCAATGTTTGCGAAAAAAACTGCTTTGACCACAAAATAAGAATACTAATAAAAAAGAAAGCGATAGCTTTTAGATGATTATACCAAGCGCGATACTTCAACGGTTTGTGCCGTGTACTCGTAATTGTGATCGTACATGTTTTGTGTTCAAATGCAGTTTCAATTCTAGTATAGATTCTACATGCACAATGTAAAAATATTCCATTTTCGAACTTTAAAGGACTCTTGGTTCCTTGAACAGAATAGGTGGAAACGGAAGTTTTTCCGTTATTACTGGGGATCTATTGTATGGATTCGTTATTTATGTTCCAGATGTTTTGCTATGTGGGTTTTACGAGTTAATTTTAAGATCGTGTCCTTTTTTTCGATATTTTGCTGAAACCATCTGGCTTTGGAGATGGTTCTGAGAATGGTAGATTGGATGATTTCAAGGGTGTTCTTATTTGTAGATCCCCAGATTTGGCTTGCGTAGGCGATGAATTTCTTCGCACGGAGTTGTATGGGATCTGTGAACTTTTGGAACTTTAAAACCTTTCATTCTTAATTCCGTGCTATTTCGTAAATATCAGACTTTCTCGTCTTTCAGATTAAATTGGATAATTAAGGTTCCAATATTGTATGAAAACATGAACACAAAAAAACATATTTTTTCACGATGGTAACAATATCACGTAATCAATGTAAACAATATCACGTGATCGTGAGGAGACGGAATTAGCCAACCACAGCGAGCGTCTCATTTTAATCCCTTGATCACTTAACAAGCCGTTTGAGAATAAGATTACCGTTCTTGATAATCCTCGAGTTGACTCTTACTCGCGGATCAACTGATCCTCTAGTTAACTCGAGACTAGTGAATATGGCAGTAACTATTTCTTCAGTTTTTATTGAATCCTATCCATCATAAAACCATAAGAGTAATTAAAAGTGTGAACAGCAGGAGCTGAATTCATCCTTCAATACAAATTATTTGTCAAAAAAATTACTTAGTCATACCAAAAGCCCTATTATAACACAAAAATAGTATTTCTTAAATATCAATTATTAAATTAGAGATGGCTAATATCTAGGTTGCTTTCGTTTCATTCCGGCTTTCACTAGAAACTTCGTACCAAGTCCACGTGAAGGCATCACGTACTATTTAAGGCGTCACATAGTGACGTCATAGACGACAGTTTGAAACCAACGAATAGGCCGGCTTAAAATTTCCCCATGTCTTCTACTCCAGTAAAGGTTGGGCCGACCAACCGGTATAGTGGTTAAGGTGTTAGCCTCTAGATCGGAAGGTTCCTGGTTCGAATCCGGGCTCGGGCGTGGATGTTTGTAAACGTATGGTGTAGAGGCGGCTGGTGCACCTTAAATCTGTCGTGGCCGAAAGTCCTCACGTTTGGTTGGCGTGGAAGTTTGGAGAGTGGGGTGCCAGCTCAGGTGTTGCTTCGTCATCTGACCGTGGTTCAAAATTACGAGGTGTTGGCCTCGGATCTTTCCCTTAAGGGACTGATCCCGGACCGTCGTCAATAGCCCGTTGTGTTGCTCTAGTACGACGTTAACTAAAAAATTACCAAATTACCAGTAAAGGTTGGTAATATGCATCCCGGACCGTCGCCAATAGCAGGTTCTGTTGTTCCAGTTGACGTTAATTAGCTACCTACTTAATGTCCTAACCATTATTTTCGCTTCGTTTCAGGCCATCCATGGTGGAATGGGAAGGTGAAATGCAGGTAATCGTATCACATTTTTGCTTCAATTTGGTAAAGAATCAAAACGAAGCATTCGCAAATGTGTTCAGACTTCTGGCTCCTGGGGGTTCAGCAGCTTTCCGCTTCACATTGTGGGCCAATTTCTATGACTGGGCAAAAGAATTGGGTGAATTTTATGCCGAGCTTGCAGATGTAAGAATCTTTTAATTTTTTTTTCATTTTTCTTAGGTCCTCAAGGTCATAGTGCCGGTTGGAACAACACCTGTTTAGCGACAAGAGGATTGCGAGTTCGAAATTCGGTCCAAAAACCCATCGTGTACTGGTGGACGATAAATCTATCGTAAGCTTAAATGTCCTCAAATTGGCATGGTGTTGAAGTTTAGAGTGGAGTGCTAGCTCGGGTTCTGACCTCGTCTTCCGACCCTAGTTCAAGATCATGAGGTGTTCCCCTCGGATCTTGTCCTCGGGTTTGATCCCTGACTGTCGCTAATAACCTGGTATGTTAAACCAGTCTGTTATTGCATTAGTTTCTTCGATTTTGACTGGTGCAGAGAGTGAGTAGTATTGTTTTGTCTGCCAAGAGAATTGCTGCTGACACAAAGTCTGGGTGTTGGAGGTCGCTATGGAAATGGAGTTTGTTTTTAGTAGGGGTGATTACGGCTTATTTTGCTTTTCGCGGATGTTGGGATTGAAGGAGGTAGTTTACTTAAAATAGATCTCGGTGACAATTAAGAAATATCGACAAATATATTTCGAATTTGTCATCAAGCGCGTCAATGTGACTGACTTGAATACATTTCTACACGTACGTTCTTCGAAAAACGGGATTTCTACGGCAAACAACAGTCATATTATCTAGAAGCTGCTGTAGTGATAAACGTACAGTAATTGTAAAATCTGAGCTGGTGTTCTATATCACCTAAACATAGCTCTACCAAGAAGACCTACTTGCTGCTATGGGAATACAACATTTCTAGAATAGTTTGTATGCTTTAGTTAGTTTAGTGCGGTTTCTACGAGTAAACAGTCGACTCGTAAATGTTTAAAACGGTATGCGAAGACCTAACAAACCAAAAGGATGAATGGCGATAGCCCCTATTTTTTATCCGTGTGAACTGGTTATTGCTATAGCTTTTGGATTTGAACGTTAAACTTGAAACTATCATTCTCGTTAGAGGACAATTGAGGATGTGCTTTGTTTACTTTCCAGCCTGTCGCCTTATTTAAAAAATAGACTTGCTGAAAACCCCGTGACTCGACTGCCTTATCGCGTGAAATAGAATTTTACAGATTATAGAAAGGAAGAAGGCTATATTCAATTCAAATTAGCTTACAGAATTATAGTCCAATGGGGGATTGATGTCGGCTCAATAGTTAAAAATTCCCCCATTTAACTCAAAGTGCTTTCGAAACATAATCGATCAAGACCTGACCGACTTTCTAATGACCAAATATTTGGTCAACAAAATATTGACACTTTTTAGAGGATGACGAGATTAAGATCTGATCCGTTATGCTAATGACGAGATTAAGACGGATCTTCAATCCCGGGTTTAGCACAAAATGGTCGCTCTGACCTATGTTCGATCCACGCACAATGGTAAATTTACACAAGGTAATTCAGATCTAGATCAATCCATTTTGGTGACGAAACAACGGAATTTACTTGGAACCTTTAGACAAGATAATTTATCTGAAGGTTATATCTTGGTTATACTGAAGAAACGTCGGTTGTCTTAGAAAAGTTATCCAGAGTTCTTACTATTTTCCATAATTGTATAGGGCAGGATGATTTTGACAGTATTATCCATACTTATTCCTAAAATTATTGAGCAATGTGTTAATTTAAATGAAATTTAAGATCAGATTCTTCTGATTGCTGATGAATACATTTCAGCTATAGAACGCGGATTTAATGAAATTTCTGACTTAATAGATATTTTAAAATTAACTGTCGGGGAAATATTAAATAATAGGTTGCTCTGAGGAGGTCCAATCTATCAAACCGGTTAGTGAAACTTCAACCGTTAGATTGCCTGTCTTAGAATTACCTACATTTGCTGGGAATTATGTATTTTAAATATCATTTAGAGATCATTTTGTAACGAATATTCATAATAATTTATCTAAGTCCAATAGCTACAATATTTGAAACCATCACTCAAGAAGGAAGCGGCTTCTTTGCTGTCTTCAATTCTAATCTCAGATGCAATCTGATAAGGCTTGAAACATTCTTTCCAATAGCTATTAAAATGTTGATAGAGTTGAGATAAATTACACTACCTTAACCCTTCTTTGCATGATTTTTTCTTTATTGGTGAAATAAATCAAGGTGATATAACTCATGTTCAAAATTAAAGGAAAAATGGTTAAAAAATCTTAGTATATATTTATAGTATAAATTTAGCAAAAAACAATATGATGGTATCGTGTGGTATTTTTTAAATTAAACGCAAACTTTTTCAGAAATTGCTCTAAAAATAACAGAAACGCATGTTACAAACCTTTCTTCCACTCATTTTCACTTTTTGAGCAATAGCAACTCAAATATAATAAAACAAAATTAAAAACGAAATCATACGTTTATTGCAACTATAACAAACAGCGGAATGACAACTTCAAGCTCGTTTTACTGATAGTGACACTTGCTTATTTTTGACAGCTATGTTTTTTTTATGCAATGGACATTAAAAAGGTATCCAGACACGATCAACTTAAAGTGACCTTGTTCTTTTATATAAATTTTGGGCATTCAATGTTATGATGGAAATTTACACCACTATGCAAAGAAGGGTTAAACAAATTATTCTCAACCTCACCTAACGCAAGAATCGGCTTGCGAAAATGGATTGATGTTAAAAGGAAATATCTGGCAACTATATTCTAAAACAACCAATATAAAAATGGGACATCATTCTATTGTACGAAACAAATTAGACTACGAATCATTACGGCAATTTATGCTCACTCACTGACTGTAAGCTTCCCACCTTCAGACAGTTTCGTCAGTTCATGGACTCACGAGCCCGACTTCTCTAACCATCATTAAAGTTAATAAGACGGTTCAGTTCCCCTTCATTTTCTTTCCATAGAAAATTGGGTCTAATGGACTTCCTGCAAAAGGGTTTAAACTAGAACTCTTTTGCACACCCTTTGGTTTCTAATAAACGCGTCTTCTGTCGGGATGATCATTCTATTTATAAGTGACATTTTTTCTGATTTCACTACGGATGAAAAGAAGGATTTGGTCTTGCTAAAAGATAGCGGGTCCTATTTGCTAAGGACGAGATCAAGAGCGGGTCAGTTTCGTTGATAAGATTTCTTTCGTCCTTTCATTTTTACCCTTTTCTACAAATACCGCGTCGTGAACTTGCATTTTGATATTTCGTTACGTATTTAATTTATGCCTAAGAGACGGGATTATACTATTCCCTAGTGTATTCAATTCAAGTGAAGTTGCTTCAAGAATCATGAAACGTATTGTATTTATTTGCAGGGTTTTGACAAAGAGCCCCCTGAATCTCATACCATGAACTACCCAGCGTCTCATTATATACAGATGCTAACGGACATTGGTTTTAAAATCGTAGAGTGTGAAGACGAATCGAACTGTCAACAATTTGAAAATGATATTCAATGCCAAAGTAACTAAGTTTTACTTTAAAAAATTTCACACTCGCTTTATTTTTAATTTTACATGAAATATCCTTTCGTAAGGATTAACATATACGTATATTAATTCTTATGACAGTCATTTCCTGTAAAATAAAAAAATAGAGTGCTAGTGTTTCAATAACCATTTTAGTATTTACATTGTGGCGAAACAGATTACGCGAATTCTATATCGTTGTATCTCTAACATTAAAAATGAACATAACACTGCGTGTCAAAACTGCAATAAGCTAAGTGTTTGTTCATACCACGAGTTCTGTTTCTTTAATGTATTTATGTTTATACTTCAAAACTTGCATTTCCATAGTTCCCTGTTTCCAACCTGTAGCAGAAACTTTAAGTAAAAACAAACCAGACGGAAAACGGACTTTTTCTTAGTACCCGAATGATTTTGCGTGATACACACCGGTGTTATCATTGACTCTGAGCGCCGTACGTTTTCTTCATTTGAGTGGAATATAATTAGACTTAGCATTGATATTGAGAGGAGCATGTCGACTAGTTGTCACGTGGTTGCTTTGAGAAAACTGTTGCCCGTTTTGGCCTTTATCTCCTCGTTCGACGGTTTATCATCTTACGACAGTGTACATGTGCGTATTTCAATAGTGGCGACACATATGGTTAAATAGCCAAAGTTTACAATGTCACAATGGATTCATGATGAACGTTACTACCAGGCAGGGGAGGTAGTCAGTTAAGTCACTACTAGTTTGTCATTGTCCTGGGTACATAAAAAGTACCATTGTTCATTCTACTTTTATAATTCCCCTATACGGAGAGTAGAACACATACTGACTAAATACCCATATCTATTGGTTGAAAAATCCTAGGAAGATTCATTTGATTGAAAAAGTTCAAAATAGTTAGAATCTATCAGGATTAAAATGTAGTTAATCATTGAATTGTCAACGTTCGGCGTTTAATCTGATTGGCTTCGAACAATCAACTATCCATATGTATTCGTAATTCATTTGTTTGTATTTTTATTGGCTACAATAATTTTGAAAAGGAAGCCAAGTGACTTCTCGTCCTTAATATGTACAGGAAGCGCGTTTTGTCGAGGCAACACCGCCACCATCAACATTTAGCTTGGCAGAAAAAAAAACCTCGGATCTTTCCACCCGCCAGAATCTTGGCGTAATGTGGAAATTTTGAAAGTGATGCGCCACTTGCGTGTTCAACTCGCAATCTCAACGTGGTTCAAATTTCGTAGGGTTCTCTGGTCTTTCCTTTGAGGATTAATCACAATACCATCGCCAATAGTCCTCTGTTGCTCCAGCGTGTCATTAATTCAACTACCATTATCACCCGCTTTAATTTTGATTCAATTTGGGCCTCAGTAGCCCAGTTAGATCAACAACTTAGCAACCTTTCAGTTGCTAGTTCAATGCTCGGTCCTGCCAAAGATCGTAGTTTCCACTTTATACCTGTCGTGGTTTCAAATGTGGACTGGTTCATGTTAAACCTGACGTGCCGTGAAATGTTCTCACTTTGGCGTGGCTTGAAAGTTTGGAGAGGGGTGTCAGTTCAGGTGTTAACCTCGCTAACTGACCGAAGATCAAAACTATATGGTGTCCTCGGATTTTGTCTTTTGGGTTTAATCCGTGACTGTCACCCATAGTCCGTTGTGTTGCTACAGTGCGATGTCAATTAACTACCTAAGCTAACCCTTTTTCATCTTTATGAAATTTGGATTTTAAAATATTCACCAACAATTCATATCCAATGTACTTAATGCGATATAAAACACAAGAGAAAACAATTTTAAATTTCCAAACTTCATCTCAAATTTATAATACAAACCTTGCTTTTCAAGAGTTTAAATGGTCTCGAAACAAATCTCATCTGACTTTCCGTTGTCCAGATAAAACTCATCACAACCTCTTTAAAAAAATATGCGAAAATTCACTGTGCTTAAATTTATACCATTTTAACAGGATATTTAACGATTGTCTTTCCTAAGGCGGTGGTATAGAGAAAGTCTTATTCCATTTTAAAACTTGACTCGTTCCATTCACAAACTGCCTTTGCAAAGTACATAGCAGTTATGGAGCGAATGGTTAACTTGCGGTTCATCCATATTTTGGAGGTAAAAGACCACCTCACGAAATATCAAAGTGGATTCCGGTATAGTCGCTACACCATGGACAATGTCTTAATGCTGTAATCTGCAATGAGAGGCGCATTCGTTGGAAATCTGCAATAAGAGTCGCTTTTGTTAGTAAGAAACATTTGATTTCAGTGTTTTTTTTTTAATAAAAAAAACCCCGTACGACCTATTTTCATCCATCACCAAGGGCCTTCACAATCATCTGGAGCTTTCAGGATATCTCCCGCCCAGAGTCTTTATGTAATTGCAAGCGACACTTGTCTACGAAGAGACTGAAGAGACTAGCTCTAATGTATTATAAAATCAAATGCAACAACCATCATCCGATGCATGAACAGAGTCGTGAATTCCATCTTTGGTATTTTTTACTCATCTAAACCGTCATACATTTCTTCCTTTGGAAATAGGATTCGTAACTTAATTTTTACGATATCTACAACAAAGAAATATTTTCTTAAGTACATCAACCTTCACCTTGGAAGGACACAACTATATATACTTTGGATGACTTTAGCAGATAATCCAAAAGAATATAATCTCCGCTGGTCTATTTAAAATTAGTTTTATAATCATAGACAACTTTATCTTAACTTTCATACTGCTTTTACGGATGGTTCTAAAAATGGAGAACATGTCGGTTCTGCGGTAGTTTATGTATCGGCTATATCGGGCCTCGAAATATATTTTTTAAAACAGGTGCACAAGGTGCACCTAAAATTTTAAATTAGGTGCACAGGAGCGCCTAGCGGGAAAAAATTAGGTGCACAATTTTATTTTCATGTGCACCCGGGTATTTCGAGCCCTGGGCTATATCTATGAAATTACACAAATACTGTAAGATTTTTACTTCTGACATTAATGCTATTTATGACTTTAAAAAAAATATGATTCACAGGAGAAAAGTTGGATCATTTAGACTCCAAAAGTTCTCTAGAGGGACTTGCTAATGTTTCTAGACAGAGCCACTTGTTGGTGCCGAGTTCAATTGAACTATATTTTAAAATGTCTGACCGAGGTTTCAAAATTTTTCTGATGGATTTCAGGCTACATGGGTATACCGGTAAATGAAGTAGCCGATAAATGCAGCCCAAACGGCTGATACCATTGTAAGACCATCCTTCCCTTTCGAAGATATGAATCGTATCATCAAAACGTCCACCAAAAATTCATGGCAGAATAAATGGGATACACCCAAATTCATAATAAATTATATTCCATTCAACCATATGTAAAGAACTTTAAACTTAATAACTTTATTAGAAGTAGTAAAACTGACTAGACTTCGTAAAGGACATACATATTTAATTCACAGGCATTTACTACACTCAGAACCAGCTCTGACATTTCCGATGTGATTCAATCCTATCCGTTACATATTTTAAGTGAATGTCCTGACTTGAATGATATTAGACTCGACCACTTTGGTTCTATTAATCATAGTATTAATGATTTACTAGGTGATCCACTTCATCCAAATATGTTTGTATTTACATCAGACATGGGTTTTTATAATTTATCTAAATTTTTTTAACTAAAATGTTTTTATACAATTTTATCTTACAAAATTTGATTATTAGTATTAAAATCGTGAATAAATCATGATATAAAACCCATTTGTACTTACCGATAGTTTAGCTCAGCTTGGCCAATTCCTTGTGCCATCCCTTGTGTCAATTAAATTTAATCAATCAATTTATATTTCTAATTTAAATGTTTATTTTTACTGTTGATAAAATTATATGAAAGTTCTATTTGCATTTTCAGAGTACCTCGGTACAATGTGCCCTGTCACTTCAAAAATACCACACGCAGCGAAAGACGCCTATCTAAATGGAATATTCCTTGCCTTTCTAAAATACAGCCCTAGAAACGAGCAGGGATTCGTGAGTCTTAAATTTCGAACAGCGAGGATTTTAGTCACCAAGCCAACATTAGTTGAATAGAAGATGTATTTTTATCCTTGCCTTACAATGTAATATTCATGACTGGATGTATATGTTTAATGAAGTATGTAGTTTTACATATTTTGATCTACAAGACTAACTTGGGATTAATTTTAATGAAGTAACATTTATGAATATGAGTATTTATATCACTTGCAAGATATTAAAACGTTTTTCTTAAGATGAATTCAGACTATTTTCTTTTATGAAGTCTTTCAATGTGAGTGATATTCTAGATATGTTTTCAACACTTTACCAGCTTGAAAAAATAATCCATCTAATTTAATGCGTAAATATGATTTCGTTAATTTGATTGAAAATTCCTTCCATGGAACAAAATGGTACTGTTGGTTAGCCCATATATATGCGTTAACGGGCTGCGATATCTAGGTGGTGTAGTTTCGGTTCCTTCCTGGCGTATTTTTATTCTGTATTTGTAAAATATGTAGATGAGTCATTCTCCTAAAAACGTACATTTCCAGTACTGAAATTAAAAAAAATTTTTAATTGATTATTTATAAAAATGTTTTTACATTGCTTCAAACTTTATCTAACATCATGCCAGTATGCACCAACATCGTAAAAATGTTTCACTGGGGGAAAATGCAAAATTTTCGCCTGTCCACGGACATGTCTTCGATGTCCTTGCAAACGATAGTTTTGTTCTTAAATCTGTTAAAACGGGAAATATTAATAATTTAAGACATTGATTAATGTGCATAAAATGTGTTTTATTGAACTTGTAATATTAACAGATGTTTTTGATGAGAAACAAATCTTCACATAATTTGTAATAGCCTGTATTGTTAAGAACATGTTGTTGGAACTTTAGGTCAATATCTTTATCAACAATAGCAACGACATCATTTTTCGGAAACGCAAATGTTTTTTCTTAACTTCCTTAAAAATTTAACATTATAATCTTTTCTCCAGCAGATGATTGAACAAGACCAATGTTAAGCCTGACACTATTTCTGGAAGTGGAAAATTTGACAACAAAATTCTCTCTAACAGAGTAGAGTTTTCAGATGGCTCGTCTGTGTCAATGTCTAAGCTGTATATATCGTGACATTTTTTTATCTACCCATTGGTAGTAGATTACGGTATCATAATCATATTCGTTGTATTTTATTCCTAACGCATTACAGTATTCACACTTTCTCAAGACATTGTCTTTTAAATTTGCATCACAAGTTATATTTTTAACACTTCATCAGTATTTTTCTCATTAATACTTAGAAAGATTAAGTTATTTTACCTCAAGTGAAATGTTTGCGAGGAGTTTAGAGACACGTGTCCCTATTTTGGTAATCTGGAACCAAAATCCAGAATGGACTTGGTTTACAGAAATACGAATGACTCATTTCCTTATATTCGTCACAGGTTGAAATGAACTTTTGGTGCAAGCTTTTACGGATTCATTTAAAAGACTCTTTTGCACTTTGCTCTTATATCTCGTAATAGTTTCTTTATCAGCACATTGATTACTATTTCATCTTGCTCTAGAAATTTTGAAATGGCTTTACCGAGCTTTTAAAATTTTTGTTACTTCTTCCTTTCTATTTTCAGTTGATGTGGATTTTTAAAATCTAATAATGAATGTTAAACTACAAGCAAACTTGTGCTTTTTTTTATATTTTACCACTGATAACTCTTGATAAATACTTTGCCATGTAATCTTTATGACCTTGTAAAAAACGTTTTTAATTTTTGTTACCTGTTTCTTAAACACTTCACTAAAAATCAAATGCCTCCTATATTCTTTCGAACAAGTTTGTCCCTTTAGCAATTCTTAGACTTTTTTTCTTTGGTGTTATTTTACTCGTTGACTTTTGGATTCTATGTAGCTTTAGATGGTACTTATTCACTTTTCATATTTTTCATTTCTTTTTTCATGGCCTTATCCTCTATCGTCTGTTACTTCCACTTACCCTTGAGGTAGAAGGCAGGGAAACAGGAGTAGAATGAGACCGATCTGGGCTAGTAGGAGTTGTACTGTTTTCTAGGTTACAAAAGATTCCATCTTTTTCTTTTTACGATAAGCTTTTGAACAAACCTTCCATTCTTTTCGGATTTTACTCTTTTTCCGATCTGACATTTCATTAATACTTTTTCTTTGTTTTCTTCCGTTCTCCATCCTTTCTCTTGGCATTGTAACGAAGTGAGTAGAATTTACGTGGTGACTGGCTTGGATACAATTAATACGACTTTTAAAAATAAAATGCAGCACATTTAATTTGTTACTAAAGATATACATAAGTTAAGGCTATTTCAAGGCTAATAGATGGTATATACAAATATGGTTTCAGTCCCGCGGCTTCATAAGAGCAGAGTAGTTCTGCGTCCGTTCACTCTCATGTTCAAAGATTCTCTCTTTTTCCCTTGAGAGAAGACCCCACACGTTCTTCCGAAACCGCAACATTTCAAAGACAATTTCAAGACATTACAAGACAATTTCAAAGACCCCCATCCGGTCATAAATTCGCCAGCCGATTCCCTTCGACGGCGAATCCACGTAACAGGAAATCTCAATAAGGACTCCTATGAAAGCTGTGGTCAGAGAGCCCCTACGACGTTACAGCATCCTAAAATGCTTCGGGATTTTGTTTCAATTTTTGCCGTCCTCTCCTCATGCGAATTTTCTTGAATTCCTTTCTATTAGCCAAAGATTTTTCTATGCTAGCTCTTTGCTCTCGCCATACTCGAAAGCAATTGGGTATCTTAATAAACTCTACATGTTCTTCAATTTCAAATAAAATCAATTTTAAATAAATAATACATATTTAAAACAAATATTTTAATAGTTTCCCTTTGTTCAATACATTAGCTCCAATTATATATAGAAGTTTCGTTCAACGGCTCATACATAATGACCAAATATCAGAATGAATATAGTCACGATTACCAAAGTTTGGGTTTTAACGTCAAAAATAAATTTTTGACATGACTGTCTAAAACTTGTTTAAATGCAAAAACTGTCAAAAATTCATAACAAATGTCTTAGAACAATATAAGAGTGATCGAGCAATGTGTGTAGTAGAGTCAAAAAACAGGAGGAACACAGCATTTTAATTGGACGTGGACACTTCATTTGCAAACAACATAGTTTTACAGTTTCCTGGGTTGAAACGTCCTGCAAAATTAGGTCCGAAAGCTGAGCCTGAAGAGACATGGAATCTACTTAACTTGTATAATAATATGAAATATATTTCATGTTTACGGTTGAGTTATCTAAACTTAAAATGTATAAATATAATTATCTAAAGAGTCTTTAATTAATATATTATAATAATCAACTTCATACACACTTTAGTGAGCGAGGTCTGAGAGACCCCTCTACACTAGTTACGAGACTGTTTGTGACGCAGCAGTTAAGGGTTAAATAAAGCCAGAGCTCAGGTAGCCAATTGGATGGATTGGATTTTGGGGTTTTATGGCGCAAGCTGCAAAAGCGGAAAAGCTGCTCAAAACACAATCGTCCGAACAACTCGTTAGACACCGGAGTTGCGTGTTCGGAACACGGTCAAGTCATACTCATGTACACGGGGCTAGTTAATGCTGCATGTTAAATCTGTCGTGACTTCAAATGTCCTCACGTTGACGTGGTGCGTAAGTTTGGACAGTTGGGTGTCAAAATGACGTGATGTCCAAGAATATTTACTTTATCCTGAATCTATCCCTTCGGAATAGATTCCGGATCGAGAGCAATAACCCATTGTGTTGCGCCAGTGTGACGTTTAAAGAACTACCTACATAACTAAAAGCAGGCATTCAGTTAATTTGACACAATACGTGAACAAATTAGCGTTGACTGCTTTCAAAATTTTAAAGTGCAGAAATTTGTGTGTACCAATTAATATTAGTTTTAATTTTACTTGGTTAAAGGCTTTATTTCTGAGACCAAAAATAGGTTCAACAGTAACTTAATAGAAAGGATCTTAAGTAGCTTAAGAAGAATAGAAAATAAACGTAGGTTTTATGAGACAACACGGAAACATTTAAAAATCTTTCTGAAAATGTGTCAATCAGAAATAAGAAAAGCCGATCAACCGTTATAGTGGTCAAGGTGTTAGCCTCTAGTTCGGTAGGTTCCTGGTTCGAATCCGGGCATGCATGTTTGTAAGCGTATGGTGTAGAGGACTGGGGTTGGACTTAGTACACTGGGTTGTTGGTGACCCCCGAACAACTCGCAATTTTGATTCGTATGACAAAGACACACCTGAGCTGGCATCCAACTCTCCAACTACCACACCACGTGAGGACATGCACCAGATCTTTTTGTACACAGTAGTCTTTGGTTGTATTCGAACTCGCAACCCTGCATATGCTGTTCCGCTATTCTTCCAACCGGTCTACTAGTTGGGACGGTGTGCAAGTTTGGAGAGTGGTGTGACAGCTCAGGGTGTTGCCTCGTCATCTGACTGTGGTTGAAAAGTGCATGGTTTTGTCCTCGGATCTTTCATTTAGGGGATTGATCCCGGACCTTCGTTAATATCCCGTTGTGTTGCTCTAGTTCGACGTTAATTAAAAATTACCAAATTACAAACCGAGCTACAGCGGCCCACAGCATAACTGGAAAAATAAGATAACGTAGGTATTTTAATTAGCCTCTTCACTAGAGTCACACAACGGGCTGTTCGTGTCGGTCGGGGATCAAACGCGAAGGGAAAGAGGAAAAGCAACGAATTAGCGAGCGGAGGATTACAAGTTCAAATCCAACCGAAGACCGCCGTGTTCAAGGGGCGCTCTGTGCATCTTATAGAGTGGGGTGCCAGTTCAGGTGTTGCTTCGTCATCTGACCGTGGTTCAAAATTGCGAGGTGTTGTCCTCGGATCTTTCCCTTAAGGAAATGATCCCGGACCGTCGTCAATAGCCCGCTGTGTTGCTCTAGTACGACGTTAACTAAAAATTACCATTACCTGTGCATCTTATATCTGTCATGGCCTACTAGCGTGGCAACCCGTGAATAGACCGTTGTGTTACTTCAGTATGACGTTAACTATATATCTACCTACTGTGGACAACACTTAATTTTACATGACGAGGCAATGGTAATGGTAATTTTAGTTAACATCGTACTAGAGCAACACAACGGACTATTGACGACGGTCCGGGATACGTCCGTTAAGGGAAAGATCCGAGGACAACACCTCGTAATTTTGAAAACGGTCAGATGACGAAGCAACATCCGAGCTAGCACAACTCTCCAAACTTCCACACCAACCCAACGTGAGGACTTTCGGCCACGACAGATTTAAGGTACACCATACGCTTACAAATATCCATGCCCGGACTCTGATTCGAACCAGGACCTTCCAATCTAGAGGTTAGCACATTAACCACTATACCTGTTGGTCGGCCATGACTAGGTAACTCCTGAACTGGTACCACACTCCAACACCACGTCGATATGACATTTAAGGCCACGACAGACATGCCTACCTCCGTGTAGACGATGGACTTGTTGGACAGAGATTCGAACTCGCAACCCTCCTGTTGCAAACCCATTACTCTATAAACATGGCTGCCTCGGCCCCTATCTTTATCTATTTTATTTTAAAGGGTTTCAAGTATTTGGTGGAATCGGTATTTTAACAACATATATATTTGTAATTTGGAGGAGGCTCTTGGATTGGAAAATAAAGTTTATATTTGGTGCTGTCTTTACACCCAAAGATCACGTTTGAATTTACTGCACTTTTAGGACATAATTTCGAATTTAAGTCTATTTTACTACCATTAAATTGAAAAAATTAGTTTTGTGAAAGTTATGTTTCATCAGTTGATGATCTCATTTTTACGTAGTCGGTATTACAGGCTTCAAAGATTCTTTTGAATTTTTCGCACTTTTAGAATATAATTTCGATATGAGTCAATTTTACTACCATTATATTGATAACTAGCAGAAATACTCGACCTCACTCGGTTTGAATTGGTTAATTCTAGATTGACGAAAACCGATCAGAATATAAAAACCATTTTGTCTTTCGTAGAATAAATCAACATCTTTATAATTTATACAACTTAATTTAAACACAGATCCTACACATGCATACCCATACATGTAATACACATACATCGCACATATGCTGTATGAGAAAGCTACAAAATGACAAAAGATCGTTTGTAGATTGCTACTAGAAACTAACAATTTTTGGGGATTTGGAATTCCCTTTTTTTAAGTTCTTTTCATGTTTCATCAGTTGGTAATTTCATTTATACGTAGTCAGTATTCGGTCCTTCAAAGACTGCTTGAATTTGCCTCACTTTTAGACTATAATTTCGATTTAAGTTTATTTTAAAACCATTATATTGAAAACTAGCAGAAATATTCCACCTCACTTGGATTGCATTGGTTAATTCTAAATTGAAGAAAAATTATCAACATATTAATCACTTCTGTCTTTCGTAGAATAATTTAATAGTTTAATACCTTTTCGACATCTTTATGATTTGTACAACTTATTTTTTTTAAACACATCCTATACATGCATATACAGTGCGTACCGAAATGATAGGTCCACCAGTAAAAACGAAAGTTAAGTTGGGAAAACATTTTTTATTGTGTACAAAGTACTATTTTATAAACTACATTAGTTCATACAATGAAATAATAATTCATAAATAATGTAAAAAATATAGGAATTGTAAGAAAAACAAAAAATATGTGAAACAGCTGTTTCAAAAAGATAGGTCCACTGAACCAAACCTCAAATTAGTGTTGAATTAATTAGAAATTTTTCCACCGTTTTTCAGAATGAGCTCATAAATCCTATTTGGCATGGTTTCCACCAGTTTTTAAAAACAGTTTGTCTCGATTTTTGCTCATTCGGAGGAAATATCTTTTTTTAAGTCTGTAGTACAGTTGTACTGCCTTCCGCCTGCATACACTAATCTTGCGAGTATGCCCCACATGTTTTCTACCGGATTCAGGTCGGGGCTGCAAGGTGGCCAATCAATAATATGTGCACCATTATCCAGAAACCATTCAAAAGTGGACTTTGCAGTATGCAAAGGAGCATTGTCCTATTGTAACATGAAGAACGTGCCTCCAATGTGCTCTGATTGTGGAAGAAAATATTGTTCAAGTAGCTGTTGATAGCCCGCAGCATTCCAACGATTGTCTACAAATGCTATATCAGTTTTTCCTGCACGACCGAATCCGGCCCATACCATAACGGAACCACCGTCAGCTTGCCTCTTCGAGAATATCTCTCTAACGTTACGCAGATCGTGCCATTAATACTGCCAACCATCTGGACCATACAGGTTGATTTTTTGTCATTACTAAATAACACTCGATGCCAGTCTTCTTTTCTTCATCACTTCTTGTGCGAATTTCCATCGCTTTTCTTTGTGTGGAGTTTTCTTAATTTCGGAACCGCTTTCCTCTTCCAGTAAACTAAATTGTCGAACTTCTTTACCACTCTATGGACCGTAGATTTTGATATCGGAGGGTTTTGTTGACTCGCCAAAGTGGATAAGCTCGTATTTCCAGATTTTAACTCCTTTACGATAGTTCTTCTTTGTCGGGGTGTCACTTTTGATGGCCACCCAGATGATTTTTTATTGCCATAAGTACTGTTAAGTTGCTTTTCAGTTGAAATGAATGCAACTAGTAGTTCCTGGGAAACTTTTCTTTATTGGTGTCCAGTTAAATAGGCAAAATCAGCTTTACCTGGGGAACCGCTGGATCATGGCAAGAGACCGAGACTTTCCGTCAGATGAAGAGGGAATGGATTCGTCGGGAACCTATGAACATCAGTCGTAAGAGCTGGGCATCACTGGTGTATCGCATCCGGAGATGTCGTTCGGGTCGCCCTTGCTTTTCAGGAACAGCTCAGTCCGGTCCGCTTCCCTTCGTCGTCTCGTGTCGTCTCCTCCTTCTTAGGCCAGCCAGAAAGGGGTCGAAGCACCCCCTTCTCGTTAGGACAAGAGCTTCGTTTCACCTCGACTCTCGCCAATCCAGCGGGAATCCCCAAGTTCCGCACATACATAGGAGGAAGTGAGGGCCATCGGAAATCGTAACGTAACATAAATATCCCCCTTCTACGAAGAAAAATTTTACAGAAATTTTTTTTTACATGTAACACAACATTTGAATGATTGTAAAAGATGTCCAGCCTTAAATTTTAAAAAAAGTCACTTCTTTTGATGTGTTTAAATTGCCTACATTGGCAACTGTTGATCTTCGACAAATCACATTTTTCAAGCAACGAAAATGTCTTTGAAATTAATCTTTCCCATCGTCTATCGTACGTATGTTATCATATTTGAATTTTTACCGAAAAAAACACTTATACTATACAGTTGAAACACACAAGAAATGTACCTATATACAAACATTAAACCTTCTTGACTATATATCATAAAAAAATACACTCAATATAAAGAATTATTAGTTACATAAGAGCTCTCATTGCTTTACATAAGAGTTACATAGAGATAACGAAAATATCATAACTATATTTTGGCTTAATCTCCGACTACAAACCCACGCCTCCTAGGACGGAGATTATATCGTTCTCTTATTGCTTCCTGCTGGGCGGGCAGAGAATTTTGAGGACATTCCAAAGCAGTAAACTGATCGTTATCAGTTAGAGGGATCTCCTGGTCAGGAACAAACCACCCCTTCACCCCTGCTCGTCCTTGGAATGCTTCTTCCTCCAAAGGGAAGTTGTCTTGACACACTCGCCCTTCAGTATCACCCCCTTCAGGTTTCCATGAGGATGACAAACCGACTTCGTACTCGGGAAAACTTTTCCTTTCGACCATTTTTGAGAGTCTATCAACATGAACAATCTGATTTTTTCCTGGTTGGTCAACCGGACATATTTGAAAATTTACGGGGGATATCTTCTTTAGAATCCTGTACGGACCTCTATTTGGTTTTGATAATTTTCTTGATAATCCTTGTTTTAGTGAAGGATCATAAAGAAAAACAAAATCCCCTACATTTATTTCCTTGTTTACCGCTACTTTTTCTCTATTTATCTCCTGACTCTCAGCTGCAGCAAGTAACTTCTTTCGCACTTTAGAAAATACCGTATTCAGACGACCTAATAATGAAATTGAGTAATCTTCTGTTTCCAAATAGGATCGAGGAGGAGGATTTAACAGAAATTGATAGGGGAGCCTGAATTCACGGCCATAAGTCAGAAACGCGGGGGTTTCCATAGTACTAGAGTGGACAGTACTTCTGTAGGCCAAAAGTGCAAATTCCAGACACCTATCCCAGTCATTGTGATTTTCATTAACAACATGAGAGAGTGCATTCGCCAATGTTGAATGCCAACGTTCTAAGACGCCATCGGACTGAGGGTGAAAAGCTGTAGTCGTATGTTTTTGAATACCCAACATTTGATAAAATTTAATTATAGCCTCGCTAATAAAATTGGATCCTCTATCGGACACCAAATGTTCGGGGCAACCAAATCGGGCTACAAACTGTAATAATACCCTAGATACGTCCTCACTTCGGATAGATTTTACGGGATATGCTTCGCACCATCGTGTGAAGTAATCGGTCATAGTTACAATATATTTATTGCCATCCATTGAAACTGGAAAAGGTCCCAAAATATCTATTGCAACTCTCTGATAGGGGAATTCTGGAAGTGGCATTCTTTGAAGAGGAGCCAGCTTTTTTGGCTTATGTGCTCTCTTCTGTAAACACTTTTTGCAAGATTGAATCCAATTCCGTACATCTGAGAATATCCCAGGCCAGTAATAGTTTCTCCTGATTCGGATTAAGGTCTTTTGTAATCCCTGGTGACATGCCATTGGCGAATCATGCAATTGACGAAGTATTTCAGGCACCATAATAGCAGGAACTACCAATTTTGCAATATTTTCTCTATCCCAATCCCTCGCTACTCTATATTTACACTTCAAAATTTCATCTTTTACAAAAAATCTTAGAAATTGAGGTTTAACTTCCCTTTTATTACGCAATAAATTTCTAATGCTTTGACACTTTGAATCCCTTTCTTGATGTTGTACTATATCGTTCTGTAAGCGACTTAGCAAGGAAAATTCCGTAAGCTGTTTATTTACTCTTTCTCCCATCAGCAACTGATGATCACGATCAATTTTTGTATTAACGGGTGGGTAGGCCACTCCTCTTGATAAAAAATCTGCCACCTTGTTGCATTTACCTGCTATAAATTTAATTTCAAAGTCAAAATGGGAAAGAGCCATGATCCATCTCGCTATGCGGTTCATTGGATCACGCAGCTTTAGAACGTGAGTCAACGCGGCGTGATCAGAGAAAATTTGAAATTTTCTTCCAATTAAGTAATGTTTAAAGTAACCAGTTGCAAAAACTATGGCCAAAACTTCACGCTCGGTAGTTGAATACCTCGTTTCAGCGTCTTTAAGTTTCCTGCTGGCAAAAGCCACTGGTCTAGGAAAACTGTTGTCATCTAATTGGGTCAAAACACATCCCAGAGCTTCTTGCGAAGCATCCGTGTATAAATAAAAATCTTTACTCATATCTGGCAAAGAAAGACAAGGGAATTTTGTTAGGCTCGATTTTAAATCCTCAAACTCCCTTTGAGCCTCAATGTCCCAACCAAACTTTTCTTTTTCTTTTGTAAGCTTCGTCAAATTTAAAGAGCGTAGAGTAAAATCCGGAATGAATTTTCTGTAATAATTAATGCAGCCTAAAAAACTGCGCACGTCCTTCCTACTCTGAGGTATCCTAGCGTTTTCTAGGGCTTCAACATTTTTTGGGTCAGGCTTGACCTCTCCTTTTTCAATTAAAAACCCTAAGTACCTGATCGCTTGTTTCATGAAAACACATTTTGAAGGCTTTAGCTTTAAATTGAATTTTCTTAAACGATCGAAAACTAACTCAAGTTTACTCCAGTGAGATTCAACATCCTTTGAGGATATTATGATATCATCAATATAGCAAGAAATATTTAACGGTTGTAAACCGGACAATACGATAGACATTAATCTTTGAAAAGAAGGAGCACTGGTTGACAGACCAAAGGGTGTCCTAGTGAATTCGAAAAGGCCTCTGTGAGTGATGACCGCAGTTTTGTGAATGTCTTCAGGATGAATAGTTTGTTGAAAAAAACCGCTTGTTAAATCAAGGCTTGAAAAATATTTAGCCCCAGCCAAAGAATCAATAGCTTCATTAATGTTGGGTATTGGATATGAATCGGGTATAATTTTAGCATTCAGAGCTCTGAAATCCGTCACAAATCTAAATTCTCCAGATGCTTTCTTTACCAGAAGTACGGGAGCAGCAAAAGGGGAGGATGACTCCTGCAAAATCCCGGCTTCTAGTAGCACGTTTATTTGTCTATCCATTTCATCTCGCAGATTGTATGGAACACGGTAGGCCTTCTTTTTTACCGGCACCTGGTCTGATAAATTGATCTTGTGTGGCAGGGCGCAACATCCTCCCAAATCCAATACCGATCTGGCAAAAACATCCCTATTGTCTTTCAAAAAACTAATTAATTTTTGCCTAATGCCGTCTTCAATGTGATCAAAATTAAAGTTTGCTTCCCACTCTAAATCAGCTTCATCACAAGCTCCCCAATTTATATTTTCCAAGTCCTCTTGAAAATAATTTACCTCTTCCAAGGGCGCTTTTTGTAGGGGCTCAAGGTGTACCAACTTTAATCCCTTATTTAAATTTAAACTTTGGTTAGAAGTGTTTAAAACCATGATCGGGATATTGATTCTGCTGTTACTCCAATGAATAGAACGGCAAATCGCAATATTCTTAAGTTTTATCGATTCGGCCAAAAACATTTCAGACACAATCTCTCCCCTTACATTAGCCTGCACAACTTTCTGACTGAAAGGAGGAATTGTTTCTTTCTTATTTAGGTACGCGAAAGGTTTGGAAGAAGAATTACAAATTCTCATCTGGTCATTTTGTTCCGCGGATGTTACGCTATGGATCGAAGAGCCTTTATTTGCATCCCTCCGTTTAGTTTCACTATCCATACAGGGGTCAATCCCCCATTTAATTACAAATTTATCACAGCTAACAGTTTTAGCCTGAAAGTTTAGGTTGCAATTTTGATTTGCCAAGAAGGAATTTCCTAAAATTACCTGAAAATTCGGTGAAATATTCTCCTTGGTTATGAAAAATTCCTCTTTAAATTCGTGGCCTTCAATATCTACAGATAAATATGTTTTGTGCTTAATGCTCAAATCAGAATCCCTAATCGTTCGCAAGGAAACGTTACAATTTTCCTCCAACTTCATACCTTTCGATATAGCATTGCTGTGAATTAGATTGAGCGATGCTCCCGAATCCAACAATGCTTTTACCACCTTACCCCCTATAATGCACTTTATGATTGGCAAATCCGTTGCCCTTCCCTCCATCGCATAATTTCTTTCCACCTGCACCTTGGGTTCAATCTGATCAACTACAGGTGTGCTGATCGGACCCCCTTTTAGTTTAAAGACTCATTGTAATTTCTTGCGTAAAAGGAATTTCCTCCATTAGTTTCCCTCCTTGGTTGTCTCTGATTTGGTCGCGCATTATTATTGTTTTGTCTCCTAGGTCTCTCTCTGCAAAATCGTGCTATATGTCCCTTTTTTCCGCAATTAAAACATTTGACATCTGTTTGATTGTTCCGTCCTCCCAATTGAAACCTATGAGGGACATTCTCAGTGCCAATGGATTCAACTCTTTCTGTCAACTTTTGAACTTGCTCAGCAAGTATTGAGCAGGTGTCGGCCATAGATTTATTTGCAAGCCTCAACTCATTCAACTCCGCGTCCCGCCTTACCGCAGCAAACACTTGCTCTTGCTCCAACACATGATTATCCCCTTTACAATCTCTCCAAGCCCGCTCCTCGGCTAACGCAAACTGCTTAATTTCCTCTATTGTACAAGGATTCCTTGCAACGACGCCCCTCCTAATTTGTGGATATAAGTTTGCCAATAGAACGGCTTTCAACATCTTATTCCTATAGGCCTCCTCCATCTCGTTTGAAAGCTCCCCAGAACAACAAGCTTTGTATGACAGTGCAGAGGCTTTCGAGAAGAACTCGGCTACAGTCATATCCGAGGGTTGACGAAACTCCAACAATTCTCGAATGGAGCTGGAGGTATCAGTTTTTATTTCGAATCGCTCCAGAAATGCATATTTTAACTCTTCAAACCCCTTGATACTGTGACGGATGTCCCTAAAATATGCCGCAGCTTCTCCCCCCAACTTACATTTACAGGCAAAGTACAATTCGTCCTGCGACCAATTCGCAAATTTAGCTACCTCCTCGATCCTTTCGAAAAATTCTCGCACATCATACGATCCACTTTGCCCCATGAACGTGGCTATCAACCCCAGACTATCGGGGGAAAAACTGTTGGGGTAAAAAGTTCCCCTCGCGCCAACCTCCGAACGCAATTGAGGGAGCCCCGCAGCGTCGGGGACAACTCCCTCAGTCACGCCATTTTCAGAACTCGTCATAACGAGTATAACTATTTAAAATATCTTTGCTCTTTTTATACAAACAATTTACACCAGCCTAACAGCATGCACTTGTGTACAATATAAACCTTCTATCACTATATATAAGAATACATTTCCTCCACTTTATAATACCCATCAGCAACAAGCATGCATATATAATGAAAACAATATAATGTAATACTTTTGAACAATGCACACATACATCAATAACCTTATCTAGAAAAGTAATATCAATATATATATAAGGGAATGCACATTAATTCATAAACTGATCTACGTAAGTAATATCTATACACCAAAACAAACGGCTGGACACCCACTTAATTTGATCATTCGGCATTTAAACCTGTATTAAAGTATTTTTAATCGAAATACGTTCGAAACGTTATGTCCATGAAGACTCATCTATTCCACAATAACCGATTCGGTGGCGTCACGGCACCATTGTTAAGTTTTTTTTCAGTTGAAATGAATGCAACTAGTAGTTCCTGGGAAACTTTTCTTTATTGGTGTCCAGTTAAATAGGCAAAATCAGCTTTACCTGGGGAACCGCTGGATCATGGCAAGAGACCGAGACTTTCCGTCAGATGAAGAGGGAATGGATTCGTCGGGAACCTATGGACATCAGTCGTAAGAGCTGGGCATCACTGGTGTATCGCATCCGGAGATGTCGTTCGGGTCGCCCTTGCTTTTCAGGAACAGCTCAGTCCGGTCCGCTTCCCTTCGTCGTCTCGTGTCGTCTCCTCCTTCTTAGGCCAGCCAGAAAGGGGTCGAAGCACCCCCTTCTCGTTAGGACAAGAGCTTCGTTTCACCTCGACTCTCGCCAATCCAGCGGGAATCCCCAAGTTCCGCACATACATAGGAGGAAGTGAGGGCCATCGGAAATCGTAACGTAACAGTACATATAGGTCACAAACATTTGTTTACAACATTATGCGATCTGTTGAAAAGTTTTGCTGTTTCTCTATTCGATTTTCCATACTTCTTAAATGCATCAAATTTCCCTCCTCAACCAGCGAAAGACTGCAACGACGACCCATTTCGTTTGATTATAACGTGATGTTCAAATTTGTTTAAATACCTCCACAACAGCCAACATGATCCCGCAGTAAGATAGAACTATGATATTTATGCATATTTTCTGGAAATAAACGTTTTGGTGCAAAGATTTATAAAGGCGGAACTATCTTTTTAAAACGGTTTCAAAATAAAAATTTATATAAAATAAAAATGAATTATTTAATTTTAACAAATTGCTTCATAAATAGTTATAACGATTATTGTATAATTATTTCTACAAAAAAAGTGATTATTATTCTCAATTAAGAGTCGAAACTTTGAAACATACGGGTGGACCTATCATTTCGATACACACTGTACAAGCTTGTAATGCCCATACATCGCACCCATGCTGTATGAGAAAGCTACAAAATGACAAAAGGTCATTTGTAGGATTCTTATACAAACTACGTGTTTGGGAGATCTGGAAATCACCTTTCTTAACTTCTTTTCATGCTTAACCCAAGTTATAAAATTGAGTCATATACGTCTAGTGCTCTCGCACTCATAGTTAATTAAACTATACTTTTTCGTGAGCACTCTTGAATCAGGCAAGCGGCATTGTCATTTTTAGCCATCTTTAAGGGAAGAATGATAAATTAATTTGATAAGATATTCATCACTAAATGTTTTAAGACGAATAATTTTTTTTTTGAAAATTAATACATTTTGTCATACGGTAATAATAAAAGAACTAGTTTTAAAATTAATGTCTTCGGTACAGACCTAATAATGAATCAATTAGACATAGTTGCTTTAAAAAAATCTTTGTTTTCCAAAGTAAACTTTTAACATGTATAATAAGTGGTTCGAATATCATTGTAACTCTTAAAATAATCCAGCCTAACATCTTGCCATTATTACAAAGAATCTAACTTTTTCAAAAACTCTAGTTTTATTAACATTATTATTTCAATAACGGCAATAATTACTCTAAAATTTGCTTTATTCTGACTTACTTCACGCTTTTCATCGAATACTTTGTGGTGGTGTTGCGTGTGATGAAAAGGATATGCTTTTATAAGGAATATAACAAAGTAAACGTTGTTCTTAATATATTAATTCGTGATTCTTTTTTATCTCTTGATCTAGCACAGTTGCATCAACTTACAATTAAAACTGCACGAAATTTATACATGCAAAATTAATTTCGAACGTAAAAAAAAGGTAATTTTATTTAGCGTTACATCAGAGCAACACAACGGGCTATTGACGACGGCCCGGGATCAGACCCTTAAGGGAAAGGACCGAGGACAACACCTCGTAATTTTGAACCACGGTCAGATGACGAAGAAACACCCGAGCTGACACCCCTCTCCAAACTTCCAAACCAACCCAACGTGAGGACTTAAGGCCGCGACAGATTTAAGGTGCACCAGCCGCCTCTACACTATACGCTTACAAACATCCATGCCCGGACCCGGATTCGAACCAGAAACATTCCTATCTAGTGGCTAACTCCTTAACCACTCTGCTATAGTGGTCTTTTAAGGAGCTTCTTTGCCTAAGTTATTAGTGGTTATAGAAACCGGATTTACTGTAGACAGTTTTCCAGCAGCTGCAGCCCATAAGGCTAGGAAACAATCAAATTCCTCTGCAAGGGTAAAGGATCAGTGAACATATTACTCCAGTAAATATGGCTTGTGTAATGAAACAAAAGAGATAAACAATAAAACATATTAATTTTAATGTCCTAAATTTAATATATATATATATATAAGTATTTTAAATTATTTTAGCATTTTTATTTTAAGTACATTAATTTACATTTGTTTAGAATATTATCATTTACCAGGGACATTTTTACAATACATTCAAACACTTCAGATAGATTATTTTGTAATTATTAGATGTATTGTTTTTGGTATTTTTCGGTTGTTAAGGTTTTTCCTCATTAACAACTTGATCCCAAGCTAAAATTCCATGTTTAGTTTTCGTTTCCAAACTCTAAGGCCCTCACACTCCTCGAAACTTTCTACTTACACTTTCCATGGGGACAAAAAAAACACGCTCACGCACGCACATACCTGTATATATACAGGAAATCCATAAGCTCGGGGGGTTGACATCCCCCCTCCTCACGGCGCCCATGATGGATACTCAAAGGACCGGGGAATATGTTCGAGTTAATCGAAGTTCAATCTATCGAGAGTAAAAAAAAACCCCTCTATAATTGTATAATATACAAGTTAGGAATTGTGTAACTTTGAAGAAACTTCGTCTTAAGCAGAAATTCGAGTTCGAGGATTCGAATTATTGGGAGTTTATTGTATTTTTGCATAGCAAAATATGTAGACTAGCAACGAGTGATATTCAAATTTGAAAATTTCACTATTTTAATATTTAACTATGGTAGAAAATAATTGCAGGAAATGCTAATAAAAATATTTAAACACATATAAAGTAGGATGTAATTTTTTAAAAATAAATTTTAAGGCCTACCTTTATTATCTTTATTGAAATATATTCCAAACTGCTTGACGAGAGAAATCCGTCTCTGTGTCTATTTTTATAGCACATACTCTTGATCTTTTGTCTACTGAAGAGCGATGGTTGACTAACCAAGAATTTACAAATTTTTTCTGGTTGAATGTGCTCTATTTGCATTAATAAACATTAGATTTTAGTCGTTTGAAATCAATAAAGATTATCAGAAATTTGTTCCACTCGGCCGTGGAATATGATAATATTTCAATGGTTCTTTAAAAAGGCTTTAATTTTTCTGGAACAACTTGGGCGTTTTCATTGGTCTCTCAAGCCCTGAATAGAGCACATTTCATCTATGCCAAAACGTCGACAGATCCTTTTTATCTCCTTTTCTCCATGGCGAATATCCCCTGTATTTATATTTTCTGGATCAAGCATGGATGTATCCTTTAAAAGTTGACAATTTTCTTCATTAACATCAGAACAAAGGCTGGATACCCTTTTATCTACAATACGTTGAATTAATTGCTTTTGATTAATAGTTACAATTTTAGACTTATGTACCATGGCGATATCTTGAAATAGAAAATTTTCTTTTGCTCTTACAGCTATCTGCGTTTTACGTGATGTTTCACGCGATGTTTTCTAGGAAAAGGAAAGCGAGTACGTAGTTTTAAAGACAAAGCAGAGGGTATACGGCATATACCGCCGTATACCCTCCACTATAACTGTAGTAATGATTCACTCTCAAATAAAAAAGCTTGAAAGTGTTTTTGCTTCAAAGAGGCACAAGGTGGCTGATGGATTTTGCAGAAAAAAAGCCATCTATAGAGGGTGTGTGTTGGCGTAGTTAAGTTAACATCGCACTGGAGCAACATGACGGGCTATTGGCGATAGTCTAGTATCTATCTCGAAGGGAAAGGTCTGAGGACAGCACCTCGTCAATTTGAACAAGTTAGGTGACGAGTACAACACCCAACACGGCACTCACTCTCCAAACCTTGACAAAACCCTGACATATTGGGAGTCACTACTGATTAGACGTGCATCTAACCCAGAGGGGTCCAACCTGTGCCGCATGCACCAAACGTGGCGCATTACATCCTTTCGCACACTTATCATTTAAAGTAGGCGCCATAACTGAATCCATCTTTAAATTTTTAACACCAGCGTGCTCTTAGTACAATGGATACATACTTCTTACTTATAAGTTCGTCGTAGTATTTTAAAAACAAATTCATTATTGAATATGAAATTTGATTAGATTTTATCAGATCTAAATGCTTTTGACCTGATTAATTTCTATAATTCATTACCCTGTCAACATTACGCAGAGCTAAGAAGATTGGCGAAAAAAATATATATGTCGTTTCGGAACGACGTACAGATATGAACCAATATTTCTATTCATGAAATTTATTAAAAGCAAAACGATTTGGCGATTGACTTTATTCAAATTTGTAGAATTATCTGCAGCTCTCAATAACAAATTTAACACCAAACACTAGCGAAATCGAAACAGGCTTAAAAACACCACCTGCGGGCTCCACTACTGCGGTCCCCCTCTCGTCCGAGAGATTCATCTCTCACAATTTTATGTTGGTGCTGCAATAAACGCGTGTCTTTTGAACTGGTGTACATTAATTAATTTAGTTTTCACTAAATGAAGCAGCTCCTACCTCTATCTCTGCTCAGTCTATTCTCGATCAATGACGATGAGAGATTTGGTCCTCCATATTCAAGTCTAAATGATGAAAATGTTGAGCGTGTGGTTGCAGCTACACTCTACGTTTATGAGCGGCGGCCACGACCTAAGCTATTTTTTGGCTCCCTCCTAGCAGCGAGTTGCGGTAGATTAAGGCAGTCCATCTGTCTTTACGGTTCAAAGCAAAAATATACTGAAATAATTATTATGTTGGTGACTTTAGAAATGCGCCTATACCCCCCCCCCCATAAAAAAATCGCCAACCCTTTGCTATCGCTCATAAACGTAGACTCTAACTGTACCTGCGTGTGCAAGCGTTGGTGAGGTCCTACCTTCGATTAACGATATAAATGATTACACGTAATGTCGTTAAAGATTAGTGTGGAATCTGTTTTCACTATAATGACGGATGGTTTGAAAATATATCCTTTGTGTCACACACCACACACTCTGACTCCTGAGCAAAAAGAACACCGAATTTCCTCATGCAAAGATTTAACTGTCGTGGTCGAATCAGGATTCAAATTTTTTATAAAACATTGCCATCAGAGATGAGATTTGGTGTCTCGAGTACGATCTAGAGACAAGTCGACGAAATTCTGAGTGAATCAGTAGAAAAAAAAGTCGGCCACTGAAAGTTCGCGCTTCGAAAACAAAAACGATGCTGATCACATTTTTGACATTCGGGGGGCATCATTCATCCAGAATTTCTTCGTCAAGGTTCCACTGTGACTGGGGCATTCTACAAAGATGTTGTGGATCGGCTTTTGAAACGAATGCGGCGTGTGACGCCTGATTTGTTGGACAGTGGAAATTGGAGCCTCTTGCACGACAATGCACCGTCTCACAAGTCCATCATTGTGCAGCAATTTTTGCTGAGAAGGCAGGTATTGAGCATCAACTCCCCCTAGGACATTTTATTATTTCCAAGTTAAAGATGAAGGGGCAGCGGTTTGAGACAATAGAAGAGAGTGAAGCGGCTGTGACATTGTACCTCAATAGTGTTGGAGAGGAGGCGTTTACTAACATTGACACTCGTTCCAAGCGTTGTATTCAATTGAAAGAGACTACGTAGAAGTTTAATATAAAATATAAGTATATCCTCTGTGTTATGTGGTCTGTGTACGATCAGTCCTGCAATGTTTTGAGTACAATATGTTTTTAAAACCTCAATCTTTAATGTAAGAAGGTAAAGTAAGTCCTTGGATTCATATGTGAAAAAAATATGGTGTGTAAAAAGGTGCCCCCCCCCTGATCTAAACAGAAAATTGAACTACTCTAATAATGATTGGCAACAATGTATGTTCCTCCCAAACAGTTATATTTAATATTCAAATAATGAACTCTTACGAATTGTTGCGATTACAATTAATACATTGTTACGTATAACAATGGTTTTTCCTATGAGTGCAATCGGATGCTTTGTTTCGTCCCATTTATCGAAAAGTTTTTGAACTGCTAGCATTCAAAGAGCGACCTTGGAATATTTTTTATTTTTAATTTGGATCGATTTTCTGCGATTTGAATTCACTTCGTGTTTTGAAGTAATCAATTTACAACTTGTGTGTTCTCTAGAGCTGTTGGATTTCCTTGAAGATTGAAGATGATTCGACGATTTTGGAAAGGATTAAAGAATTTGTAAGTAATCTCAAGTCAGTTTCAAAAACCTTTAAAAAAAAGATGATTAGGAATATATTGCCAATTGCCAAATAACTTTAGTTTTGTCTGAGCGTTTACGAGCCTAATTTAATTTACTTAAATCAGAATATTGTCTTTGGAACTGATCGTGTTAGACTATTATTTCACATAGGCCATAAAGATAATTTTTTGTGCCATTAGTGCAACGTTGATCATCTATTTATATTTTGGTTCATAGCTATTTTTACCTAATTTATATAATTTAATTATTAAGGAGCTTTTAAAGAATATGTGCCCACACTTATGTAACAGTAGCTACTTTAACGAGGTATTAAAGTTTTTCTGTCAAATGTAAGGACCGAAATCGAAAGCCTTTTAAATTCCTTACTGCTTTTTTCTCAGCTTTTTAAATTTTTGACTCTTGGTACTTAAAATGCTAAGACTTTTATTGTAATTAATGTCGAAATATTAAACGTTTTATTGTTGTTTATTATTTTATATTGGAAGACTATGTATGGAATAAGGATTTGGAAAAAAAAATCCTTTTTTGAAAATTACTGATATAAACTATGATTTTTTCTGTTTTTCACATCGTTAGTTTCAAAAATATTTGTAAAAAAAATAATAATTATGGTAAATGTAATCCATTGAACAACATTGTAGGACACACTTAATGGAAGGTAAATAGAAAAGGTACTTGAAAACAAATTCAAATTTGCAGATGGAGCAGAAATTCTAAAATATTGAAATAATTTTTTAAGAAATTGAATTTTTATTATTGTGAATAAAAAATGGGTTTTTTTTTTGTAATGTATATTCAAAGAGTATTGAAATATTTTATTGTGAAGATGAAAACAAAAAAAAATTGTTCAAAAGATACTGCATTCACTTAATTTATGTAGTTATGTTAGTAGTTAATAAATGTCACATTGGATAACACCCCAGATTATTGGCGACGGTCCGGAAATAATTCTCATGACAGAGTTAACGTGTTAAAGTTCTTTGGTTGGATCGAGTTTCTCAGTCCCAATCTTCCTGTTGCTAATTCGTTACTCTTCCAACTCGGCTACCGCAGCCCTTAATTGCTATGATATTTATAAAAAAGGAGCACATTTTCAAGTTGTTCTAACCAGTGCGTTAAATTAAATAATTTTAGCATAAATATTATCACAGTATTACGTTTTCTAAAAATGAATCTAATATATTTTTTTCTAAGACTACCCCTCGCCCTTTTTTTTATATCACTTTCGACCTATTTTCATTTATGTATAACAGTGATAATAAAAAGGCGAATTGAGTAACAAGAATGAAGTTTGGGTAGGTAGATAGGAATTCAGAGTCGTACTGGAGCAACATAACGGGCAATGGGCGAAGGTTCGGATCAACCCCCGAAGGGAAAGATCCATATGAAGATTGGAAGTGACTGTTAATCAACAGGTTTTTGAAGAAAAAAAGATAGTTTTAGTACACAGTTATTGTGCTATAAGGGAAGTGTAAAAATCACATAGTTAAACATACACTACCGCATTTCTACTTCTCCAGCAATCCACCAAGAGTGCGATTATTTCGAAATAACGACTACAACGTAGTCCAATATGGGTCAATGCCAATATATGAATTTTTTTACTTCTTTCAGTTTCTCCAACGATTTCGGTGACTATTATCTGAATGAAACGGACGATGTCTTGGATATTGTAAGTACAACCTCACCTTAAATCAATCATTCCTTGTATTATAATACTTCCCGGTGTTGCTCGTGTTGAATTGTTTGTAATTCATCGTAATAATGTCATTTCTGTCATTCAATTTAAAATTGTTTTGAACTATTAGAACAACGATGTTTCGTGCTGACCAACTCAATTTCTGGCAGCAACCTCTAGAACGGTCGGGCAGCGATTATATCTGCAAGGGAAAGTAAAAAATTATCCGCTCTTTGTTTTTACAATGTATTTACACATATGTCAGGGTTGAACAAGTTTGTCATTTCCCCACATTGTCTCCTTCCTTTTCGATGCTTTTGGATGCACAAGCTTACAATTCACTCCAAGAAGAAGATTTTAAAAGGGTCGCCCAATCATTTAAGCAATGCTTCTCCCACTTCTTTGTCCGTCTAACCTGCATAGAACACGCTGCAGTGCCTCTGCAGCTGCAATTGTTCCGCAGGCATTTTGTTAGAATTTTGAAAACTGCTGTCAAATCAAAAATTGACGTAAAACCCAGGTATCGCCTCAATATGTATAAAATATTTATAATAAAACATCAAAATTAATTCACTTACTTTATTTAAAACCAAGGCATACTTTCAGAATTTGAAATTCTGTCGATCACTTTTAAAGTTACATATTTTGTCATTGACATAAAAGATGTGTTACTCATAAAATGTTGGTGGTAATTTGGGGCGGTGTTGAGAAATTATTCTGTAGCTCGAAAAGAAAAAAAGGTAAGGAAAGGAGCGCGTTTTGCACGTCGGCCAAAATTGTGATAAAATAAAGAACAAATTGTTCTGCAAAGACTTTGTTTGTCTGTCGCATTTTTATGAACTTTCTGCACCCGGGCTCGTCAGTTTGCCAGAACCATTTCTCGATCATGCTAAGTCTTTTCTCCTGTGGTGGAGGTGGACGGCAATGCTGCTCCCTCTTCGTGCATCACGCGTGTCGAGCCTCTTCGAAGCTTCTCGATCCACTCATACACAGTTTCACGTGGTAGTGCTCTGTACCTGTATTGTTTTGTAAGCGCACGACGATTTTCAGTACCGTGGGACACCTTCCTACCCTCAAGGTGCAGAAGTGGGATAACGGATCTTTATGGTGCACTCTGCTAGCGGAGCGGCCATGATTACGCTTAAGCAGAAGCAAGAGAAATGACTCAATCCAGGTTAATCTTAGGTAACGTGGCCACAGTAGTATAAAATCTAAGCACGTATGCCGGGAAGGCATTGCAACAAACTTACCTCGTATATGTTCCTATCACACCCTCGTTATGTTCACCCTCGTATGTGTTCCTATGTAAATATGGTTTGTTTTTGTATTTCTGAGCAATACGTTTAAAATTTGTCGGAAAACCTTTTGAATCATCCTGTATACATTAAAGTCTGATAAAAAATCAAGACTGATTAAAGTGCCTTAGTTAAAATTTTTTCATGCTTCTTCAAATTTTGTTTCGATGAAATGGGCTTTTTTGTCGTTCATATCTGTTTCTATTTCAGGTATATCTTCTTTGAATAAAACTTTCGTAAAATATTCAATATTTTTGTCAACTTTTTACGTTATTTTTGTGTAGTTTCGGGTTAGATACAATTGTTATTGGAACTGTTCTGCAAAACTTCTGGTCATCGAAATCCCAGATCATTGATATATTAAACATCATATTCTGAAACTTAGTAGCCCAGTGAATTATGCTCTTTCCCTCTGTTCTAGAGTCTAGAGTTTCTTTAAACTTTTATCTTATTTTATTCACAGGAGAAAAACCTACCAATTCGACCTGGTGTCAATGCATTCCTGAGCTACAAACCAAACGACATTGCGGTAAGTTTATTTCACATACAGATTATTGTAAATTATTGTCACGTTCGGTAAATGTTTCATAATGGCACTTCCAATTAGGAAAATCATCAAAAAGGATGGTAGCGTTGGTTTGCTACGAATTGTCGCAAACCGTAGCACCAACTTGGGGAAATTGTTCAAGGATGTTTTCAGAACTCTTTTTTTAACCCGTTTTTCAATGGGAGATTGTATTGCAAGGGCCATACTTATGCAAGCTGCGCCAAACACAAGGAACATAACATCACGTAATGGAGGTAGATGTTTTAATTCATGTCGCAGTGGAGGCAACACAACTCACTTTTGGCGACGGTCCGGAAGAAAGATCTCAAGAGCAACTTCACTACATTTAGAACAATAATCAGATGACGAGGTCACACTTGAACTTGCACCCCTCTCTCTGAATTTTCACGCACGCCGACCAACAGGTCTGGTGGTTAAGGTGTTAGCCTCTAGATCCGAAGGTTCCAGGTTCGAATAAAAGTCAGTATATGGATGTTTGTAAGCGTATGGTGTAGAGACGGCTGGTTCAACTTAAATCTGTTGTGGCCGAAAGTCTTCATGTTGGATTGGAGTGGAAGATTGGAGAGTGGGGTGCCAGCTACGGTGCTACCTCGTCATCTGACCGTGGTGTTGTCCTCCGATTTTTCCCTTTGGGGATTGATCCCGGACCAACGTAAATGGTTCGTTGTGTTGCTCTAGTACGATGTTAATTAAAATTACCTTAACAAACTTATACCCCATGACAACGTGAGGGAATTTGAAACCGCGACAGATTTAACGTGCATCAGCCCTTTTACACAATGGTCTTTGGTTGGATTTGAACTCCTAACCCTCCAGCTGCTAATTCGTTACACCACCAACCGTGCTTCAATGGCTCCAAACATCTAGTAATATACATAGACAATAACAGACACACCAGGAAAGTTTCACTGGCACAGGAGAGAGATATGCATCCAAACAGGAACCTATTCTACGCATCTTACATCTCGCAAGTTGCTAACCCAGCGGAAAACCCATTGATCCACGGCGACTGCTCCAGGCTCTCGGACGCAGATAAAGTAGTCAAATGATGCAATGATGGAGATAATCTGCCGTATTTAGTTACTCGTATTATCTTTAGATTTGTCGTACTTATCCTTCCTGCATCGAGATATTCAACCTCGATCGTATAAGTGGGTGACTCCAAGGAGTTTTAGAAGCTCCTGGTGTGAGAGTTTTGTTTATACATCGTTAATAGTTGAATATATATTACCCTCCCGTTTGGGGGAGGCGGCCCCATTTGTAGAACTATTGGGTAACAATTGTTAGAACTATTAGAAAATAGGAAATATTTTAAGACAACACCTAGTTATTTTGAACCAGGATCGGTTAACGAGATCAACACCCAAGCTGGCAACCCACTTCTAAAAATCCTCTCCATGTGGACCCCGACTGAATCAACGTCCACCACGGTTATTTGCAAGATCGAGTACCGAGCTCGTAACCTCAGTTTCGAATCTACTACCCTTCAAACAGGGTGTGGCGTTTCGGGTACCACAGCAATACAATAGAGTTAGACTAGGCATATTACCTTTTAAAGTTATTTATTTCACTTAAAGGGTTTCAATTAACCAATGTGAAAACTATTTACAAAATATGTACACTGGGCAATCGATGAACGAATGTTCATAAATAACAAAAGTTTCTCATCACAGTTAGTTTATGATCGGTGCTTAACCTCACAGTATAGCTGTCTCGAGCGCTCTATCAACCACCACTTTCCCCCGTGGCTTCTGACTCTCGTATCCCTTTTCGTTTTTCCTGGGGAGCCTCCTCAAATTTGGAATGTTGACAGGGTGTTTTCCAATGACACCTGCAACACTCGTAAAAATGGTACCTCCACGCATGCGTATCCCCTCTTTGTTTCTTGGAACCGTTATAAAGTAATGTGTGACACCAGCAGGTGCAAGAATTCAGATTAACCAACCGACTGTCCGACAGATTTACTGACTTTCTGGTCTGAATTATTTCAAATTGTAACGCACGTGGTCTTTTTTTTTTGGTGGGAGGGGGAGGGTTGTCTGCTTCCTTCTGGAGTAATGTCCATGATGATCTGTGTGTCGATATCGTCTTTTTTTCCCAGACTTCACGAGGGATAGTGCGGCACTAAATTTCTAATGTGTTCCAGATCAATTTGTTGGTTATTTTGGGGGTTTTATGGTGATAAGTTCATATTTGGCCATGATGCTCCAGACACAAGACATACAACACCAAGTAATAAACACACAGACACAATGAAAGTTTTACTGACATTGAAAATAGAAATACAGCCAGTGAGCAACGCAGATCATATGCATATTAAAACAAACACGTGAAAAGGGGAGTCGTGACTCAGTGGTTTTGTCCACTGCGCTGGCTAAGGCCAGTTGCACACATCCGGTTTTTCAACGAGCGGCACCGAGGCCCAACTATGTACACATCACCGTGAAATGACGCACGTACTGATTTCGCGCCATTTGGGATACATATTCTATCGAAGAAAACGTGTTTATTTCGCTTACTTGGTGTACACAAAGTATAATTTGAAACAAAATAGAAGTTACTAGATACAACCATTTATTTATTATTATTTATATTCCCCCCCCCCCATTTATTAATGAAAACAAACAACTTCAGAACAGAGAAGCGTGTGCGGCAATCTGCGGCACCGTGGGGAATTGCGGTACAAATTCACATAAGTGGGACGTGCGGCGCCGTTGGCATGTGTGCACTACTCCATTGGATCTAATGCATCTCAGACCGCAGTTGCGTTGCGGCAGCGGCACCGCACGATGAAAAACCGGATGTGTGCACCGGGCCTAAGTCGATCTGCTACAGAGAAAACACCTATATCTTACAACCAATAACACACGCGCTCAGCTTGAAAAATCTGGGAAATTTCAGGACAAATTTCCAAATTTCAAAAAATATCAGGGAAATAATGATAATTTAAACGGCAGCTATTACCTACGTACATTAGGTACGTTTGTTCCATTTAGAGATGCGCGATTAAGAGTAATTTTGAGAATCGAAAAAATCGTATTCGCCGAAACTGTAATTATAATAAAGTTTACTGGCGAAATAATTTTTGAACACCGCGAAAACGCTCACGTCTCGTCAACGTGAGGCCGGCGATACAACTTGTGGTACACAATTTTAAATTCGTGTGAATCCTGATGTCGTTTTTGTGTGTTAAATTAATATTTGTTGATTGCAATTACATTTTTGTAGAATTTTTTATGCATATTTGCATTTGTTTTCGATGTATACTATGGTAATAAAGGGTCATATATAATAAATTCATAATCGAAATATTTTGTATTTTTTCTCTCCAGTTTTTCAATTGCTATTGCAAGAGTTCCATTAAGGGTTCAACCCTTACAATACCAATTAAATTATCTGAAAAGAAAAGGAACCAAATATTTGTGGAGAATTTTCCTTTCATCCCATCTTACACAAAATAATAAAAAATAATGTGTGGATACTGTATATCGATACCAGTGACGGATCGGAACATTATTAAGGGAATAGTTATATCAGAGAAATTTTTGTGACAGTATCAGGGAAATATCAGATAACTTTTGTTCGAGGATTTAGTTGCAACCCTGAACAAGAATAAATATGAAGAAAAAAAGGACGTCTAAATTTCGGTTCCCGACATAAAAATCGGGCAATGCAACCTGAAGCACATTGTGTGCTATTTTCTGAATACGTGCGTAAACTCATTGTGATTCATTATTTTACAGGAGCAAATTACCCTGATGGACTGGAAGGCCTTTAATGGTGTCACACGTGAGGTAAGAGAACATCCTTCGAATCTTCGCTACACCGATTTTTGCTTCGTTGACTGGTCGCATATTAAGTGTCCCCTCAATGTTGTAAATCTAGAGTGCTTGTACTCCTCACTTATCCGTCAACCTTCAACCTGACTTATCGCATCCCGGCAAGAAAAGTGACACAGTCCAAAAAATAAAATTTGTGATGCTATGTCATTGAAAATTATGTATGATGTGCCCCAGTGTTATATTGTTATTCTATAGAATCGAATAGAAGTTACCACCATAGATAATTACCTTAAATTAAAAGAAGCTTATCCTATTTAAATATTTTTTTCCTTTAAGTTGATGTTTCACAAATTCTGCGATTTTGTGTTGCTTCACTTTTCTTGCCGGGATGCGATATGTCGAGAGGTAAAGGGGTCACCTGAGGTGACAAAAATGACAAAAAGCGTCCACTTCTGAATAAACTTACCCCAGAGCATTTCTTTAACCCCCAAACGGATTGAACGTGATATCTCATCCATCACGTATTAGTATTGTGGGTAATTTATATTATCATCGCACTTGAGCAACACAACGGGCTCATGGTGACGGTTCGGAACCAACACCTGAAGGAAAATATCCGAGGACAACACCACGCCATTTTGACCAACGGGGTCAGACGAGGTCACACCTGACGAGGTCACACCTGAACTTGCAACCCAGTCTCCCAATTTCCATACTACGCCAAAGTGAGGCCAAAACAAATTTAACATTCACAAGCCCCCTCTATACACGGCGTCTTTGGTTCATTCGAACTTGCAATCCTCGGGATTCTATTCCGCTGCTCTTTCGACGGTTCTAAATTGTCCCTCATTTATCAGGATTTGGCTTTTTTTTTATGAAGACAAGGTCACGATCTGATCGGTTTTTTTAGCAACGATATATCCCTTCCAACAAAATGTCATCAATTTTGTTAATGAGAAGATACATCGCCGAGACAACCACCAATAGTGGTAATGGATTCGAAATTTGAGAATTCTATTCGAAGCGATATTTTTGCAACAATACTCGACTATAGTTACTTCTAAGCGGTCGGCTCAAAGTCTGTCCCTCTCCGGAATGCACCCCTCGTTATCTGACCGTGGTTAAAAATTACAATGGGTTGTCCACGAATCATTACCTTTGGGTTAGATCCCAGGTGACCGTCGTCAATAGCCCGTTGTTTTGCTCCAGTTCGACGTTAATTAAAATACCTACCCACCGGAATATGTTCACCACCATCAGGATCAAAAATGATCGTTCGGTCCTGGGTAATTTTTTTGCCAGGCAAACAGCCATTAACGTCACACTGCAGCAACAGTTGTTAGAGACGGTCTGCTGTTCATCCAGAAGAGAAATATCCCAGGACAACACCTCGTAATTTTGAAATACAAGCATACGGTGAGGTCGACACCTGAGCTGGCACCCTACTACCGAAACTTCCATGCTACTCCAGATTAAGCAACGACATATTTAATTTACCCGAGCCCCCGTCGGACTTAATGTTCCGCGGACCGTCAATTGTGCGTTCGTATTGCTACCCTTGTTAATTCAGTTTCCGAAGCTTTTACAATATTGATTATTATTCAGACTGAGGTTTTTTTAGTACTTACACTGTCTTCGTTTTTTAATAAAATGTGTTTCCGATGTTTCAGGAGGTAAAGCACGTCTTGGAGAGAGATTTTCAACCCATTCCTAACATCTCCAAGATGCTGAAAGGATTTACTTTTGTGAGTAGATTTTCAGACAGTTCTTTCCAAACTTTTTTAGTTTAACGACTCTGTACCTGAACTCAATTTTATCGTGTATGAAATTATATTCTTTTGCATATTTCCTTCGAGTGTGTATATTATTGCGTATGGTGAAACCACTAATATTAATATTAGTGACTTTCTGTGTTACATGAATACGTATACAGGAAACAGATATGTAACCTCATTTGTTTAATGCAGTGGTAGGCAACATCATTATTCCAAAAGATCCAAAAATGAGCAGATAACGATTAAAATATCTTTAGAGAGATACATTTTTTTTCAAGAACTATGTTTCTAGGAGTCGGTTTAAACTAGCTACTAACGTTAAATAAAAATCAAGATATCATAATAAAATCTTATTATTCAGTCTTATTTATTGAAATATTATTATCAATAAATCAGTCTTATTTATTGAAAAAACATAATTTTTTTACATTAAAATGAAATATGACAAAACACGTATTTAATGTGAACAATGGCCTTGCATTTCCTTGGAAAGTTTGTATAATTCATATTCGTACGTCGTTGTTTTTTATTTCAAGAATGATTCCAGGTTCTCTTCAATAAGACGATTTCTCAATTTATTTTTGATACGTTCATGCTTGAAAAAGATTATTTGCATGAATATGTAGAGCAAAAGAGTGAAAGAACAGAAAATTCTAGTTGTTTTAACTGATCATACGAGTCAGGAATACTATTCCATGCATTGTAAATTATCTCTTATGTCTTCTATCTCCAGGTCTTTCAAAACAGGCCACTTTTCTGTTACCTAAGATCACATTTATTTATTTTTTAATTTTTCCATATCAGTATTATGGCGTTGAAACTTCGAGATCCGTAATTACTTGTTTTTTCACCCCAGTAATTGTGCAAATGTCAATATTAAAACGAGAAAAATTCAATTCTGTTGCGTCAACCCTGAGAGGTTTTTTAACATAAGACAACGTCGCTATGCAATTTTTGAATTCCTGAAACATCCGTAGAAAATCTTCATATTTAAAATTGTTGTTCTGAAGTAGAAAATGTCAATTACCGAGGTATTTTCATGGCAGTGTTTCAGCAGTCTTGGAAAAAGATTGAAGGTTCTCTTTTAAATTCTTCAGCAAAAAGGGATTATTTGTTTTCAAATAAAATGACTTCTTCCAGTATCAAAAAAATTGTGTTTCCTTTAACCTGTAGTTTACGATTAGGATTATGTAAATAAGACGTAACGTTTATCATGAAATAAAATTTTTGGATCCACTGATCATCCGTTTGTTTAGGATAGACAACATCCTTCATAAGTAGAAATGCTTTAATTTTATATAATAAGGAAGCGAAATGTTTTATCCCATTTGCTCTTGAAAGCCAACGTACTGTATTATGCAGAGAATTAATCTGCGTGTTCATTCTCCATTTCAACTAAAAATTCCGTGAAAGGGCGATGATAAAAGAGCTTTAGCTACAATTGTATTCACAATCTTATTCACTAATTCCGTAACATTGCACATTTCTGGAAATGTATGTGCACAAAGTTCTTCTTGATGAATGATGCAATTGTAAATAGATATCTCGTGATTAACTTTTTCTTTCGAAATAGAAATAAATCTTTTTCTCACTTCAGTCATACTTTTTGCCACATCTGTTTAAATTGAAAAAATTTCATCGAATGGATTATGATGTGTCTCCATTTTTTGTTCCTTAGTTGTTGTATCTCTGTTAGTTGTCTATGAGTCTTAACGCTGTTTGTATCGTTCTCTATGCTTTTCTGATGCCATGTCTCTTAATAATTATTAATTGTCTTGTAGGACTTGGAGTAACACTCTAATTTCTTCATTACAAGTCATAACATATTCAAATTAAATTTAATATTTAATCTAACTACATTTGTAACCCTCCAAATCGTTTCGACGAGATTTCTCGTCCATCGAAACTTAATACATTTTGATAACGACGAGATATCTCGTCCTCAAGACATCGCCGAAATTTTGATAAAAGACACGATCAGGTTCTGCTCGGTTTTCTAATGAAGAAATATCTCGTCACTCAAGATCTGCTAATGTTTTTGCTAGTAACGAGATATCTCGTCTCGTCAACCATTAGGAAGGTTAATAAGTGTATCACTTTGTTTACATGAACAATTTAGCTATTATTTAACTATTATTATTATTTATTATTACACTATATTAGTTACTACAATATATATTTAATTTTATAGTTTAACTTATTATACAAAAACTTTTAAAAGCGGTAACTAATGCCACGGGAAATTTAATGTGCACCACCCCCGGTGGTCTTTTGTTGGATAGAGTTTGGAAATCGCAACCTTGCAGTTGCTGCTTCGAACTGGGCAACCGCGGCCCCTCAGTTATTAAGAACTTCGAATAAAATTTAAATAAAGATAGACTGTTGCGTATCTAATTTTCGGGCTGCGAGTTCGAAACCATCCAAAGACCATCGTGTACAAAGGGAGATAGTGCAAGTTAAATCTGTCGTGGCATCAAATGTTCTCCGCTTTGAGGTGTGGAAATTTGGAGAGTCCGGAACCATATCAGGTGTGACCTCGCATTCTGACCTGATTTAAAACGACGTGGTGTTGTGTAGGATTTTTACCTTCGAGATTGATCAGTAGCGCGTTCCTTATAACTTCCTAGGTACAACTGATGTAATGGCAGTTGACTAAATTCTTTCTTGGCGCAATCCTGATACAATTGCTGTACCAGCCGTAGTCTAAAGGTTAAAGGTACAAAGGATGTACAGGCCATTGTATCAATTCTTTCATGACAAGATCATGGTACAACTGCTGTACCAACTTTAGTCTAAAGGTTAAAGGTTTAATTGATGTACTGGTCATTGTCTAAATTCTTTCTTGGTGCGATATTCGTGCAACTGATGTACCAACTTTATTCTAAAGGTTAAAGGTTCAACTGATGTACTGGCCATTGACTAAATTCTTTCGTGTCACGATCATAGTACAACTTGTACTGCCCGTAGTCTAAAGGTTAAATTTATTGTGCTGTTAACATTAACCGAAATACTAAGTTGTGGTTTGTTTTATAAAGCATTTGTACCAATAGAGAGAGAGAGAGAATCCGTTTGAATAATTTTTTTCCTTATTCAACAGGTGAGAACCTGGGTTCGGGAAACCGTACTCAGCGCTCCAACCGTAGAGCTCAGAGCCTCAGTGGTGGAAAACTTCATCTTGCTCGCATGGCGACTCTACAAGCTGAGCAACAGCCATTCAGCAAAGGCTGTGGTGGAGGGTTTGCAGTTCGAACCCATCCTGCGTCTTGCTTCAACATGGAAGGTAACTCTCTTGCCAGATTAGAGCATATTTCTCAAACTGTTTTATTGTCCGCGGGTAGGTACGTAGGTAAATGAATTAGCGTCTCACTAGAGCAAAACACCGGGCTATAGTGTTGACGATCTGGAATAATATTTGAGGAACACGACGCCATTTTGAACCACGGTCAGATGACGAGGTTACACCCGAGCTGGTACCTCACTTTACAAAATTCCCCACCACGCGAGGATATTTGTGGTCACAACGGATTCACTCGCACCGGCCCCTTAGTACACGCCAGTCTTTGGTCGTATTCGAACCCGCAATCTTCTGGATACTAATTCCTTAATCTTCCATCCGGATTACCGTGGAATTGTGCTGCCAATTTGTTTGTATTAGGCTCTAGTTTTAGTTAGGTGTTAGTTAGCCTCTTAATCCAAAGGTTCCTGCATCGAATCCGGTTCAGTGCATGAATATTTGCAATCGTAAGGTGTAGAGGATACTGTTGCATCTTAAATCTGACTTGACCAAAAGTCCTCAAGTTGGGTTGATGTGACAATTTGGAGAGTGGGGTACCAGCTCAGGTGTTGACTCGTCATGTGACAGTGGTTCAAAATGACGTGGTGTCCTCGGCTCTTTCCATTAGAGGATTGATCTCGGACCGTCGTCAACAGCCTTTTGTGTCGATCTAGTACGACGTTATATAAAATTACCTTACCTTACATGTCTAGTATATAGCCGACGCAACATAAATTCAATTGGAATAAGACTCTAAATGTTGGTGGAAGTGCCTCTGTAGGGTGTATTGCGCCATTTTGCACCACTCAAAAGACGCTCAGCAGTTGGAGTATAATGTTTTCCTTCCCGGCATGAACGAAGGCTGCACAACCATTTCGGCTTCGATGTTTTAATTTCATTAGGTCGTTATTCGAACACAATTTTTCTTTGTGAACAATATTTTTTATGAAAGAAATGGCAACTCTTGGCAAATCCGAAAACAAGATATCCTCTGCACTAACAAAGGAATTAGCTAAAATATCGCCAAAAAAAAATCTGGTATATAGAGGGTGTTCAAAAACTGTTCAGAAAAATTGAAGGGGTAAAGTACTCATCAAAACGACCAATATTTACAGTGGGACATATGGTCTCAATCCACTCAGAGAAAAGCGTAAAGTAAATTATCCCCGTTGAAGTTTCAACAGTGAAAAAAGAGATGTAACGAAATCGTAAGTTGCACAAGCTCGCGCTGATCAGCGAAAGACTCTAATGAGATGATCAAAGCGACGTCCAGGGGTTTCACTGAACACCTGCAAAGGAAAAATTGGCGCACCCTCAAGTAGATTCCTGGTGTCGTATTCATCTTGGCTGCTGTAACAAGGATTCTGGCGACAAAATCTTCCACAGATTGTGCAGTTGTCACGTACGCCAATGATTCCACGTGGCCCTACAGGAATTCCAGCGGATTTAGGTCCGGTGAGCGCGGAGGCCAAGATACAGGCACACCATGTCTTATTCACCGTATTTACTGTGATATTATGGAGAAGCACTGCTTCTCTTGCAGAGCAGAATTGGCGTCAGAAGTGAGGACTTCAGATGGTTGGACGTGTTTCTAAGTTTCACTTTTTTGAAACTCTCAGTGGATTGCGACAGTAGATTCCATTGTAAATATGGGTCGTCTTGACTTGTAGTATGACCCCTTCAATTTTTTCTAAACTGTTTACGAACACCCTGTATAGCAACAAGAAATAAGCTAAGAATGCCCCAAATTGGCACCTATAATTTATTAGTATTTAATCATTATAATTATTTATTCTGCAACGGAAAAGCCTTTACCCTAACCTTTCGTGTCTTTGAAATAATATCGACGATATTCACATTAACTGATATATTTGACGCGTTTCCTTTCTTTCCAGAAAGTGTCCTGTAAAGTAAAAAGACACCACAAGCAACTCGTAGGGGTCTACTCCTTTACCAAGCAGATCGAATACAATATGTGGATAAACTGGGATGTTTACGGTCCTAGATGTATCCCTGCCATCGGTAGGTAACAATATATCGCAAAAGATCTTTGATTGTATTTTTGTCCCAGCAAGCAGCATCGAACGAATCGATTGATACACAACGTCTTTCATTAAACTGAACGAATTGGTAGGTAACGTCGTGGACACAAACCGTAGTTTCGACGCGAATACTTGAGACTGATATTGTATTGTGGAATGAATGAAGGAGGCATGGAGAGTTTCAACAATTGCTTGGTTTATATAGTCAAAAATAAATTTATAGTTTGTACGATTAAAATTCAGTTTTTATATCAATATTGAAGGATTTATTTATTCATTAAAGGCATGATAATGTGTAGCACAGATTGGAAACTTTCGAATACCACCACTTACTCAATCCTCTCTCCAAGCAATAAAAAATTACACTAGCCAAGAGTTCGTCCAGCACTATGGAATTGCGACATATTGCCATTTTTCAAAAGGGTACCATACCGTTCCGCCATAAAACTAAGTCCAACCAAAAATAAGCCTGATCTTTTTTTATTTTGTTTCGTAAAATGTGTGAAGTTCTCACTGTAAATCAGGGAAATTTAAAAGTATATTCTTAACCCTCTGAAACGCTCACACGCATAGCCCTACATTGCAATCTGCGGTCTTCTCTGCATGACTTCTAAGCAATTTTGACCTTCTTGATAAAAATAATTTTCCCACCGTATTCTATTGCAGAACGGTCCGACTGAATCTTTCCTAAAAATTCTATTCTATCGAAAGGACCAGTACAATCGATCCAAATAATTATTTTCTGAGGAAAGGACTAATATAATATTTTTCTCAAGGTTAATAGAATCCATGGATTCTAAAGAAATATGTGATTGCTTAGTCTTTAAAATGTTGTAGTAAAATAGCAACACTACACTACGTGCAAATTTCGGAGGGTTAATATTTATTTGAAAAGGGACTTGGTCTTTGGTAGCAAAGGTACGAAATACGATAAATATTATTGCATTAATTTCTTTTAAACAAAAAATACTTTCAAGGTTCTGACAAAAAGTGATGTCAATGAGGATTTGATTCAGTTTTGAGGCAAAATTACATTTTTAAGGGCTTAGTGTTACATAGTAAGCATTTGATAGTCAACTAGCCAGACCCACACGTAACACATGTGCGCTTAACTTTCTTAAATGCATTTTAATTTCTTGCATTTCATACCTCATTTCAAAATATTGATGGTGAATATATTATCCATATTCACATAAATGTATTTTTTGTTTCTAAATTAAGTACAATTATCTGAAATATTACAGTGATTTTTCGCCAACCGCAAGCTTGCAAGATTACAAAGACGTTCAAAATGAAAGTTTGCTTTTAATCACCTGATGTAAACTCAGAAACGTAACATGTAAAATCAAAATTTCATGCATTGAAAAATTACGTAACAATCACAGTTTTTCTAAACATCTGCCAGCAAGTTTAATTAAATACGTTTCTTAAACCAATTTCACCAAACGTAATATATATAGGAGAACAAAATGTAAAGCAAAACAGAAAGTATTTTCCGCCATTGATTCTGCGTTAATCCAACTGTTCTACAATTTTTTTTTAAATGGACCACTAAAACAACAAAGAACTGAGAACATCTTTGTGTTCGCCCAAAAAACATCAAAAACAAACAAGGCATTTATTTAAAACTATATCTGACAAAACAGCGTCTGCTCTGAGTAACATGAACTTTTGAAAACTAACACCTCCCCCTTCCACTGAATGTTCTTCCAAAACAGAATTTCAATTCCAGATAAAGATATCATCAAAATTGAGGAAAGTTATATAATTGGGCGTTATTCAATAAATATTAAAATGAAAATAAATAGAAGAAACAGTCTCTAACTTGCACGATGCTACAGGTAATGGTGCCACAGTACGTTGTAAGAGTAAAGGTGCGTATACATTTGGAAGCCGCTCGTGAACCGTTCGTTGAAATTATTTCCACAACCAGTTTCCAGCGATCCATGGGAAAGGAAGGAACCTACCGCGAACTACCAGGCCCTCATTTGTCAGCAGCTACCCTTGATGACGATGGAGACTGGAGGTTCGCAAACATAAATAAAAGCAACGAACTACTCACGACGCCGTCCAAATCTGAACCGAGAACGACTTTGTGTTCGTCGAAAAGCCGACAGGACGCGGATAGCCACAAGCGGTTCACAATCCGCATGTGTGGTGCCCAAAATCCCGTCCTAGTCATAACAACTAGAGGATCGAAAACGGTTCGGCTCTCAAATGTATACGCGGCCTAACGGATCAGCAACCGTAGGGTTGTGAACTTGAATCCAACCAACGACCCTCGCGTAACTAGGAGGGGCGGGTGCACTTTAAATCCACCGTGTCCTCAAATGTTCTCATGTTTGTGTTGTTTGAAGGTTTGGGAGAGTAATGTTTCAGCTCAGGTGTGACACTGGTTCAGATTTACGTGGTGCTGTGCTCGCATCTTCCCCTTTGGGTTTATTCCCATACCGTCCCCAACACCCTGTTGTGGTGTTCCAGTGCGACGTCAATTAAATACCTACCAACCAATACGTAATGTTAATTCATCTCTACGTCACAAAGGAGCAACACAACGGGCTATTGGCGTCGGTCCTCGATCAAACCCAAAGGGAAAGATCCTAGGTAGGAGAAGAAGTAATTTTACAGCAGGGTCAAATGTCGAGGTCGAAACCCGGGCTCGCTCAAAAGAGACAAAACTTTATTGTTTTTAAACAGGAGCCTCTACTAAACGTATTCATTTATACTTTTTCAGGTAACATCGTTGAATTACCAGATATACAGGAATATCTAATCAACATAAACTACACGGCGGCGTATATGAGAAGTTTCGACAACTATGCTTTGAGGTGAGTGCACATTGTGCAAGATCTTTTCTAGAATAATCAAAACACAAAGATGACAGCCATTCCAGATTTTCGAAACACGGCTGCCTCAGCCAAACTGGTGTAAGCCGCAGCTGCATTACTACACTAATATAGGAGGCACAAAAATAAACGTTTCATCCCATGTAGTGCATAAGAAGTATGTATGATCCCATGTAGTGCATAAGAAGTATGTACGATCCCATGTAGTGCATACTTCGCAAACCAACACCACGGGTAACACCGCGATGGCCTCGTCATTGTCAAATGCTGCCAAATTCGAATTGCGAAAAGATCCAATCGGCGTGACGTCACATTCCCTTGCGAAAATATAAATATTTTACTGAAAAATTATTTATTAAAAGAAAATCAAACGTATAAAGTATCTTTCGGGTGTAAAATTATACGCAGATTTTCAATCAATCTTTAATGATCCCGAATTCACAAAAAAAAAAAAGAACTAAACAATAACAGCCATAAATTTTTTTTATTTGATTTGCTTTCCTTCGCTGGAATCTTTTGAGCGCAAGAAATGGAACCTGTGTTTTTTCGAACACAATCGAGCTAAATTTATATATTTACCATAATTTATAGCTTACATTTTCTTTACAATGAATTAGTTATATATAGTGACACAAATTTTTCGATTAATCCTCTAAGAACCGCCAATGGTGCAGTGCTGCTTCGTCTATTCCTTATATATTTAATTGGTCCTTTATTTTGAATAGAATCTTTTTGAAATATTCTGAAGCTCTTTTCTTTAGAATGGAAACATTTGGGAAGATTTTATAAGTAATTTCTAAGATAAGACTATATTCCCTTGGAAATATTCTATTTCTTCTTACCTTGAAATATGATCCTTTGGGAGGATTTCATTGGTCCTTTCCTTACATCAGATCCTTTTAAAATATTAGGCTGATCTTTTCCTTGGACAGATTCTACTGCTCACTTCCACCTCAAAGAATAAATTGGTGTCCCTTGGAAAATTTTCTCTCAACGCTATAGCTCTACTCTTTCAATTGAGCTAACGAGGCCGATTACATAAGAGATGGTATACTTATTTTCGGAAAATTTTTTTAATTCCATTTATGAACTTTATATTTTACGAGCTTTCATCACTTTGGATGTTTTGATAAAAACGAACATCGACAGTAGTAGTTTCTTGTCAATATCAGTAATGCTAACATTTATGTAACCCATTGTCGATTCCCTAATATTTTACGTATTCTTTTCGTGGACACTCTTTTGCATCTTGATATGAACGGGAATGTCTACACGTCAATGATAATGTAAAATAATATTCATATTCAAACTTCTCAATAACACATTTTGGTGCCCTTAATATTCTATGTGACTTATTCTTTATTCTTTTTTCAGTCTGAGCTTGAGCATCGAACCAGAACAATAGCTGCCATATATATTTTTTGAGTACAGAAAAGAGCCTACAATAGCCATCAAATAAACACTCCTCCAAATCATTTGAAATAAGATTTGAAAAGAAATTCCACTTCAGACCTGAGGTTTAAAGACAGCCAACCTCCAACCATTCCGGTAAGGATTTAAAATACTTTCATTCAATTTATAATCAAGCTGATTTAGACTAAATATTGCTTTCAATGTGTCAATGGCATCTCATAATACAAATCTGTCTTTCCATACATGTAATACCTAATAAATACATATTTATTAGTAGTTAGATGTAACTTGTGATGTAAAACGTTTCGCAAGTTTAGTAGTCCATCAAGCATGGCAAATGCCACGGTAGCCCAATAGGATCAGCAATCGGCGAGTTCGAATAAAATCAAAGACTGCCGTGTACAAAGGGGACTGGTGCACGTTAAAACTGTTGTGGCAGCATCACGTCGGCGTTGTGTGGAAATTTGGAGAGTGGGGTGCCAGTTCAGGCATGATTAAGTCATATGACCATAGTTAAAAAAAACGTGTTGTTCCCCGATTTTTCGGTTTGTACCCAGACTGTCGCCAATAGCTCGTGCTGTTGCTCGAATGCGACGTAATCTAAAATACCTACCTACCCTCAAACAGAGCCAACGAACAGCTCGAAGCTACCAGTTCCTAGTTTCCCTGACAACGAGCAGGCGCGTACGGCCAGCACCACTTAGGGACGCAGAGATGCCAACATGCGATGGAAGTTTTGAGTATAACAAAAGAAAAAAATCCGTAGTTTTCAGAATTTTTCAGTAGTCAAATAAAAGTTTAAGAAATCGGCTTGATTAACACTCATATATCATTAATTCAAATATTTAATTACAAATTTGAAACATATCCCCAGCACATTATATTATTTATAATTAGTAAGGTATATCATACATGAAAACGTATATACAGGGTGTTTCGAAACTCATGTGCGAAAATATAAGGGGTGATAGAAAACATCTAAACAAGCAATTTTCACCATACAATACATGGGTGGAGGGCAAGCAGTGAACATGTAACCGCCGTTACAGTCACGTGACAGTACGAAACACCATACGGATAGAAGAGGTACTAAATAATTTTATTGACAGCATGTGTGGCAAATTACCGAAACTGCTCAAAAGAGCAGCCACCTGCTGTAATGTAGGCTTTACACACACATGCGAAGTAGCAAGTGGCGCACTTTTTCAAACACAAACGGCATTTCTCGGACTGAACCGGCAGCAACAGCAATCCTGGTAACTAGGTGGTCGTTGTAGTCCATAGGCCTTTCATAGACAAGACTTTTCAAATGGCCCCACAGGAAAAAGTCATGACAGGAGAGATCGGGTAGGCGTGCCGGCCAAGGTGTGAGCCTACCACGACCAATCCATCGCCCTGTGAATTTAGCGTTTCAAGCGCTCCGCATATCCAAGCAGAAATGGGTGGTGCTCCGTCATGCTGGAACCATATACGTTCTTGTAAGTTGGCCGCAGCAGGTTGAAGTGAGTCTGGCAATACCTACTGTAAAAATGTGAGGTATGCTCTGGCGTCCAGTCATAATGGCAGAAGATATGGGCCGAACAAATGGTCACACACAATTCCAGCCTCAACATTTACGCTGAAACGCTTGTAACACGTATGACGGCGTGTGTCGTACGGATTGTTAGATGCCCACACATGAAAATTGTGCGTATTAGAAATGCCTTCCCGAGTAAAGGTGTATTCATCCGTGAATACCACATACTGCACTGTTAGCTGTTGCCAACATGCAAACTCGACACGTGGCGCATAATCTGCAGGTATCAAGAATTGCACTTTCTGTGTAATCCTTCGTCCCGTAGTACTCGCCAAACAATCGAGTGGGGCACATTTACGGCACGGGAAACCTTTCGCCATCTAATACACCACTCTTTGCAGAATGTCTACAAATTTTTGCAAAGGATCCCGTTTCGTACAGGCACCGATGCAATCGCTCGAACATTTTTCGGTCTGGCATGTGTTTCCTCGGGAAACGCTGCATGTAGAGTTTTTCAGTTTCGTGACCATTCCCATTCGCAAGACCATACATAAAATGTCCGCCTTCTCCTGATTACTGTGCGTCGTCATGTCTTCTGAAATCCATGGTAGAAAAATGACGATGTGTAAGAAAACTCGCGTTTTATGATTTCCATTACAGCGCCGTCTAGCGCTTCACCGCTTGCTCTCCGCCCTTAGATTGTATGATAAAAATTGCTGGTTTAGATGTTTTCTATGACCCCTTAAATTTTTGCAGCTAAGATTTGAAACACCCTGTATAGAAAAGAATAATTGTGTATGAAAGAATTATGTATAAAAAAACATCGAATAATTAAATTTAAGCACTCTCTCCCATTCCCCCACCCCTTTTACCAAAAGAATAAGAAGAAGAAGAAAAAAATACAGAAATACTAATTGATGTGTAGTGAAAAATAAATAAAATTGATTTTTTTCCGTAGAAAAATTATCGATTCCCTAATCCATAGTACCCGATTCTCTTCCGTAGATACTACGGAGAATCAGAAGCAGTTAGTATGTCTGGGAACGGCCCTGCTATTTGCTTGCGTCCGTAATTTTGTATCCATAATTTTTCTGTTCTACACACCGAGTCCAAAACTCGATTCAAAGTCCGTCGGGAGGTGGTTCCTTTAACTGTCGTGGCCTAAAATGTCCTCACGTTGACGGGGGTGCCAGCTCGAGCTTTCTACTCGTCATTTAACCGTGGTTCTAAATGACGAGTGTCCTTAGCAACTTTCACTTCGGACTGATACCAGACCGTCGTCAATAACACGTTGTTTTGATTCAATGCGACGTAAATTCAATTACCTACCCTTCCTATACACATTTATTTTAATTCCAAAACTTTCTTTTAGACCATTTCTATGTGTTACGTGTGGCCATTAATTTACTATCTCAAACAACCATTGCAAAGTCACATTTTTTTTAAATGATATGTGTTTAATTCAAGGACAAAAAAACATTTTGATATTTTTCATGTGTTTAAAGATTTTAAACATGTTCTATCAAGATCTTTAAAAAAGACAACGGAGGAAAGAATAGTTGAAACTATTTCGTCCAAAATAGTGTAACTCATGTGCATATTTTTGTTCTCTTCCAGTGAAACCAAGAGCTAACCCTTTAACACCTGTCAAGTGACGACGGGTATCCGTCAGAAGAGGTCCGCAGCTGCACCCTTGTGTTCGTGCCCAACCTCCTCTCTGTAAATAAGTCAAAATTCCTGCCGGACATGAGGGGGCACGCTGTGGGGTTTCAGAAAGACGGATGTACCGTTCGGGTTCAAGCTGGTTCATTATTCTAAACCATTCCCGTGTTACTTGGCCATTAATTTACTACATCAGTCAATCATCACAAACACCAAACTTTTTCCCATACGAATCCTGTGAAGATGAAGCGAAGTACGATTGAAGTAAGGCATCAATTTATTTCAACGATCACATAGTTTAGACTGTACAGCAAACTTTTATTTGAACACTATTATCGTTAAACCTGAAGTGTAATAACACAATCCCAATTAAGGAAACTAATTTTTATTTAGTGAAGCTTTTTCTGGCGAGAGATCAATCATTGGATTTTTTTCTCCCAAAATAAGCAAATTTGGAACGAATTATTAGTTTTATTACTTTTTACCCCAGTTGGACAAGTATGATTGCAGGCAATTAACCACTTGGGTACATTTGACGACCGAGACTCGCCATGCATATGTTTTTCCTAAGTTACGGATGTCGAGTCTAATTCGTCATTCAAACTAGGACACAATTAAACACGTACATTCTTGTTCATGGCAAGAGTGATTGGTGTGTTACGAGACTGTCCTTGAATCAAATTATTCAATCGCTCTCTACAAAAATATACTTTATTTTATTTGATTAAATATATAGAAGTATTTACACGGCTGCGTTATCAAATATTCTTGTTTTGGAATGAACCAAGAGATCAGAAGCTGAGCGATCTCTATCATACTGTTGCCCTTCTTATCAAACAAAAATATACGAAACTATGGCAGTAACTAGTGTGCAAACGATAATACAAAAATATAACAGTAACTAAAGTGCAAAAGATAATTCGAGCTACTTTTTTAAATAAATGTGTACCCCAGGGGTTAACATGGTTTAGGTATATATTCAAGGACTAAATCAATTTTGATATTTTCCACGTGTTTGAGGAATGTTCTAGGTGATCTTTACAAAAGACAACGGAGGAATGAATAATTGAAACTATTTAGTACACAATTGTGTAACTCATGTGCATATTTTTGTTATCTTCCAGGGAAGCCGAGAGCAAGCCCATTAACACCTGTCAAGTGACGACGGATATCCACCAGAAGAGGTCCGCAGCTGTACCTTTGTGTTCGTGCCCAACCTCCTTTCTGTAAATAAGTCAAAATTCCTGCCGGACACAAGGGGGCAGGCTGTGGGGTTTCGGAAAGACGGACGTATCGTTCGGGTTCAAGCTGCTTTCATTTTGGGTTGGGCAGAAAATGTATGGAATATTTCAAGACCTAATAAAAACAACTGTCAACCCTGAACCGACTCGTGTCTCCTTCAAGATTATTGAATTCATTTTCTAATCATAGCTTAACCCTTCAAGTGGTTTCGACAAAACATATCGTCCACCGAGATATGATCCATGTCGCTAGAGTTAATTCGCTCAGTGATAATATCTCGCCAAGATATTGTTACCGAGATCTGTTCAATATACTTCAAATGGCCAGATAACTCATCCATTAAGATCTTCTCAGCTTTACTAATGACGAGATACCTTGTTGAGACAACCACTAAGAGGGTTAATTTAGGTTCACTTTTCCAGCTGAAGAAAAATTAACTTCCTTTTAAGTTTACATTTCACACAGATAAACCTTTCAAATGCACACTGGACAGAAACTTTTACTGAGGTTCAAGCAACACCTCCTATAGATAAGAAAGCCTCACAACGGGAGGAATGACGTCACGACAGTTAGGCTTTCCAGCCAGTATGAAACGTAACCTACGATTCTCGCTGCTTTTGGAAAGGATAAACTATAGTTGATTAAACTTAATCTTTGTTTTCCGTACGGTTAATCAATCAGGTGCATTCTAAAACGTGTTTTTACGGACTCGGTACATCTTAAGTGATTATATTTGTTGCAAAAACCTAGATTATTAACCATCGAAACGTAAATATCTGAAGCATTTATAAGTGTTTAGTTGATAACATATAAATAAATTTAAAATTTGCCCCGTTTCTTTTGATTTAAGCGAAAAAACACTGCAGTTAGAGAAAAAGGAAATGAAGGACTGAAATATAATTATTGAGGACGTTAATATTAAAAACTAAATATATATCATCACAAACAAGGTGAATAAAAATCAAATCTATCTGGTTTTTTTAATCAATTCTCTACAAACTTTTAATATTTTATATATTATTTACTAATAGAAAACTATCAAAGTACTCTCTCTGTTTGGATAAATACAAGAACAAATACAATTTAAATTACATTTGATGATTTGATGGCATGAGTGCAAAATATCTCCTCTACCCCTAAAATGTTTAGACAAATCAAAAAATGCCAATGAAAATTTTAATTGCAGTTTCAAAAGTTGTTTAGTTTATTAATTATTAGATTCTACTGGTGTAATAAGATACACTTATAATTTCTTTTATTTGGTACTGACTTTGTCCGTTTTAGGGTAAATGTTAACTTGCAAATACGAAATTACATAAAATGATCAAAATATATTACCAAATCTATATTAAATAAATTTCTAAACAACCAAATGTGCCTTCTCTCTCTTATTAGGAAAAATTACTTAAAAACTTAAATGTGAAAAATGTATTCTTGATTTAATTATTCATGCAAATAAATCATGACAGAAAATAAAAATACACGTAACAGATTTCAGTGAAACAAAATCTTTATTCAGTGGTACGTAAGATATGAATGCTTACAAGAAATATTTGAATGATTATTATGAACACCAAAGCTTTGATATATTTTAAAGCTGATTTAGAAGTATGTTCAGAAACATTTTTCAAAATGAAACTACAAAGATATTTTAGTTATACAATACAGATAAAAATAGAACTATATACATAAAATGTTAAAATATCTGATAATAACTGACTTTATTATTAAATTATGAAACATTTTAGCACTTTTAATTTCCAGATATGCATAAAAAACTCATTTCATGAGATCCAAGCTCATTATTCATTACTCTCTTTTTAATAATAGAAAGAAATCAAGCAGCACCAAAATTTTAAAACATCACCAGTATATAGTGCGACATTAGTTTTTTAGATCTTCAGTTTAATAAAATATACTTACTACATGGTGGTTTTATGCACAAGCGAACAGTTTCTATAACAAACCACATAAATCAATTTGAAGTGCAACGCATATAAAATGAGTCATTAAGCAAGTTGCTCAGGCTGATCTTAAGACAAAAAATACCCATATCATAATATCCATTATTTTAATTATAACTTGGTGAAATGAAAAAGACTGAAATATACTCAATTCTGTCGGACTCTGGCAAGTAAGCACGTCACATGATTTCAGATGACTCTTGTAAGTTTAGGTGACAGCAGTGATTTCTAGTTTGCGATAAAAATAAATTCTTATGGTGCAAGCAAATAGCAGCCTTTCATGTAGCAAAATTATACCTTCCTACAAGTGGACTCGTAACTGGTCACTTGTCTTCTCACCAGAGCTGCACAACTTTAACAGCTATTAATAACAAAACAAATCAAAAACTATCTAGACAAACAAAAGGATATACCGAGCAAAAGAGAAAACAGATGACGTGAAACACTTTTGTGTGTGTGTGTGTGTGTGTGTGTGTGTGTGTGTGTGAGTTTTAAAATAACAAAAATTTAAAAAACTAAGGACTAATATTTGTTCATATATAACTGGCCCTTCTTTAAATGCAAATAAAGAATTTCGGAACGTTAATAAATAATGAACGCCGTCAAACACAAGATTAGATCGCTGCAAACACATATATACAGACATATAAATTTTTAAGTCTTCTGGTTAATTCATATATGGTTCAGATATGTAGACAAGGCATATTTTTAATATAATTTACAATTACACATTGAAAACATTGTTTTAGAAGTAATTTCGGAACTTCTGCATTACGAAAAGCTCCTTGCATAAAACATTTTGAATACTGACAGCATTAAAATTGTTGTTGCAGTTGCAATTTTTCACTTTTTTGAAAAGTTTTAAGGTACTGAGAGAGAAAGATTTTAAAATTTTGGTGCTGAAAATGTATTTGCAACATTTTAACACACTACTTAAATATTGTGGAAAGTTTTAAGGCATTGACAGATTTTTAAACACTGACAAATATTGATCTCGTTACGTTCCCAATATTTTAACGCATGTCTTGCACTATTACAGCTATATATATAATTATCTTACGTGGCACGCAAAAAAGACGTTATTTGTAATCGCGTTTTGGCAATACTGTACGATTGTTTGTTTATCGCTAAGTCTCGCGCATCGATTGAATTTATAGCGTTTTCGGATGAAATTTTATTGAAAAAAAAAAAAAAATTTAATGAGCTGTTGCAGTTAGTTTATAATAGAAATCAAAGAAAGCGGAGGATCTTTTCAGGGCCATTTAAAAAACAGTCCTTTTCAGGACCAACAATTATAGTTCAACAAGACGCTTGCACTACAACTTTCGGCAACAAACTCAATGAAAAAGTGTGGGTCGTTTGAGTGCTGGGAAAATGTACACACAAACATCATGCTGGGTATTCAATTTCCAAAGCAACGCTCACATTTCGAGTCAAAATTTGCACAAAGTTTTCATTTGAATTCTGATTTTAGAGATACTGTACATATTTTTTCTGTAATACAGCAAATTTAGATTTGAAAAACATTTTTTTGGAAACATATTTTGTAAACAATCCCTTCTGCTAGGACACATGTCTTCATTGAGGCGAGCGAAGCGAGCATAGGTTCGCGCAGCGAACCAGTGAGGAATGCGAAGCAATCCTCCGGGGGTTGGCGAGCGTTAGCGAGCAGGGGGCAGACCCCCTAGTATACAATATTTTAATATGTCTTGAGTATTTTGGATAATATGCAACTGAATATAGCTAATCAGATATCTTCGAATTTTCTAAGAGAATTTCAAGACAGGTATAGGTTAAAATTACTGCTTTAAAAAGAAAGAAACAAAATTATTAAACTCTTTAAAAGTCGAAAACTTCATATTAAACTGTAATAGATAGTCGAAAAAAAATTTGAAACTTGGGTTCATACTAGGGTACTACAACCTCCACCACAAGATAACCGTTAAAAACATAAATCTTTTGAAAATAAAAAAGTTCATGAAAAAATAAAATATCACACTTAAAAATGTTACAGAAGGAGTCATTTTATAGCACTCAAATTATAAACTATATATAGATTCTGGCTAGTATATTAAAGTACAAAATGAAATGCTCTAATCCAAACGACAAATACAAACCATGTGATTTATATAGTATTGAAGTAAATAAAAATACAAATAAATCATTCTGATTAAATAGATTATTAGCAATTATAGATATATCTACAGATCCTACTATTAAAGCTACAGTGTACTTGTAAACTCTTCCTTTTAACAGAGAAAAATATTCTTTCTTTAAACTCAAGTCAAAAATGTATTTTCAAGATTGCTAACTGTAAAGAAATAATGAATAATATTGAAAAATAATAATTTTTGTCATGTAATAAAAATAAATTTTTTTACAAGTATATAAGTTACTACCTTTCACAGAGTGGAGGTATTACTATTACCATTGAGTTATTACAAAAATATGCTCAGTAGTCTGGCATTTTTAAGGTTAAATTTAAAGGTCTCACTCTTTTAAGTTAGTTCTTTGAGTTAATCAAGCAAGCATTGTCAAGCAACTGGTTTGATGAAAAAATTCGTTCAGTATTTTACAGACAAAATGTGAAGAAAAAAAAATTTTATTAACTAAAGTTCTACGCCAGATCAATATCAAAAACAGATTTATTATTCCATTATTTACCATTTGTTTATATAATTATTTTTTTTTAACAATTAAATATTTCATTAAATAAAATCACATTTAAGATATCGATCTGGTGGAAAATTTTCCGCAGACTTGAAATCCGTTGAAATTTTTAATCTGTTAATGCCTGTGAAAATTTTTTGTTTGTTTTGCTTTTTCCGATTTAATCGTTTGGCGCAGGAAATGAAATAATGCCGCGACAAGAGAAAAAACGTTCCCCAACTGTTTGAGACCGCTATGACCATCGTCATGTAAATGGCGGCCCTGGTAATTTTCGTTTCGCTCACAAACAACGCTCTCTACAAAACCAACGGCATCAGTTTGTATAAACAATAGGGTGGAGCGAAAAACACGAATTTCGGAAATTGAAAACGCCTATGGTGGGAATAGTTGGGGACTACCATGCTTATTAACAATACAAAATATGAGCTAAATCAATTAATATCTTCAGGTGCCCAAATCACTTTGAAATTTCGAAATTTTGCCAATATTTTCACAAAAATAATAATAACGCATTTAAAAAAATTTAATACATCTTATTTAAAGTCATGGGTGGATGAAATGAACTTCCCTGCGTGTAAAAAAAAAGTTTTACACTTAACATTATCCCGGAAAATTAAAAAATTCCCCTTTTTCTAGAGCGTCATCACGCGCGTCTCCACTCCTCTCAATAGACTCATCATTGCGACCACGCGTTTACACGGGCGCTTCCCCTTGCAGCTCTTCGCTTTTTTTTAATTATGAAAACAACCCAGAACTTAGCACGAGGAGATGGCTGCATATCGAGTTCCACCCCCCTACCCTAAAAATTTCAATAGCTTACACTAAAAAATTAAGTTGAAGTTACTGGCAAGTGGTTTAGCTTAAAAGTGGTTGATATTGACTTTTGGTTTCAAATCTGGGTAAAGCAAGTCTAGAAGCAATTCTTGACCGAATAAATCCATCTCGTGCCTCTGTACCACATACTGTACTATATGCTTCAGTTACTAATTTAACGCAACGTTCTACTACTTGTGAATGGCATGGAAAGTTAAACATGTTACTATTGGTTGGAACGTCTAGAATCATAGACTTGAGTTGATCATCAGAAAGAGATACTGTAAGTGGTGGATCTGTAATGGAATCTGATTGCCATTCAATTAAATTTATGTAATCGTCTGCTTCGAAGTTTAACTTGGGAATTTGGAACTCTCGAATATTCTTTTCGACTTTATTTTTTTTGTCTTCATTTTAAATTTTTCTGAGGCTCAATTCTCTGACGTGTTTTCTATCATCAGCTAACATTGCCAAAATAATATTTTCTGGATGGGCATAATAAGCATTTCTTATCTACAACAATTTTTATATCCTCAGGCTAAAATCTCGATTTATTTAAAATCTCTCTATATTAAAAAAAAGTTACCGCCGCCGCCGCCGCCGCAGAATTGAAATTTTTGTTGTTTAGCTCCATTCTTAGACGGTTTCCCGAGAAAGTACTGATCGCAAAAATATGAAATTAACATGCTTTGTTCTTCATCGTATTCCCTGGATAATTATTAAGATTTTTTTCCGATGCGGCTATTAGTTTAGGTTTTATTAAGTGTTAAAGTTGAAGAAGTGAAATTTCTTCCGCGAGTGAGCAAAACACATTCAAAATTTCAGTCTTTAGTCGTGAGTTTTTTTTTAAGAGTACCTCTCAACGTAAATTTTTGCAGCTCGTCGAGTTTTTTTTTAAATTTAAATGTGGTTCTTGATAATATTTTTTTGAAATTCGGGAAAAATCGGGACATTTTTGTTACTTTTTTTTAAAACTGCCGTATCTATATCTAATTACTATTAGTTTTTAATTTTTAAAAAATCGCAGTATACCTCAGAATATACTCTTTCTTACGGTACTATTATTTTTGAAATCGGTTAATAATTAAATTGGATGCGATCAAAAGTTCGTGATACAAAATTCGGAATCTTCGGATATTTTCGCTACGTTTTGTTAAAACCGTTATGTCTACGGCAAAAACCATTATTTTTTAAATTTGAGAACATCACTGAATACACTACATTACACTCTTTCTTATGGTACAATTATTTTTCAAATTGGTTAATAAACAAAATCGATGCAATTAAAAGTAGGTCATACAATTTTCGGAACTTTCAGATCGTAACTTCCGATACAAAACTAAAATGGTCATATCTATATAGTATTACTGTTAGTTTTTAATTTTAAAAATATTGCAGTATACCTCACAATGTACTCTTTCTTACGGTACAATTATTTTTAAAATTGGTTCATAAATAAATTCGATGCAATCAAAAGTTGGTGACACAAATTTCGTATTTTTCAGTTCGCATAGCTGGTTCCGCAAACAGCAGTGGGTTGCATTTTCTACTATCGGGTTTGCCAGATATCAAATTTATCGTAGCAACAATTGCCATAAAAACGATTTCTTTTTATTTGGCGAGGAAAAAGGCTCGCTTTTTTCCCTCTGTTCTCAAGACAGTTTACCGACAAAGTACAATCGTAAAGTTTTGATATTAACACTGTTTACTTAAAATTGTACAGGGAGCAAGATACAGAAGATTTTTTACTGATGCGGCTATTAGTTTAGGGTGCATTAAGTGTTAAAGCAAAAAAAGTGAAATCAATTGCGAAAGAAGTATTGGTTTGAGAAAGCAAACCAAACGGGATTGCGTAGCAATCCCCGGGGTCGGCAAGCGTAAGCGAGCAGGGCGCGAAGCCCTAGCTGTGACGTCATGTATCGGAAAGTGAAATCAGCATAATACGAATTATTCAGATAGTTTCACTCTGTGAAAGGAATGTTGGTTTGCGAAGCAAACCAAATGACATCTGTGAAAGGAGTGTTGGTTTGCGAAGCAAACCAAATGGGATTGCGCAGCAATCCCCGGGGGTTGGCGAGCGTAAGCGAGCACGGGGCGGAGCCCCCTAGTATGGTAAAAATTAGGAATTCCCTTAACGACATGATGACTGACTTTTAATTTTAAACCACACATATGAGTGTACCTTCACAACATACTCTGTTAATATTTTCAAGTTATGGGTTGGATCTTCTGTTAAAACATATAACCTTAAAATTATATTTGTCGTGGTCAACCATCTGGAATGATTCAATTTTTCTGGATTTTTTTGTGACAAGCTTAATGGAATATATTTATTTGATATACCTGTGCACATTTCGTAAATGTATCGTTGATCAGTGATAAGATCCTCTAGGACAATATCTGGCAAAGTTACTTATATCTTTTCAAAGTTTGTCAAAGGCAATTTTTCACAAGATTCAAACATTTTTCCAATTTTTCCGTTGTATCCTTTTGGTTCTGTGGTTTTTCCTTCTAAATGTTGCAAAAATGACGTAAAGGTAGCTGGGTAGCTCATTTGTATGTAATAAACAAATAAACCAATGCACAGGACATCCTAAAAAGAGCTCGATATGTCGAATGACTCCATTTTTCAAACATGTATTTACCACTGTACCATCACAACCAACCACTTGCATCTTAGAAAAATCTATATTTTTCTCCAAAAAAGTTAAAATACTTGTTTTAATATTTTGATAAGAGTCAGTTGTAGGAGTGACACGTCTCATATATTTTGATCCTGGTTCTTGTATTAGAACGATATGTTCTTCTGTTACCGTTTTTCTAGAAATCCTTTCTCTTTCTTTAATCATTACTAAAGTTTAATCCTTTCGCTCATCGAAGTATATTCCATATTCTGATAAAGAGGTAGTTTCCTCATTTTTACTTTTCAGGTAGCTGCGAGTCTTTGTCCTTTCTCTTCTAAGTTTACTACGATCAACTATGTTTGAAGAATCATCCTTGGAAATTTTTCCCATATCCTTCAAAGCAGCATTTATTAGAATTGCTGCTGATCTATCTGAAACGCCAGTTCTGTCACAAGCCTGAGCTACATTTGGAAGTTTAGTTCTCGTTTGTGAAGTTGAAGAAGAATTATTATCAATGACTGTGTTTATAGTGGCATTAGAATTCTGCAGCAAATTAAAACTTAAAGTAGCTCCCGTAGTAGAGGACGAGAGATTTTGGATTGTTTTCCTTAACAATCTTTTTGAGCTAAACGTTTTGGCTCTCTGCTTCCCTTTCTTTGCGCTGCAACCTTTTTTTTCAAGCATTCTGCTGGTTTTAATGCCAACATTTCCAATGACCATTTTTCGAAATGTCCTTTGATCTGTTAAAAAAGCTCTTTCAGCAATAGGTACTTTAATTTTGAAAGTACAACTGAGAAAGTTCTTACATTTACATATGCTAATATCAAATAGATTTTTTTTTCTGTTGATTCCCTGAAGGACACAACTTTTCGAGAAATATAGTTTGCCAGTATTTTTTAATAGTTTCTTAATATTTCTATATGCTTTATGGTATTTTTTCAGCATATATATTATTTGTGGGTTTATTACAGTTGTAATCGAACTTTTCCACAATAATCCTTTGAGCTCTTTAATTAAAATTGAACATTCATCAGCCACATACTAGCATCTCTTTTACAATCTTTCTGTATGTAAAAATAATGCTTCATAAATCTGCATATGTTGGAAGTGTGTTAGGCTTCATTATTTCAGCCATTCCAAACACGGGAAATACATCTACTGATCGTGTCCTAGGCATTTCGACTAATTCACAGAACCGTGTATCCTTAACAAACAAAACAAAACTGAACTTAAAGATTAAAATTTCTATATAAAAAATATCTAAAATAAGTAAAAATAAGCAGGGGGGGGGGGGGACTCGATATGCAGCCATCTCCTCGTGCTAAGTTCTGGGTTGTTTTCATAATTTAAAAAAAAAGCGAAGAGCTGCAAGGGGAAGAGCCCGTGTAAACGCGTGGTCGCAATGATGAGTCTATTGAGAGGAGTGGAGACGCGCGTGATGGCGCTCTAGAAAAGGGGAAATTTTTTATTTTCCGGGATAATGTTAAGTGTAAAACTTTTTTTTTACACGCAGGGAAGTTCATTTCATCCACCCATGGTTTTAATTAAGATGTATTAAATTTTTTTTAATGCGTTATTATTATTTTTGTGAAAAAATTGGCAAAATTTCGAAATTTCAAAGTGATTTGGGCACCTGAAGATATTAATTGATATAGCTCATATTTTGTACTGTTAATAAGCATGGTAGTCCCCAACTATTTTCCATACCATAGTCCCCACCATAGGCGTTTTCAAATTCCGAAATTCGTGTTTTTCGCTCCACCCTAATGGACAGCATGTCTGCCAATGTCTTGTTAAATCTTTCTGTCAAGCCATTGGTTTGTGGATGGTAGGATGTTGTCAGAAGATGAGACGTCTGGCACAATTGATTGATGTCTTTTACAATATTGGATAAGAAGGAACGTCCTCGATCACTTATCATTTCTCTGGGAGCACCGTGCTTCAGTATGATGTCTTCGACTATACATTTAGCGATTTCCGTGGCCTCAGCAGTTGGTAATACTTTTGTGATTGTGAACCTCGTAAGGAAATCTGTACAAACAATGATCCAGCGGTTTCCGTTTCGGGTAACTGGAAAGCGTCCAAGTAGATCAATCCCAATTTTGGCAAATAGTATGTCAGGGGGTCTGATCGGATGAAGTTGCCCCGGTGGCAATTGCGATGGAGATTTTCGTCTTTGACATTCTCGGCAATGTGATATATATCGGCGTGTGCTCCCATGTAGTCCTGGCCAATAGTATTTCCTCCTTATTCGGTCGTAGGTTTTGGCGAATCCGAGGTGACCGGCGGTTGGGGCATCATGAAGACTCTTTAAGACATCACTGCGGAGTTGTTTCGGTACGACCAAGAGCCATTGCTGTCCCATAGGATCATAGTTTCTTTTGTAAACCACACCGTTTCTAAGTTGATAACTTCGGTATCCGTCACCTCTTCTAAGAATTTTGATTATGGGCTTCAGCTGCTTATCTTTTAACTGCTCTTTTCTGTAATCTGTGATGGCTGAAAGGAAGGGTATTTCATCACCGTTTTCGTTTAATGTTCGAGAAGAGGCTTTCTCGACAGCGAATCGGCATCGGAATGTTTGTGACCGCTCTTGTAGACTATGGTGATGTCGTACTCCTGCAACCTTAAAGCCCATCGTGCAAGAAGTGATTAAAAAAATCTTGAATGTTTGGATTCTTTTGTACAAGACTATTTTACCTCCCCATCTCTGAATTTTTATAAATTTGTCGAATGGGGAGGGGGGGGGGCGAGGGCTTTTAAAAAAGACAAAAAGAGGGTGAAATTTGAGTCAATAAAAAACATGAAAATATTTTTGATTAAAAAAAAAAGAATTTTAATTAATACTAGATAGATGGCGCCACCATATGGTCTGTGTTTAGAACAATGATTCTGGAAGTAGTAAAAATTAGGAATCTCTAACTGAAATGTTTGAACATGGTTGTTTTACAATTAAGCAAAATATTTCACTGACATTTGCAAAAAAATATATTAAAATAATCATAATTATATTTAAGAACTATATTATATTAAAATAAAATATACTTAAAAAAATTGTATACAGTTTCACAGCTCAACTCCACTCTTGTTTTATAGATAGTTGTTTTCGTTGAAATTTGCACATGTGTTTTGATGTTTAAATTTAATACAATGAAGCGAAAACTTTCTATTGGGACTTTTTTTAGTAAAAAACCTAAAGGGAGGATTCGGAGAAAGGTAAGATCTCTAAGAGTGCAACGGGTATAGGTGTCAACCCAACAAATCTGCAGAAGGCTATAGAACATGATCCTCGTAATAAGACCGGACCTTTCTGTGAAAATGATGTAGGGTCCTTTGTAAAGATAAGCGTTGATGACCTAAGAAAATAAATGTTACTGAGAAACCCATGGGTCCTCCCTCTTCCTATTGTTTTATAGTATCAAAAAATCAGAATTTTAAGTTCCAAAGGTCTTGGCAGCAAAAATCTTCGTGGCTGGTGTATTCTCAAAAATTAGAAGGGCACTGTGCAAAGTTTGTGTTTATTCTCCGCTGAAGAAGTTGGTAAAGGAAGTCATCAACATCTTGGTGCCTTAAGCTACGGTTTCCTAAGAAAGCGTAGCTGTAATGTAGCTGTGGGTGACGTCACTAAAATGTTGTTTATACTAACAGATGGTGTTGGTTTCTAACGGCCGTATTCACAAGTCCGAGTTAACTCGAGGATCAACGATAATCCGCGAGTTATCGAAAAAACCGTATTCACAAGTCCTGATCCGTGGTTTAAACTGCCGTTTCGGTGTTACAATTTGATCCTCCGAAATCGGCGAGTTAACTCGCGAGTTACATTTGACGCATGCGCAGTACTATCTTTTTGCGATGTATTAGAGCCAAACAAAATGGATATCACATTTCATTCTAGGCTCAATTACAGTATTCTTGCGTCGACTGAACTGAGCCTATCCTTACGGAGCACCTAATATAGCAGCTCATCTCCTCATCATAATATTGCTTAAATGGAAAAATTTTAAACATAACTTTATTGAAATTCTAAAGAAAATGGAAATAAAGATAGCTGAGTAAACGTAAACAAGCAGCTCGGCGAAAAGATAGATGGCGGCACCTCCATTGGTAATTGTAGAATATGACCATGGCAGATGCAAATTCGTCGAAGAATAAAAATTATTCTGTTGATTTATTACGAATGAAAGAAAATCGACGATGCAAGTTATTTTCACACCACCAGCACAAACCCATACTACTGACAAGTACAAAGATAATCGACAATGTCTTGATTCATTTGTCAAGACATTGTGTACAATTATTTCTTGCAAAATTTAGGTTCCCGTAAGAATCCAATTTGAAATTAAAAACCTTTGCATTACTTTTCCGTAACCCAAATTGAAATGTCGCATGCGTTCTATTGAATCACAATTTGGAATCAATTCTACGACGAAGTACGTGCTTGATCAGTATGAATGCAGATTCGACCGTCGTAATCAATATAAACAATATCACGTGATAGTGAGGATACGGTAGTAGCCAATCACAGCGAGCGTCTTATTTTAATCCCCGGATCACTTAACACGCCGTTTGAGAATACCGTTCTTGATAATCCTCTAGTTTACTCGCGAATCAACTGATCCTCGAGTTAACTCGAGACTTGTGAATATGGCCGTTAGACAGCGCTGATTGTGAGCGTTACGAAAATTATCAGAGCCGCCATTTCCATGACTGTCGTCTTAGCGGTCTCTAACAGTTAGGAAACGTTTTTTCTCTTATAGCGGCAACACTTCATTTCCTGCGCCAAACGATTCGAGCGGAGGGGAGCAAAACAAACAAACAAACATATTTGACTGCCATTGATTAGTTCGTTTTTGTAAAATCGGGATCGTTAAACACAGAATAAAAATTTCAATGGATTTGAAATCTGCGGAAAATTTTACACCAGAACAATATCTTAAATGTGATTTTCTTTAAATAAATAATTAATCATTTAAAAAATAATTAAATAATCAAATGGTAAATAATTGAATAATAAAAACTGTTTTTGGTATCGATCTGTCGTAGAATTTTACGCTGATTTGAAATCCGTTAAAATTTTCACTCTATCTTCAACGATCCCGAAGTTAGAAACTTTGGACTAGAGAATAAAAAAGCCACTTTGTTTTATTTCTCGAATAAAATAAACCACGACAGCCGTCTGTGTTGTCCATTCTCCACCGTATTCTCTCCGTCTAAGTTAACACCTCTGGACTCTGTTTAGACGGCTGTCTAGTTATTCCCGCGGCTAAATGACGTATCACAGCTGTTAGATAACGACTCCACTTTCTTAGGAAACCGAAGCTTTAGTCAGTAAAGCCTACAGTAATTGGAATAATGCACTTGAGGATTTTTCAAAACATGCAGAAACAACATACCACAAAAAATGATGGTAGCAAGCAGAGGATTTTCTATCAGTGGCTGATGGGATGACCAAGAAAATTATCAACTAACTCTCAACTGAACGTGCTCGGCAAGTAGCAGAAGACAGAGAAAAGTTGCGATCTGTTGTAGAAACCATTATACTTTGTGGGCGATAAGAATTAGGTCTACGAGGGAACCACGATTTTGGGAAAGTGGTGAGTGAGTGATGCAACATTGCTAATGATGGGAATTTCTGTACTTAACTTAGATTCAGAGTTTCTTCTGGGGATTCGGTTCTGCAAAAACATCTGGAATCGGGTTCCAGAAATGCACAATATACAAGTCCATTGATTCAAAATCAATTAATTCAGATTTGTGGAAATATCATCAAAGATAAAATTGTTAGGAAAGTGAATGCCGTAAAATGTTCCACAGTGACGGCAGACGAAACGACAGACATTTCACACATAGAACAAGTTTCAATATGCTTACGATATGTAGATGAAGAGAGAGGCATTAGACTGGAGACACTGGGGAGACTTTTTGGAATTTTTGCCGACGGTTGATCTTACTGGTAAAGGCTTAGTCAAACTTATCCTTTCTTCTTTAAAAAGTAATATCATAAATAGTAAATTTTTGGTGGGTCAAGGGTATGATGGTGCTGCTACGATGAGTGGTTATTTGCATGGAGCCCAAGCCATATACGAGAAGATCATCCTATGGCACTTTATGTTCATTGTAGTGCTAATTCATTGAACCTTGCATCAAGCAATTTGTCTACTTCACCTTTAATTAGGAACTTTTTAGGCACACTTCAGACAGTTCCAACATTTCCCCACAACTCTGCACAACGCACTCAAGTTTTAAAAGATTCACTAATTGATAAATTTCCTGAGTCAAAACGTACCACCCTGTTGTGTTTTTGTGAGACTCGCTGGGTGCATAAACTTGAAAGCATTATTCGGTTTAAAGAGTTTTACCCAGCAGTAATACTTGCCATAGAAAAGTTGGAAGTTTCAGCTAACGCTGAGACTGCTAGAAATGCATACCAACTGTTGTGTGCTATACGAAGCAGTAAATTTTTGCTATCTTTGTTTGTAACTGAGAAGATTTTTGCTTGCACACTTGCCGCTATGTAAAGCTCTGCAAGAGGTCAATGCAGATCTGTCAGAAGCATGCGACCATGTTGACAATGTCCTTGTTGTTCTTGATAATGTTTGCAGTAATGCAGACAGACTTTAAAATTATGTTTCAAGCAGCTTCTTCATCGGTGCTTCAAAATAGTTAAGTAATGGATTTTCCAAGAATGACTGGGAACAGACCCATAGAGAAAATATCACATCTAAAACTTGTGAAGAATATTACAAATTGAATCTGGATATACAGTTTTTAGACCATGTGAGGTTCTAGCTTTGTGACAGATTTACAAAACATAAAAATTTCAGCGTTACAGAAACTGATTCCTAGCAGATGTCTAGCAACTAGTATAGATGATTTGGAAGAATGCATCACATTTTATGCAAAAATACTACCTCAACCCGCTACTTTTAATGCTGCATTTTGCATTTGGCAGTCTAAGTGGGAAAAGGTAAATTAAAAACCAAACTCTACTATTGAAAGTTATTTCAAGTGTAATAAGACCCCTTTTTTCCAAACATTAGTAAACTCCTTCAAATTTTATCAACATTACCAGTCTCAACATCAACACCAGAGAGAACTTTCTCCACTCTTAGAAGGTTGAAAACCTATTTAAGGAATTTAGCAGGCAAAACTCGACTGAATGGCCTGGCCATAATGTGCATTCATAGAGAGATAAATTTGAACACTGACGATGTCATTGATTGATTTTCAAAATCGGAAGAAAATCGTCGTTTGTATTGTAAAATATAAACAAATTTCTAGTAAAAATTATTTCACTTTTGATTATACTTGTGTAACATTTTAGCATCTTTATGAAGTACACCTTTAAATGTTCGGAGGAATATTTTCTCGATTCGCCACTGCTGAATTTATTTGCATATTTATCATAAATTTTAAGATGATTTTATTTTTCAAAAAATGCATCAATAGCAATTTTTGGAAGGATACATTTCAAGGGGGGGGAGGGGGTGTTTGAACCCTATAAACCCTGGTTACGGCCCTGTCAAGGTGTATACAACACATTTGTTGGAATCAAACAGCAGGTGTAAAGGATTTATTAGACATGTGTTACAATGTGATCTATTCTGGTTTTATCAGAGGTAATAGTAACAGTTCTAGGGATTTGTTTCAAAGTAATGGAGGTCATTGTTCTCACTCTGAAATTGAAAAAGACGGAGATTCATTCCAGTGATTGAACCGGAACAAAAGTACACCACAGGGATCGAGCCTCTCTCCTGTGATCGAGCATGACAGTGATAGAGCCTGAAGAAAAGTACACCACAGGTATCGAGCCTCTCTCCTGTGATCGAGCACCACAGAGATAGTGCCTGAAGAAAACTACACCACAGTGATTGAGCCTGATGAAAATCAAACCAAAGTGATTGATCACCATAGTGAGATCGAGCCTGATAAAAAGGATGCCGTAGCGATCGAGCCTGAAGAAAAGTAAACAGTGTTCAAGCCTCCCTCCAGTGATAAAGCACCAGTGATAGAGCCTGATGCAAAGTACACCTGTGATCGAGCCTCTACCCTGACACCAAAGTAGGGTAGTTGCTGACAAAGGCACTGGGTCTTGTAACTGCAATTCCAAATGTCCAGTACATATTTGAAAAATTTACGATGACAATTACTTTACTATTATTTATGCTCAAAAGAGATAACAGCTTTGCAATCTGTCCCTGCTACACAAATCCCCAGCAACTCTGTCACATATTTTAGATTGTACCGTTGTCTCTGTGAGACAGCTTCTGTATGAACAGGGATTCTGGGCCTAGATGATGTTGTTTGAGTATTTTATGGCGCAAGGGCCATATTTGATCAAGCTTTGTTGAAACACAAGACAGACTGTGAGAGGAAACAAAAAAAGATAGGAGAGGGTAAAACACGCAAGGGAAGACAGATCATTCAAGAAACTCTTAAAGAAGATGTACCCATGAGGGCAGGACAGCTTCCGGATGAACAGGAGTTGATCGGTGTACGACGTGTTCAACATGGAATTTTGGAATTGGTCTAGATTGTACTCTGACAAAAGGGGATTAGTAACAACACGGCAGTTTACAAAATAAGGTAAAAGTTGACTTAAGCCTGATGCACACATCTGATTTTTCAACGTACGGCGCCGCTGCGGCACCGAAGCCCAACTATGCACACATAACCGTAAAACGAAGCAAGTACTCCTTTCGCACCATTTGCGATAAATATTCTATCGTAGTAAACGTGTTTATTTCGTTTACTTGGTGTAAAAAAAGTATATTTTGAAACAAAATAGACGTTACTGGATACAACCATTTATTAATTATTATTTATATTCCATTTATTTTTGAAAACAAGGTTCTTCAGACCGGAGAAGCGTGTGCAGCGAGCTGCGGCGCCGTGGGGAAGTGCTGTACAAATTGGAGTCAAGTTGGACGTGCGTCGCCGCAGCAGTGCCGGAGGCATGTGTGCACTACTCCATTGAATATAATGTATCTCAGACCGCATTTGCGTTGCGGCAGCGGCGAAGCACGTTAGAAAACCGGATGAGTGTACCGGGCCTTATGTATAGTCTAAAAAGTTTCTCCAAATCATACGATCTATATAAAATCTCTTTAATAATTAATCATCACTTTAACGAATTTACCACACATTTCATGATGATGTATTGACTATACCTTTACCTCCAACTGCATCTAATTACATCAATAAAACATTCGTGTCTTCTTCTACAAAGTTCAATGTCTAAAAAATTGTATTCAACGTTTCAATATTCACCGATATTTCAGTGTTTATAGAATATTTAAACCTTCTGGTGGTGTCGCAAAACCGACCAGATATTGATGGACGAGATATCTCGCCTTTAGAAAAAAATTGACCAGATCTTTGTCTTGTCATCATAAAAAATTTAGTATTATCTTGATGACGAGGTATATCGTCATCAGCAAAATTGTTCAGATCTTAATGGACAAGATATCTTGTCCAAACCCCTTAGAAGATTAACCTTCAATCATTTTTCAATGTATTCTCAATCATATAGTCATTCAATTCAAACAATTATCTCACTTTTCGCACCTTTTGAAAACTAGTTTTAGAGAAGTAACGGATGACCCTTGAGCGAGAAACCAAACCGTTTGATCCTACTTGGGTTTAAGTCAAAGCATTTGAAATGGCTTAAATTGCAAAGCAGTCATAAATAACCTCCATTGGAATGATGATGTAGTTATAGGAGTATCACTCCTATAACTATGTGTGTAGAAAGTAGGGATACGACATCGATGTCGATATTTTCAAAACATCGATGTTGTATAATAACATCGAAACATTTACCAACGATTTATTGGAGCCGATGTTTGTTTAAAATCGATATTATAACATTGTCGATTTTTTTACGTTGTCGATGTTTTATTTTTGAATGAAAAAAAGTATCGTAGTAAAAATTAAGAAAAATAACCGTGCAACTAAGTACAAGGTGTCCATAAAAGAATGTCCCAGTTTCAATGATATATTATAACAGTTTAATTTAGACTATTTACAAAAAATCATATATCAAATTGAAGGTAAACTAACCTAGTTTATCTTACAAATATTTAATATGTGCACTTTTAGTTATACGGCACACATACAACCTAAAGTCCAATTCTTAAAGTAACAGTTGTGGCTTATCTGGATAGGTTGAAATTAGTAGAGGGTGAACATGTGAACTTTATTTGGCAACAGGATGGAGCCTCTTCCCATTGGAATCTCTTTGTATGAGAATGGTTGAACGTCGAAGTCCCTGACCGTTGGATGGGTCGTAATGGTCGAGACGACAGAACTCTTTTTCGCTGGCCTCCACGTTCGCCTGACATAACGCAATGCGATTTTTTTCTTTAGGGATTTATAGAAGATCATGCCTTCATTCCACCGCTACCTAATGATTTGCCAGAGTTGAGACAGAATTGAAGAAGCTATTGCTTTCATTACTCCGGTCTTGTTAACCAAACAGTGCTAAGAATTTGACTTTAGGTTTTATGTGTGTCGTATAACTTAAGGTGCACATATTGAACAAATGTAAGATAAACTAGGTTAGTTTACCTTCAATTTGATTTATGATTCGTCGTAAATAGTCTAAATTAAACTGTTATAATATACCATTGAAATTGGATCATTCTTTTATGGACACCCTGTATTTGTCAGTGATGGCGAAATCCGTCCCATCAGAGAGAAGTTTTTTTTCCCTAACTGGTGGGATGGTTAGTGAACAAAGAAGTCAACTTAAGGTGGAGAAAGTTAACAAACTTATTTTTTTTTACAATCTGCAAATAACAAATATTGGGCCTGTAATAATTATATACCCCAATATTTGTTATTTACAGTAAATAAAAAAAAATAAATTTGTTATATTCCCCCCCCATAAGTTGATAAATAATTAGCAATAACTTACAATAATTAATGTTACATACCTACCTAATAAATACTTATAGTTAGTAGTACCTATGACAAATTGCTGTAAATATTATTTTAATTCATATTATTCAATTTGAAAAAAAAAATGTTAATCGTTCGTATTAATTTTTTTACTTTGTGTTGACAGTTAAAAAAATTTTTAGTGACATAAATTAATAAGCAAATCAAATGGTACAGTAATAAACACAAAAAACCTCGTAACAGGTCCCCTGGAAATGCTGTGCTCTCTTCCGTCATCTAGTTGTTTCTTTGGATCAAGATAGGGTTTTAACCTAAGGACGTGGACTACATCTTTGGAGATCCGCCGTCTGCTATTATCTTCCATACTTTCTACTTCGTATGTTACGTCAGATAGTCGCCGTATTATTCGATATGGTCCGAAATAACGTCTTAGGAGCTTTTCGGACAGTCTAACCTTTCGTACTGGAGTAAAGACCCAGACTAAGTCTCCGATGTTGTAGTTGACTGGTCGATGTCTCTCGTCATATCGTCGTTTATCAGTTTGTTGAGCGTCAAGGATGTGGATTTTTGCAAGCTGTCTAGCTTCCTCTGCCCTGGTGATCAGATGTTGCACGTAATTATCGTCGTGATTTTCTGTATTTATCGGAAGAATTGCGTCTAGTGGTGTCTGGATATCTCTGCCATGAACGAGAAAAAATGGACTGAACCCTGTGGTGTCTTGTTTTGCCGAATTGTAGGCGAAAGTCACAAAGGGTAGGATGGTATCCCAATTTCTTTGCTCGACGTCTACGTACATGGACAGCATGTCTGCCAATGTCTTGTTAAATCTTTCTGTCAAGCCATTGGTTTGTGGATGGTAGGATGTTGTCAGAAGATGAGACGTCTGGCACAATTGATTGATGTCTTTTACAATAGTGGATAAGAAGGAACGTCCTCGATCACTTATCATTTCTCTGGGAGCACCGTGCTTCAGTATGATGTCTTCGACTATACATTTAGCGATTTCCGTGGCCTCAGCAGTTGGTAATACTTTTGTGATTGTGAACCTCGTAAGGAAATCTGTACAAACAATGATCCAGCGGTTTCCGTTTCGGGTAACTGGAAAGCGTCCAAGTAGATCAATCCCAATTTTGGCAAATGGTATGTCAGGGGGTCTGATCGGATGAAGTTGCCCCGGTGGCAATTGCGATGGAGATTTTCGTCTTTGACATTCTCGGCAATGTGATACATATCGGCGTGTGCTCCCATATAGTCCTGGCCAATAGTATTTCCTCTTTATTCGGTCGTAGGTTTTGGCGAATCCGAGGTGACCGGCGGTTGGGGCATCATGAAGACTCTTTAAGACATCACTGCGGAGTTGTTTCGGTACGACCAAGAGCCATTGCTGTCCCATAGAATCATAGTTTCTTTTGTAAAGCACACCGTTTCTAAGTTGATAACTTCGGTATCCGTCACCTCTTTTAAGAATTTTGATTATGGGCTTCAGCTGCTTATCTTTTAACTGCTCTTTTCTGTAATCTGTGATGGCTGAAAGGAAGGGTATTTCATCACCGTTTTCGTTTAATGTTTCGAGAAGAGGCTTTCTCGACAGCGAATCGGCATCGGAATGTTTGTGACCGCTCTTGTAGACTATGGTGATGTCGTACTCCTGCAACCTTAAAGCCCATCGTGCAAGTCTTCCAGATGGGTCCTTAACATTGGCTAGCCAGCACAAAGAGTGGTGATCCGTTACTACGGTAAAGGGTTTTCCGAAGAGATACGGTCTGAATTTACTGATCGACCAGACGACAGCAAGGCACTCCTTTTCGGTTGTAGAATAGTTCTTTTCAGCGACTGTCAGGGACCTGGATGCGTAGGCTATTGGTATTTCCTTATTATCTTGGATCTGTATCAGTACTGCACCGATGCCATAACCACTAGCGTCTGAATGTATCTTCGTTTCTGCATTTGGAAGGAAATGCCCCAAAACAGGTTCACTTGTTAGTAATTTTTTGAGAGTTGAAAAAGATTCCTTCTGTGAAGTACTCCAAGAAAACTTCGCATCTTTCTTCAATAAATCGTGCAGGGGTTTTGCAATATCAGCGAATTTTTTGACAAATCGTCGGTAATACGAGCACAGGCCCAGAAAACTTCGAACATCTGCGATATTTTCTGGAACAGGAAAATTCTTTACAGCGGCTATCTTTAGTGGATCGGGATAGATTCCATGTTGATCAACAAGGTGTCCCAGTATCGTCAGTTTCTTTTTGCCAAATGAGCATTTGGTGGAATTTAGTGTCAGTCCGGCCTCTTGGATGCATTTCAAAACTTTCATCAAGCGTATTTGATGTTCTTGGAAATTCGGTGCATACACAATGATGTCATCTAGGTAGCAAAGACAGATATTCCACTTCAGGCCTCGTAGTACCGTGTCCATCATCCGTTCAAATGTAGCGGGGGCGTTACATAATCCGAATGGCATGACTTTAAATTCATAAAGACCATCTGACGTTACAAAGGCTGTCTTTTCTCTATCTTTATCATCAACCTCTATTTGCCAGTAGCCGGACTTTAAATCCATCATAGAGAAAATTTGTGCACCAGCTAGGCAATCCAAAGCGTCGTCGATGCGTGGTAGTGGATAGACGTCTTTTTTAGTGACCTTGTTCAATCTTCTGTAATCGACACAAAAGCGCCATTCACCATTTTTCTTTTTCACAAGTACGACTGGAGATGATCATGGATTGGTTGATGGCTGTATCACGTCTTCTTTTAGCATCCGTTGTACTTCGTCTCCAATCACACGTCTTTGAGTGGCTGATATACGGTAAGGTCTCTGCTTGATTGGGACGCTGTCACCTGTGTCGATCTTGTGTTTCACAGAATTACCACTGGATTTCTTCAATTGCCTGTTAAAGTCGAAAATGTCACTAAATTCTTCCAGCAGATTCAATAACTCGTCTTCTTCAATAGTAGTCAGCTTAGTATCTAAAAGTTCTTTAAATGTTTCTCGTTTTAATCGCCTTCTGGAATTGTGTTTCTTAGAACCTTCTCGAACTTCATCATTTAAAGAACAAATTGCATCGTTTGTTACTGTCGTTAAGCAAGCTATGTTCATTCCCTTTGGTATCAGTTGGGTTCGTCGAGAGAAATTTGTAACCCATACTTTACAACAGCCATTTTCAACGTTAACGATTGAGGCTGGTATAGACAGCTCTCTTTCACACGTGAGAATCGTATTACCAATAATCATAGCTTTATCTGCTTCCGGAATTTCTGGATTAAGAGTACATATTTGCTTTGTCGAATTGGCTTCAATTACATAATCTGTTGCGGCAAACAAGGTGCAAGAGCAATCTGATTTACTTGACACTTGGTTGTCTGGAAGGATTTCTGCAAGTTGAAGTTCTTCATTTCCGCAATCTATGACAGCATCAGTGGCACGGAAAAAGTCCTATCCAAGTAACATTTGGTGGCTACACTGTGGAAATACCAGAAATTCAAACGGTTTCACAGTCCCATTCAAGTCGACTTTTAATACACAGCGTCCTGAGGCGGCTACAGATTTTCCACAGGCAGTTTTCAGTACAGGTCCATCCTCAGTAAACATAGGAGTATTCAATTGTACGCGTAATTCTTCCGATATGACCGAGTAATCGGCACCAGAATCAACAAGGGCTTTTACACATTGTCCGTTCACTGTGATATAGGTGGAATTTTTCTTTAACTTGGTTGTAGTATACGTCGGAGGATTTTCTTCAACTGCGGCCTTACCTCCTGGACAGGTCGCCTGAGTTAGTTTTCCTCATTTGGTCGGCGTGGAGAACGGCTGGAGCGGCGAACAGGCGACTGTGTATTAAAATTCGACTTGAATGGGACTGTGAAACCGTTTGAATTCAGGTCATGTAATTTTTATTAACGTCGTACTAGAGCAACACAACGAGCTATTGACGACGGTTCTGGATCAGTCTCATATGGGAAGGATCCGAGGATAACAGCACGTAATTTTGAACCACAGTCAGATGGCGAGGCAACCACTTGGGTTGGCATTCCACTCACGAAACGTCCACACCTATGCAACGTGAGGTCTTTCGGTCACGACAGATTTGAGGTGCACCAGTCGACTCTACTCCATATGCTTTACAAACATCCGTGCACTGACACGGATTCGAACAAGGAACCCTCCGATCTAGAAGCTCACTCCCAAAACCACCAGACAGGCAACTCTTCGGGATCAATCCTGAAAAGAAATATCCGAGAACAAGAGCCGACCAACCGGTATAGTGGTTAAGGTGTTAGCCTCTAGATCGGAAGGTCCATGGTTCGAATCCGGGTCCGGGCATGGATGTTTGTAAACGTATGGTGTAGAGGCGGCTGGTGCACCTTAAATCTGTCGTGGCCGAAAGTCCTCACGTTGGGTTGGCGTGGAAATTTGGAGAGTGGGATGCCAGCTCAGGTGTTGCTTCGTCATCTGACCGTGGTTCAAAATTACGAGGTGTTGTCCTCGAATCTTTCTATTAAGGGACTGATTCCGGACCGTCGTCAATAGCCCGTTGTGTTGCTCTAGTACGACGTTAACTAAAAATTACAATTACAATTACAATTACCGAGAACAAGAACTCGTAATTTTGAACCACGTTAAGATGACGAGGTCAACACCTGATCTGGCTACCCACTCTCCAGAGCAGCACAACAGGCTAATGGTGACTATCCGGGTTGGTAATTGGTAATTTTTAATTCACGTCATAGTAGAGCAACACAACGTGCTATTGACAGCGGTCAATCCCTTAAAGGAAAAATCCGAGGACAACACCTCGTAATTTTGAAATACGGTCAGATGACGAGGCAACACCTGAGCTGGCACCCCACTCCATAACCTTCCACATTAACCTACAGATTTAAGGTGCACCAACCCCTTTCTACACGACCGTCTTCGGTTGGAATTGAACTCATAACCATCCTGATGCTAGTCCGCTGCTCTTCCAACTAGACTACAACAGCCCAAAGATGGTAATTTGAAATTTTTAATTAACGTCTACTATAGCAACACAACGGGCTATTGACTACGTTCCGGGATCAATACCGTATGGGAAAGATCCGAGGATAAGACCACGTAATTTTGAACCACGGTCAGATGACGAGGCAACACCTTAGCTGGCACCCCACTCTCCAAACTTCCACACCAACCCAATGTGAGGACTTTCGGCCAGGACAGATTAAAGGTGCACCAGCCACCTCTACACCATACGCTTACAAACAACCATTCCCGGACCCCTATTCGAATCAGGAATTTTAGAGGCTAATACCTATCCGGGTTGAATTCCTAAGGTAAACGTGAGTGATCTGGGTTGAATTCCTAAAGTAATTTCTTAATGGGAACAATACTCCCGCCGACCAACCGGTATAGTGGTTAAGGTGTTAGCCACTAGATCGGAAGGTTCCTGGTTCGAATCCGGGTCCGGGCATGGATGTTTGTAAGTGTATGGTGTAGAGGCGGCTGGTGCACCTAAAATCTGTCGTGGCCGAAAGTCCTCATGTTTGGTTGGCGTGGAAGTTTGGAGAGTGGGGTGCCAGCTCAGGTGTTGCTTCGTCATCTGACCGTGGTTCAAAATTACGAGGTGTTGTCCTCGAATCTTTCCCTTAAGGGACTGATTCCGGACCGTCGTCAATAGCCCGTTGTGTTGCTCTAGTACGACGTTAACTAAAATTACCATTACCATTACCATCAAAATTACGAGGTGTTGTCCTCGGATCTTTCCCTTAAGGGATTGATCCCGGACCGTCGTCAATAGCCCGTTGTGTTGCTCTAGTACGACGTTAACAAAAAATTACCAATTAACAATTACGAGCCCGTTGTTCGGAGAGTGGGGTGCCAGCTCAGGTGCTACCTCGTCATCTGACCGTAGTTCGAAATTACGAGGTGTTGTCCTCGTATTTTTCCCTTAAGGGATTGATCCCGGACAATCGTCAATAGTCCGTTGTATTGCTCTAGTAGGACGTTAACTTAAATTACCATTACCAACAATACCACGTAATTTTGAACCACGCTAAGATGACGAGGTCAACACCTGATATTGACCCCACTGTATCTATTTCGACACAATGCCACCGTGAGGACAGTTGAGACCACGTATATTTAAGGTGCACCAACACCCACGTAAGCGACTGTCTTTGGCTTGAGTGAGTTTGGGGACACTCCGGTGGCTAATATGCAACTCTTCCAACCGAACCATTCGTCATCTGACCGTGGTTCAAAATTAGGTGGTGTTGTCCTCGGATCTTTCCCTTCGGGGAATTATCACGGACCGTCATCAATAACCCGTTGTATTGCTCTTGTATGACGTTAATTAAAAATTCCAATCAAACCACCGTATCGTGGTAATTTGGTAATTTTTTAGTTAACATCGCACTAGAGCAACACAACGGGCTATTGACGACGGTCCGGGATCAGTCCCTTAAGGGAAAGATCCGAGGACAACACTTCGTAATTTTGAACCACGGTCAGATGACGAAGCAACACCTGAGCTGGCACCCCACTCTCCAAACTTCCACGCCAACCCAACGTGAGGACTTTCGGCCACGACAGATTTAAGGTGCACCAGCCGCCTTTATACCATACGTTTACAAACATCCATGCCCGGACCCGGATTCGAACCAGGAACCTTCCGATCTAGAGGCTAACACCTTAACCACTATACCGGTTGGTCGGCACCGTATCGTGGAGAAATGAGGATTATCGGAAGACTGACATGCAAATTTTCAATTTGAGATGCGAATTTTAATTATATTTAGTCAAAGATAATTCCCTATGCGTTTTTATATAATAATTTGTATTAAAAATACTTTTAAAATATCACAAAAATAAGAGCGGAAATTATTTTTATTTGGAACACATTTAATTAATTCATCAATAAAGTTTATCTTAACATCTCTATATATATATTGAATGTCTGACCTCAATTACTACTTATGCTTGATTCAATATTCAACTTGTTAGAAGTCAGTAATCGGGCGTGAGTATACATTTAGCGTTTTAAACTGGCTTGCTAGGATATGTAGTGGTTTTATTTACATTTACAGTACTGAATGAATTGTTATTCCTAAAATAGATAATTGAAAAACATTATTAAAATTTTGCACCTCCAGTAATTGTTTTTAAGAATCTTGTGTAAAACATGCGAATTATTAAAGGTGACCGGAAGTAAATCTTTGACAAATATGATTGATATTGCAGAGCTTTAATCGGAGATATGCCATGAAATTAACTGATGTGTTTAGTTGAGGAACAGCTTTTCATTGAACGATTTTATAGAAATTGATACCGTACCGTCACCAATAGCCAGTTGTGTTGCTAATTAACTATCTGAGTTGAACGGTTTTGTAAATGGAAAAGTTCGGGCATTTAAGTTATGTAAAATATCCGAGGATATTAAATATATCTTAACATAGTTGGAAAGTCTTCAGAATTAAATTACTTAAACTGCAAAGATTAAGGCTGCAACTTTAAGTTGCTATTATAGTTATATAGGCTACATTTTCTCCCTCTCCAATCCTCAACGTTTTTTAAGAATTTTCATTAATTAGCCTTCACAAAGATTGCTAGCTGACAATACGTTGTCATTAAAACTTGTAAATTTGTTTTTAATCGTAAATACATCTGAAGCAGATTCCACAATAACTTTATCCTTCTGATGGCTGTGATCACGCTGACCAATGTTCGATCCACTCGCAAGTTATTTTACATACAAAGTAAGTCGGGTCCAGATCAATCCAATTTGACCAAAAACTATTTACTTTAATCGCAAACTATAAATATTTAAAAAGCTTTCTGTACAAGAAACGGTTGCATTTCGATTTGTCGCGGAACAATAGCACAAGCTCCTTCTTAGCGGAATAAGAGCACGAACGTCTTGTTCGTGCAAGTGGGAACAAAAAAGAAATTTGAAAAAGGTTAGGCTCGTAACATAGAGCGTAAATGGTTGTGATATAAAAAGTGGAATATCAACAAAGCCGTCAGCGGTACGAGAATTTGGTAGATTAATAGATGGCACTATAAAATCCACCAGGCAGAATTGGCAAGGTTTCTTTTTGGGGAAACTGACCAGATATTGATGACTACATATTATTGGAAAGATCTTGATGAACATGATACGTCATTAAAACCACTTGAATTATTGAGCAGTATAACCATTATGTCAACACTGGGTAGAAGTACTACAAGATCTGCTTAGTTTACGAGAGTTGGTAAAATGTACGCCACGGCAAAGGAAACTACGGTTTGTAAGTTGGCTAGGTTTAATGAAACAATCTTGGTGTGTATGTATATTGTGTATCAGGGTACAGGATCTCTAAGCATTAAAGATGAAACGCGCTAGTTCAAACTACACTGGCTAAACTTGAGGAAAAGTAGGTTTCGGCTGCTACTTTGCATTGCAGTGAACTGTACGTGGGAAATACGACACAAAAAGTAGTCTAAGAAAAAAACGGAACCATATCTTATTTCAAGCACTATTCGTACTAGAGCAAATTCAAAGGTATTCAATAGGGAATAAAATAACTTACTATATCAAATTTATTCGTCTTCATACCAAATTTTGCACAAACGTAAAAATTTCTATTGTATATCTATAGAATCTATCTATAAAGAAACTATTTTGTTGCGATAATCTGATTCCGAATCGTTAAATTAGTCTAAATATGAAATTTCATAGCTTACCTTTATATTCCAAGATATTCAATCCTAAAGTTCAAGTCAATTTCAGGGATCGTCTCGACATTGAAAGTCTCTATTCGTTGATCGAGATTAATTGTTATAGCTACCCGAATTTCAAATCTGAACATTATGTGAAACGCATTTTTGAGCGATCCGAGAATTATATTTATTCCCCATGTGCAAACGATCCGAGAATTACATTATTATAATTACTGTGCAAGTGCAAACGAACGGATAATCATTATCCGAGGTTTGTCGAATACTCTTAAAACTTTTGCTTACCTCCTAAAATAGCGATAACCAGGAAAATTTAAAGTTGGCCAAAAACTATTGATTGGAATGAACTGGAAATTATTTTGCATCGTCATATTAGAGAGTCCTGAATCGATTCCAATCAAAATATAAGGATGCAATTCGTAATGTTTTCAAACAATAATTTAATAATTATTATTTCAAACTAAAAGTTAATTTTAAAATACAATTTTAGGTTAATAGTGTTTGGGTTGTTTAACACTAACATGGTATGAAATATCAGCGCTATAGAAATATTTAGGAAGATATCCGTAAAAGTGTAAGAAATTGATTTTTAACATTGGGAGCTTTAATTTTTCTTCCCTCGTAACTTACAAATGGCAAGGCCGAACGACATGACATTTGGCATCTGAAGTTAATTTTTGATATAGATTCGAAATTGGTGTGTCGAAATGGGCGTTCTCATTGCAAAATATGAAGACTGCCTCTCATGCAAATGTTATGAATTTAAATTTATAGAATACGTTACTTCTAGTCCAACGCCATCTGTTAAAATTGCTCGGATTAAGAGAAGTGGTTCGGTTTCTTCCGTGACTGTACATCGCGAGTTACCCAACCTGCGAGTAAAGTCCAATTATAAAGAAAATACTGAAAAAAAGACTTAGAACTGAAATAACTGAAATAACTGACATCGCACGAGATGTCGTGAGACGAAAGGTAAACTGTGCGCTTAAAAAATGTCGGTCTTTTGTAGGCTGTATGACCACCTTAAACAGGTTTTACACAAGTTTACATACCGATAATGAGTCCGTCAGTTCTTGTGCTGACAGAAACCACTTTATATCGTGAACCAACTTCTAATGTCATGATTCCATAACTTGCATCTGCAACAGCTTCCTACTGAACATCCCCCGTCAGCAAATTGCTCTACATGCGCTTAATTTTGAAGTTGTAACATTTCAAAAGGAACTCTAGTTAACACTAAGGTCATGCTTCCGGAATACCTGAGCGCTCTTTTTCTGTTTTTTTCGCACATCACTATTCTCTAATCCCTATTTTTCCTCTTCTAGATACTTTTGAATTGTCTTGATTTTGGTACAGCTTGACCAATATGGTCATAAGATCTAAAAAACATTTAAAATCGGTGTTCCGTAAGTTTATGGCAGCGTATTCTTCGGGAAGTACACATGTAAACCGCGCAAAGTAAATTTAATTATTTTAAAACTCTGTACTACTGTAAAAACAGTGGTTAAAAAACTAACATACTTCAATTAGGTGAATCTAAGATTTTCTTGTTTACTTAACCTTGGACCTAATGACAAAACATCTGTTTTGTGTTTGGCGAAGTTTGAGTTTCCGGGCCTTTCGCTGTTAAACCATACACGAGGTTAAAAATGGCTATCATGATTACACTTCTGTCGATACACCTCATACTGACAGGATTTGCCTCGCGTGTCACCATCCTTCGGCACTCTGTCTAATGTTCATGAGGCTTTTTCTTTTGATGAGATACTTTCTTTTACTGCAGGCATTGATAGTAATGACCGCCTTGCGACCCATTATTCCACTGAGCGAAGTAGATGATTTCTACCGTGTCGCAGCATCCAGTTTGGATTGGGGCGATCTGGACGATAAAGTGGTCATGGACATCGGATGTGGCAAAGGACACTCTAGCACGACCTTCGCCAAGAGGTTCCCTGCAATAAAGAGACTCATTGCCATAGACATCGTTTCCAAATGGTTGGACGAAGCCAAACAAAGTCATTCGCATCGTAAGGTTGAATATATACAGGCTGACATTACGAACAAGTAATTGACTCGATATTTCTTCTGAATCTTGTCCGACAATAAGGATTTTTCAGCGAACGAACTAGACAATTCGATGATTTTAATTCCTCTAGATAAATGCTCTCGTACGACATGTATCGGAGAAGCCTTAAAATGTATTTCATAGTTTTAATTTTTTGATATTTGGAAACGTAGCTTTTAGACCATTTTATAACTTTGGCTGGCTGTTTTTATTGGGTACATTTATTGAGTTTGGCGCAGATTGTCCGCTAAAGGACCTTCTACCATAAAACCCAAAATGCTGAAAGACTCATTGTTTTTTTTATCGTGAAGTTTATTCCCATGGCGAGAAGATCCACCTAGACAAACAAATTGGTACTACTTCGAGATTCTTCGCAGATCGTTAGCTGTAGTGTGAGGACATTGGTCGTAGTTGGGTAACTGATGATTGGCAGATTCATCGCTACAACACGCACACCTAAACTTGCATTTCAACATAACATGGCAAATGGCTCGGTCCCTTACAGCTTGGATATAGGCTTCATGCGACTTTTGGCTTTTCTAAAAACTAAAATCACCTGAAACAGCACAAAGTCTATCATTGGAACTGTCATCAGCCGACTCGTTGTGTTGAGTCTTTAAAACTGAAAGACGCTGGGAGAAGTGTGAGAGGTCCCATGACTCCTACTTCCAAGGGGCCACGTCCTTACTTACCTTTATTTGACTTGATATATCCTTAAATATTTTATTAATTTTACTGGGTCAAATTTCGCCTCGTGTCTGGCGCAGCTTGTTTCCTATTGGACCTTGCGCCATTAAACCCAAGCCAACCAACTAAGGTGTCGCGTTTGTCCTGTTGATAGAGTATTGGATCAGCAGCCGCCAGAGGGGGTTTGCGTGTTGAAACGCGATCCAACCAAAAAGCTTATGAGCCGGGTGCACATTAAATGTAGTGGTTTCGAATGTTCTTTTGTTGGAGTGGTGTGAAAGTTTAGAGAGGATCAGAGGACACAAAATCATTATGTACAAGGGTCAGATAATGAGTTTACCCCTGAGCTGGTTTCCAATTTCTTAACTTGAACTTTTTTTTCAACGTATCGCGATACTTTATTTTGACTAAAATTTCATTCTTGATATTGTAATTAATATTTACAATTTTTCCTTTACAAGAAACTGTTTTCATTTTGTCTATACTGTGAACACGGAAAAAGGAGGTGGTAATTTGAATACATCTAGACACGGTTGTATTGCGATTACTTTTCAAATAATTAAGGTATCCGTCTACGTTAAAAATACAATTTTTGACCAAAATTTCGAATTTTTTAAATTTGATATTCTTAAAATATGAACTCTTTTCTTTCAAAAACTTTTTTGTCTTCAACGTAAACAGAAGTTGAGATTTCAATTTGAAAGAACCTTGATGGAAACTTTTCTAATCGGAAGTGGTGTTTGCGCGCCGAAAGTTGGTTCAGGTTTCGATTTCCCGCAGGATTTAAAAAATTTTAAATTTCAGTTTATGATTTTTAGTTGTGCTATGTTCCAGCAAACATTTATTTTTGGAGCAAATGGATAAAGATTGGTATTCAAAAAATTGCTTTTCAATCTTTAAATACTTTTTCTCTGAATGCTGATTTTTACCAAATCATTGCATGGTAACAATAACTAAAAAAGTAAGTAATATATTTATTTTAAACTTTGTATTATGGTTCTTGTATGTATATTTAAGTGCCTGAAGCTGGATTTTATGTGCAACTTTAGGCCCGGTGCACACATCTGGTTTTTCAATGTGCGGCGCCACTGTGGCACCGAAGCCCAACTATGCACACGTAACCATGAAATGACGGACGAACTTATTTCGCGCCATTTGTGAAAATTATTGTATCGAAGAAAACGTGATTATTTCGCTTACTTGGTGTAAAAAAAAAGTATATTTTGAAACAAAATAGACGTTACTGGATACAACCATTTTTAATTATTTATATTCCATTTGTTTATGAAAACAAGTTACTTCAGAAAGGAGACTCGTGTGCGGCGACCATGCGGCGCCGTAGAGAACTGCGGTATAAATTGCACGCAAGTTGGACGTGGGGCGCTGGAGGCATGTGTGCACTGCTCCATTAGATCTAATGTATCTCAGACCGCACTTGCGTTGCGGCAGCGGCGCCGCAAGTTGAAAAACCGGATGTGTGCATCGGGCCTTAAAGTTAATGACAATTTTTTTTCTATTATGTTGTAGAGAAAAATTTCAGAAATTCATATTTTTACGTCATCCATTTTATCTCCAGATTAGAATAAAATTGTAAACATAATTTTTTGACCAAAACAAGACAGTTTTTGGCATTTATATAAAAAAAAAATTTCACAGTTTTGATGGGTTTGAATGTGTTTTTTTTCTATGTTCATTCAACTTGAAAGAAAAAAAGTGCTATTGAATCACTCTAGAAAACAAATACTCAGATACCAAAAATGCGTTTTTCTGATTATGAGCTAATTTTGTTGTCACGAGAAATGCGCTCACTCATCACTGTATCTCCAGAACTACAACCCTAGGAAGCTGACATTTTGTAGTTTGATTTTTCTACCGTAGAAGTGCACGAAGAAAGAATTTTGAAAATTTTCGATTCCTAAAAGAGGCTAAAATTGGCCTAAGACGAAAGCAGTTCGAAATCGCCATACAAATCATTGAGTATAAAATGATTGCTGAACGCAGCTCAAATTGCTTTACCAGCGTTGATCGTAAAAAAATTGTTTTTAAACAATTGGAATTATAATAATGTTTGAATTGACTTGACTTCTTCTCATGATAAAAATAATATTTATCACTATTTGACTGAAGAAAGAATATTTAAAGTATTTAATTCTACATAACTTACATTTTGTAATGGAACACGAAAGCCCAAAAGATAATCTCATTGATCATAAAAGCGTAATTTTGCTTTTCGGTATCTGGCAACGTCAGAATTAATGTTTAATTTTTTTTAATTTGATTTGGAATTCTTTGTTTTTGGATATTTGAGTTGACAGCGAGATATTGAGGTCCCAAGTACTATAAATGAGTTATTTTTGCTTATAAATCATTGTCTAAATCAATATTCGTTTTTGTCGAATTGTTCTGTTTTAGAATATATTCAGGAAGTCGAAATTCAGCACGTTAGAACAGATAATTTTTTCAGAATTCTGCATTTTTTTCAAGGATCGGAATTTTGTTTCTATTTGTATCTGTGTTCCGGTATATTACCTATTGCAGAAATATTATTTAGGAGTTGGATATTAATAATTTATTTCCTGCCAAATAACGTTAGAAATGGGTCATTTCTTAGTGGTATATGTATATTTCAACCAACTTTCTTTAAATGTTTGGTTGAATACGTAGTAGTGAATAGATTGCTGTATCATAAAGCTAAAAAAACATACAAATCCAAATATTTTAAACTGTAATTTCGTATTTTAAAATGACTTTAAAATAAGATGGAATATGTTAAATTAAAACGGGTAGTCATGCGTTGTAGATAAAATATATTACATAATTTTGATATAGCTTTTCATTGAAAAACTATTAAAATCAATTAAATTTCATTTTTTTTTTGTGTTTCGTGGGTGTTATTTAAAGCTGCACTACATAGTTAAGTAACATCTATCATTCAAAATAGGTACGTTCATCCATTTAGAAACCAAATATCTGAATTTAAAAATTACTATTTGGGTAAAAAGTACCATTCAATTTAAAACTATGTCTGTTGGAGAAAAGGGAAATTTTTAACAAGACTTGTTGATCTTGGAATATGAGTTGGTAATTTTGAAGAATTGAAGTTTTTGTCTTAAAAGACAAAGTCGAGGTTGCTCAGTCTATTTATTGAAGACGTTCTTATGCAACTTGGATACATGTGAATCGTTTGTTGAAAGCAATGATTTTCTTTTTGTAAAAGCGCTATAAAATCAACTTTATGTTAATTAAAAAATGTAATCGATAATTTAATTTGTCTACACTAATGACATTTATTTCTATCGCAAGCTGCGTTACTCCTCTTTCAGCTTAATGGAATTTTCAAGAAAAAATGCGTTTGCTTCAAACTAAATTAGTCACGAATGCCGTAACAATTTAATTTACCATCCTGTCATTGATGATGAAATTCGAAACTGTCGCATAATAGGTGCAAGAATGCCACAGGTAAAACATTCATAGGAAAACGAAATGCAAGACAATCCGCCCAAAATTCACCATTTTTACTAAAAATGAATGCACGGGAATATTTTTAGTTACTTCAAAACTCAAAACCAACTTCTCTAGTAGTCACCTTAGGAAAAAAAACCTCCAGCAGAGAGCGACGAATATGAAGTGGGTTGTATGGATGGATACAACATATATGCATATTTGCGTCCGAAATAAATTGTAGAAGCAATGGAGAAGTTAAAATGGATATTAAAAATTATTTCGTACACACTTAAATGATGCGAACATTATTTTATGAAAAACAATTCATTATGACTTTTCAATCAATATATAATAAATTCAACCCGAGCAAAGCCGGGTAATTCTGCTTGTGAACTATATATCTTTGAATGAAATTTGTGGAATAATTTTTATGTATTTAAACGTCCTGAACTAGAATTTAGAGTATCATGAAAAAGACTTTTTAGAAATTTCAGTTTTATGACATAAGGACACACTTTCGTCGAATTCGTTTACTTCATTATTCCTTTAAATATTCTGACATTAAACGAATACTGTAAATTTTAGTACAGCTCCTTGCTTGAGTATTTAAGAGCAAAAAATGCAAGGCAAATGAAGCTTAATTTCTATTATGTTTGTCTTTAACGTCATTTGTTACTTCAATTTGTCTATTTCATAATAAATTTAAATAGGTTTTTCAGTGATTTCTTTTGTTCTATAATACGTTTTAAAGTTTATACTTAACAGATGGTACAATTTGAACTTTTTAAGAAGGACTCTGGAAATCTCGTCTGATACCTTATTTTAACTCTTGTTGTAATGGCCTGCATTTCTCTATTTCAGAAATACCCTTCACAGTTGGATTGGAGGAATAGAGGTAGCCATTTCAGTTTTCTGCTTCAATTGTTTGACGGATCAAAAACTAGGCTACGAAAATCTGTTTAGTCTTCTAAGGCCAATGGGTCATGCGGCCATTCTCCAAGGTTTATATTCAAGCATCCTTGACACTTTGAAAAATCTCTCCGAACTTCCGAAATGGTCATTCTATACAGATGTATGGCATTTTCTAAATTTTTTAAAATTATCTTGATTAAAACATTCTCTATACAAAACAAAAACGCTTTTGTTTCTTCTAAAAGGAAATTTTAATTAGGATAAAAGCGTATTTTTTATATATGCTCGGAAGTGTTGACAAAATGTGTTATACTGGTAAATGATAATTAGGGTTCGAAGTGCTGCATCTTGCAACATTTCAGAGGTAAAAAAACGTAATATGTAGCTAAATGTCTGTTTTGGGGTAACTAATGTTCACTTGTAAACGTTTGAAGTTCTGTTTAACTTAAAATTGCAACAATTAGTAAGTTTTGTTTTTATTTCATGCAAAGCTACATAGATACGCCCTTTACTGACTTTAATATAGTTATGTTAGATTATTTTCCATCTAATAAATTGATACACGGTATCTAACCTTGTTACTAATAACAGCAAACGCTCTTGGCTTTTGAACTATCCGCTCCATACGTCGTAAACCCAACCAGCATTTGAGCGATCTCATTTCGTTTCTACGGTTATTATCCTCAGGGCTAAATATGACCCTCGCGTCATAAAACCCTAACCGACCTGTGTATTATCCAATTAATATATATCAAAACTAAAGAACACGGTATCGGCTCGTCGCTAAATTGGCGACTAAAATTTGCGTCCCTTAAAATGCTTTGATTAAAATTTAAAATGGTTAATTATTTTCAGAAAGTTGAACTGTTCATTCCTGAATCTCATTACAAGAAGTACACAGCTGTGCACTACAGGAAGCTCTTTGAAGAAATCGGGTTCGAAATTGTCGAATGTACGGATGTGATGAAAACCCGTACTTACACGTCAGACGCGGAGTGTAGAGGTAAAACAAAGCTTAAGATTAAAGGAATATCTCGTTTGTTTCTATCGAACGTATTGTCGTGTATGTAACCGTATTACATTGCCCTATGCCTTGAAAATATTACCCCATACTATTAAAAAACCAATTGCGTTAGATGTAACAATGATCAAGAAAAACAATTACAATTAACTTTCTGCGTTGTCAATCTGTTGAATCTTGAATTACGTAATTAGTTTTACACGAACAAAATTGTAGTGTCCACCTCTAGGCTTTATAAAGTTGAATTTCAAAAGTAGTCGTTATCGTAATATTTCTTAAACTCTTGCAATTTCTTTTTCCTGATTTCCATTCCTGCCCTCTCGATCATGCGAATTTTAATTCTTAAATATTTTCGATAGCAATGTCTTCGCATTTTGAACCTAATTCAAACTTTTTCATAGATAATGCATGTGTATATGCGTACATTTAATGCCTCCAAATGAAATGCAATTTAAAAAATATCAGGTAGCATTTGTATAAATTCTCATTTGAAATAAAGTGCATGATAAATAGTTAACACCTCGGACCTATTGCCATAATTATCTTAACATGTAGTTCAATTGCATCCCAGTAACTTTAAATTGATTTAATTTTGGGTCCATTAATCACATCGTTCGGTCACATTTTACTTTATGTACTGATGTTTTTGCTTTCCACATTCCTGTTAACCTTCAAAGTTGTTCCTACGACATAACTAGGGTATATAAAGATCTCGCTTATTTGGCTAATTGCGAGATCTCCGCATCAAGATGTTGCTCTTGGCAAAAACTGGCACATGTGCCATAAAAAAAATTCAATCGTCAAGATATTGCAGATATTTTTGATGACGAACAATATCCGGTCAGTTGCAAATGATGGGAGATGTTGTCGATACAACCATCAGGACCGTTAACAGACTATTGACTTGCACTAGAGTGGCGATCTCTCCGTTTACTTATCAGCGTTTCATCTCAATGGTTCAAGCCAAACATTAAAGTCAAGCATCAAAACAGGTGCTATACATCTTGTGGCTCCTTGCTAAACCTCCAATCTTGCAATCGTTCTATCCATATTGGACTATGGATGCGTAGGATATGGCTGCCCGTTCATCTGTAATTCAAAAGCTCGTTACAGTGCACCACATGGATGATCTGTTCCTTAGCCTTACTAACTTCACCCGTGAAAAACCTTTGTGTGTTGTGGCGTCTGGTGTACTGTTAATATGGATGTACAGAAAAATCTCGTAAAAACGTAGCACAAGATTTATTTGAATCGTGATATAATGAGAATTCTAGGCCGCAACGGAGAGATCTGCGCCTATCTGCCAATATTGGCTCTGACTGGAAAGGTCGTCCGGTAGTACAATCTGTGTATACCGAGAAGTCTAGGTCACAAAGGGTCTGGCCTATCTGCAGCTAACATCGAAAGGTTGTCTATGCGTTGGACGGACGTCCTAATCTGACCGGAAAGGTCGTCTGGTAGCACAATCTGTGTATACCGAGAAGTCTAGGTCACAAAGGGTCTGGCCTATCTGCAGCTAACATCGAAAGATTGTCTATGCGTTGGACGGACGTCCTAATCTGACCGGAAAGGTCGTCTGGTAGCACAATCTGTGTATACCGAGAAGTCTAGGTCACAAAGGGTCTGGCCTATCTGCAGCTAACATCGAAAGATTGTCTATGCGTTGGACGGACGTCCTAATCTGACCGGAAAGGTCGTCTGGTAGCACAATCTGTGTATACCGAGAAGTCTAGGTCACAAAGGGTCTGGCCTATCTGCAGCTAACATAAAAAGATTGTCTATGCGTTGGACGGACGTCCTAATCTGACCGGGATGGTCGTCTGGTAGCACAATTCGTGTCTTCCAAAACGTCTAGGCCGCAAAGGATCTGGCCTATTTGGCTAAACACCAGTCCTCTCATTTACCATCAACTTTTCGCCTTTCACCGTCATCTTACCAGATATTACACTGGGATATTTACGGATGGGTCAAAATCAACATGTTTGCGCCATAGTCTAGAGATCGACCTCTAAGTTTTAGTTTGCCTAGTGTCATATCTATGTTTACGGGTATATTTTGTGGTTTGAATGAAGCGTTGAAATATTTCTTGCAACAAATTAAGCAATTTCATGATTTGTACCGACTCAAAAAAAAAAAAAGCATTGGAATGTTCTTGGTGAGACAATCCTTTAGCTAGCCTTAACTTATTCGGATTTGCTGTGCCATTTCATTGTTGGATACCAGGTCAAGCTAGGATTACCGACAGTGAATACGCTGACACTGCCGCAAAGAATGCTATAATATTGAGTTTACTATGCAAAAATCTCAGACAGAATGTCGGAAATCATTTGGAATGATTGGGAATAAAGTAAAGGCAGAGTGGAAACAAACTCCACAGAATTCAATACGTTATCTCATTTAAGTCTGTCCACGTTGGCCAGACGTAAACTTATCTAGGCTCGGTATCAGACATTCGAAGTTTTCGCATGGATACTTGCTGGAAGAAAAAAATTCTTATATACCACCACTGTAACGGAAATCTTACTAACTTCTCATTTCAACTTCATGTCCTGGTCTATGGTATTTTTACATTAGATTTTTTTAAACTTCCCCGCCTAGTTCATCCGCATAGCTGGTTAATCCTCTCCACTTTGCACTCCTTTTTACGATATTGTGAATTTTTGAACTTTAGTTGTCATCTTCATGTTTTAATTGTATATAGTTGTCATTTTCAAGCCTGAAATGTGCAGTGGTCGCCAATGGTATTTTAAGAAATTGCATAATTTTTCATCTTTAGGGTTTTTAACGTTTATCTACCATTCTTTGTATTGAAAACATGCATTCTTTCGTTATCTATATTTTTCAACTTCAGAATATTTTAATTTACGCTATCAATTAAAAAAAGTAACTTTTAGACTATTTTACTGCTCAGGCTGATTGCTTTACCCTATTTTATTGGAAAAATTCAATATTACGTTTGGCGCAGCTTGTTCGTGTAGACCTTGTGAGTCGCATACTTCAGTGTTGCTTATATCTGCCGATATTAAACTAAAGCGTACGCTTTTATGTTCCAGATGCTCTTTTCCTATCCTGTCCTTTAAGCATTATCGTTCCTGACGAGCGTAAATTAGAATTAAAGTCCGATTTATTTGAAACCTTCTTGAAGCATAATGCAAGGAATCGTGATGGACTTCTGTACATGAATCACAGCAGCCTGTCTGCACTTCTGCGGAAACCTGAAGATTCCAAGAGGATTGGGGAAAGTGAAGCGTAGAACCATCTTTTTTCAAAGCTTAACCGTTTAATTTTAAGTATAGTACTTCTGTATTTGTATTAACGAGTACTTCTTGTGCTTTTATAAGTGGTATGTTTTGTCTAACGATGTCAAAGTCATACTTTTTAATTCTGAATTTATTTTTAGTATTAATTCCCATTGCTGAAATTGCTTCTTAATTAGCATAAATTCAAGGCTCCAATTCAATGTTGAAAAAAGTTTTAAGAATATTTAAACTCTAATGTGTTTATGGGGTTAGCTCTTCTCTTGGACTCTTGAATAAATGAACCTTTACACAATAAATTTTTGCATTAATGCTAATTTTTTAAGTTTATAAATCTTGGAAGTTTTAATACATTTTGTAGAAAAATTAGTTTTGTTTTTTTATGTCTCACCGTGGTTTGTAACACCAGCTAGTATACGTTTTTTACAATGCTATATCCAACATTTCATTGCGCACTATTTTGAAATGCTTAAAGTAGTATGCGAACATAGCTCGGTAATCTAAGCTCAATCCAGTTAATATAGGAGTTCCAAGAACACTGATTTCATGAATTACGAATATTTCCCCATCTTCTAAAGCCTTTAATTTGTAAGGTTATAAGGACAGCTTAATTTTTCCTTTTCCTGTTGGATATCGAGAAACATGAGTTACAAATAGTTTACAAATGAATTTCGTGACTCGTATATTTAATTTTCGTTCTTCATGAAATGGAATTCATTATTACTGATGGATTAGGATGAATTGAACAACTTGAGAATTTCCCTTAGTTCTAGTGTGAAAAAAAAATTTGCTAGTCTACCAAAGAGATCTGAGAAAAATTTCAATGATGAAAAGTGGCTAACCTGTCTTCAAAACTGATCCATTTTTGTATATAACTAGGGGGCTCCGCCCCCTGCTCGCTTACGCTCGCCAACCCCTGGGCGTACACAGTACAACCCTCCACTAATACAATGCTCCGCGACTTTGCACCACGAAATAAATACGAAATTTGTGTCACCAACTTTTGATTGCATCGAATTTATTTATGAACCAAATTTAAAAATAATGGTATCGCAAGAAAGAGTACAGTCTGAGGGATACTGCGCTATTTTCAAAATAAAAAACTAATAGTAATACGATATAGATATGACAGTTTTAGTTAACGGTTGTAGCAAAAAAGTAGCGAAAATAACCAAAGATTCCGAATTTTGTATGATCAACTTTTGATCGCATCCAATTTAATTATTAACAGATATAAAAAATAACAGTACCGTAAGAAAGAGTACATTCTGAGGTATACTGCGATATTTTAAAAATTAAAAAATAATAGTAATAAAATATAGATACGGCAGTTTTAAAAAAAAGTAACAAAAATGTCCTGATTTTTCCCGAATTTCAAAAATATATTATCAAGAACCAAATTGAAATTAAAAAAAAATAAAAAAAACGACGAGCTGCAAAAATTTACGTTGAGATATACTCTTTAAAAAAAACTCGCGTCTGAAGACTGAAAATTTGTATGTGTTTAGCTCACTCGCGGAAGAAATTTCGCTTCTTCAATTTTGACACTTAATAAACCCTAAACTAATAGCCGCATCGGAAAAAAAATCTTAATAATTGTCCAAGGAATACGATGAAGAACAAATCATGTTAATTTCGTTTTTTTCCGATCAGTACTTTCTCGGGAAATTGTTTAACAATCGAGCTAAACAGCACAGTTTTCAATCCGGCGGCGGTAACTTTTTTTAATAGAGATATTACGAAGTAAAAAATACAAAGTAATTAAATCGGAAAATATTTCAATCTTGCATGTTAAAAAACTTTAAAAACTGCAACAGTAAAACTTTTGCGGCCCTAACGCTCCTTGCCATAAGACACAACATAAATACATGAATTGATGTGTACTAGAAATATGCCAAAAAACTAGTATTTGTAAGGTTATAAGGGTCATCCGGAAAGTTCTGCGTGTTTTCAAATCGAAGGTAGCTTTATTATTTTGCTACAGCTGATAAAGAGTGACCTTGATTGAAGCAGAAGTTTAAAGTCGGTCTTTTCTGCCTACTCTGCATAATTAGAGCATGTGTTGAGGCATAATTTTTGTTTCACTGTAGTGCTAAGAGTGGAGAACCAGAAAGTTATTTTCGTCACTCTTTTATTTTAAGAAAGAAAAAAAATGCCAGTTAAACCGCTTGTAAAATATGCAGTATATGGACAAAGTGCTGTTTCTGATGATACAGTTCGAAGGTGGTTTGATAAATTTAGGCGCGGAAATTTCAGCCTTGAAGATGATGCCCGTTCTGGACGACCATAGGGATGTTACAAACAGTGATTTCACAGTAACGGGTCTCTGACTGCTACTGAACAATATCTGTGATTCTAAACTGTGGCTGAATCTGATTGACAGAAAGTAAATTACCTCTTAAGGGGACCGGGAAGACTATCTCCTCCATGTTAAATTCACGAAATTCAAGACCCTTTTTCTCAATAACTATAATAGTAATCAACACAAAATTTTTATGGTGGTTAGACTGATATGTTATACAAACTTTAACAGCTCACTTTTTTTTATTTAAAAATTTTAATTTTATAGAAATTTTTAACTGAATATCACTTTTTAGATAGCATTTTTTAACACATTTAAATTTCTAAAAAATTCAATTTTCAAAAAATCAAAAAATGCCCGTGTTAAAATCTTTAGAGATATAACACAAATATGTCATAAAAATATTAAGTCATTATGTTCAGTAGACTCTGAGAAAATGGGGCATGAAACTTAAAAATCTAAGTTTTGAGAAAAATGGATTTAAACATTTCAAATGAATTTTTATAAATAATTTTACGTCTAACCTTAATGAAATCCTGATTTATATAAAGGGCGATCTCTTTCATTTTTAATACATGTATCTTCAATTATTTTTAATTTTCTTTCTATGGCGGGCTTTTTTACTGTATTCGGAGAGTTTTCGCTCTCCATCGATAACACGGTCTTAGTCCAGTTTTCTCAAAAATTTGTATAAAATGGCAGCCTGGATTGATTTTAACTCTAGATAATGTATAGCACTTTACAATATTTCCACTGTTGCAGCAGGAAACAGCATCAAACACTCCCAGTTTTAAAGTTTGGATGGTTACAAACACATTTTTTGGAACGCGAGTCCAAATCACATTGTTCACCGATTCATTTGGGTTTTGAGTCTTTCCGTGAACACATTTTTTCAACAATTCTGGATTCGCCAAGTCTCTGAAATTTGATTTAATTGTCTTCAAAATGTAGGCAGTATAAGGCAAGGCAATATGTGTGTGTTTATCATGGTAATACACATCACTCTTTTAGCTACAGCACGTTGAAATTTCCACCAGCTTTCATTCCCAACTGGACAAAGACCGTGATTTGGATTTAAGTTACTTGACAGTAAATAAAAATATTCTGCCCAGAAAGATTGTTGCATATTGTGCAGAAAACCAACATTTATCCTTATTGCTAGTCCATAATAGATCAAATGTCATGTCTCAGAAAGTGCTAACTTATATCGCATGGTAAAATTAATAAAAATAGTTAGAAAAAAACTAAATGATTACAGTTAACTCTACTGTTACCAGATTATCGAAAATAATTTGAGTAAAGTAAAGTAAAAAATATAATATACATTGTTGAGCAACAAAGATTAGAAATGTCCACAAACGGTTTGTTTACATTTGAAAGGCCGTGTCAGATGTGAAGTGCTTATTGGAAACGTGCATAATTTTCAAACTTCCTCTTATTCTATTACCTAGTGTGATATATCATTGGAAAGAGGAGATTTTGAACCATATAAAGGAGCAATAAAATAGAAATTGATTTTTTAGTCGAATTTTGCTTTCCCGGTCCCCTTAACAACTGAATGCTTTTATTTATGTTTGAAATTCCTGTAGTAGCAATATTGGTGAATTTAATACACAGCTGAGTCAATAGCGTCGTGGCTTACTACTCCGGAGAACCTAGTTCGAACCCTACATTTTCTTTTCATCCAGAATAACTGAAATATCCACAAAATTTGTTTTTTAATCTCAAACAATACCACTTAATATGCTTAAAATTTAAACTTTTTAAAAAGCAATTTTGTTCAGCCGATGAGTCGTTTTTTGTATTAAGAGGGTCCGAGACCCAAAAATCGTCAAATTTTTGACAAAACATTTTACGTGATAAAAAAGTCTGTCTTTCTGCTTAAAATGACGCGCCTGAATCATAGAATTAAGAGATATAATTAATTTTGTGGTTCGTGGTTTTGAAAATCTAACTCCAAGACAGCTGTTGTCATGACAACAACATCTGTGAAAGATGTTATTTAAGTCTACGGAGACCTTTAAACTATGCAGAAAAAGGTAGAACTTGCAAATATCAAACTTCACCAAAGATTCAAGAGAAAAGGAGTTAGATACTCATCTGGATGCTCTTAAAGGATATTTAAGCATACATTATTCATGTATTATTAATTGTAAATTTGTCTTTAAAACTTTAAATGAGTTTTTCACTATGATGCGTTTTTTCAAGATTTCCTGTATTCAAATTGTTATAAGTCAAGAACGGATAAAGTCAAAGAGTTGAAATTTGGAATACATCTTTTTCAAACATTATACTTTAATTATGATTCAGCAAATTGGAAACAAATATTAACTTTAAAAATATAGCTTTTTTTTAAAAAGTACCTTAAAATTTTTAGAAGTTTTCAGTCAAATATTTTCTATTTTTTATTGAATTAATATTTTTAAATTTGCTGAATCGGAATTAAAGTTTATAAATTTGTGAATTTACTGCCAGAATTTTGAAAACTGACCAAAAATATTTTGAGTTTTAGCATATTAAAATAACCCCTCTTTTTTCAAAAAATTAATTTCAAAATTTTAAAAATATTTTGGAAAATTTGTGTTGTGATTTTGCTTATTAGTTAGATGGGTAATCAGTACAAAAAATTCTAAATTAATAAAAAAAATTTCTGATGTGTTTCTGATGTGTCCCTGTGCGTTTCTGGTGTGTCCCTGTGCGTTTCTGGCGTGTCCCTGTGCGTTTCTGGCGTGTCCCTGGTGCGTTTCTGGCGTGTCCCTGGTGCGTTTCTGGCGTGTCCCTGGTGCGTTTCTGGCGTGTCCCTGGTGCGTTTCTGGCGTGTCCCTGGTGCGTTTCTGGCGTGTCCCTGGTGCGTTTCTGGCGTGTCCCTGGTGCGTTTCTGGCGTGTCCCTGGTGCGTTTCTGGCGTGTCCCTGGTGCGTTTCTGGCGTGTCCCTGGTGCGTTTCTGGCGTGTCCCTGGTGCGTTTCTGGCGTGTCCCTGGTGCGTTTCTGGCGTGTCCCTGGTGCGTTTCTGGCGTGTCCCTGGTGCGTTTCTGGCGTGTTTCTAACCGTTCCAGAATTTGAAAGATCCTAATTTAAAACACAATTTTTTTAGGATATATTTCTCTCACTGTTGTGCAGAGAGCTCATTAGGACTGGTTTCCAAAAGGTTTTTTTTTTTATAAACAGGAGGGAAAATTTCAAGATTTTATTTCGTGAACAAAAATGCCAGTTATTGAGTGTCGTAATAAATTTTTGTAGAATAGAGATAGAATATTTCCTGTAATGGGAAATCCTAACTAGTAGCATTTATTTTGTTTTGAAAACACGTAGTCAAAACATGAAAATCCAAAGAACCAATTTTTTAATAAACAATAAATTTTACACTTTAAAAATTAAACATTAATTCATAATTTTTTGTACTTTCACACATTCCATTTCGGAATACATTTATTACTGCTATAAACATCACTGTGTTGATCCGCTCACTGAAACTGCTTAGTCTTTAAATAATGCAGAAACTCGTAAAAAGATGAATGTGCACAGTAAAAATTAAGTATTCAAGAAAAACAAATATCAAAACGGAACTTTGGATACAGAGTGTGAAAGGGACAAGCTAGAGTAAATTTAGAGCACTCTTAAATACTCCCTTCGTTAATACCCATAAATCATCCTTGGATTGTTAAGCAACACTGCATGCAGATATAACTAAAGAGTGAAATTGGCTTACAGGATAAATAAAAATTTCTTAGTATAAAAAATCAGCATGCAGCCATGTTCTTATTCTATTCACTAGCGAAAACAAATAATCTTCTTCGCCTCCCCCTCCTTGATTTACTCGTTCAATTTTCAGGTATTTCAGACGCATATACAAGAGTTGGACAAAATAATGTGAACACCTGTGAAAAGAGAATTTTTTTTTTATTAATAGACCGTTGGTTCACCTTTTGCATGAATTACAGCTTGTATCCGACGTGGAATTGACAAATATAAGTCGCGTGCAACATTCAGAGGGATACGTTCTCACCAAATTGCAAAAAAGTCCCTAATTCAGAAAGTGTCTCAGGAGGGAGGAATAGACTGTGCAGCTTGTTTTCCAAAATACCCCACAAAGGTTCAATTATATTGAGATCAGGGGACTGAGGGGGCCAGATGAGGTGCTCTATTTCATCGTCGTGTTCATAAAACTAGTCTCGGGCGATTCCACAGGTGTGAATGGGGGCATTATCATCTTGGAAGACTGGTTGTTTATCAGGAAACACAGTTTGTACCAATGGGTGAGGATGGTCGGTCAGAAGACTGACATAATCCTCTCCTGTAACACAGCCACTCAGAACAACAAGTGGGCCAAGACCACGATGTGATATCGCACCATATACCACCACCGCCATGCTTAACCGTAGGCCGAAGACGGTCAACTTGATAGGCTGCTGGTGGCATTCTCCAAACATAAACACGTCCATTTGTCGGGAATAATGTGAACGACGATTCGTCTGACCATATTACATTCTCCCATTGTTGTGTCCAATTTTTATGCTCGCGATACCATGTTCGTCGCTTCAAGGCATTGCATGGTGTAATAAATGGTTTTGAAATAGCCGCTCTACCATGACTATTTGCCATATGCAGTTCACGTCGGATAGTTTTTGACGAAACTGCTTCCTGTAGATATGCGTTCATCACAGTTGTTATCTGGGATGCTGTTGTGTTTTTTTGTCACAATCCGCTTCAAAACCCTTCAGTCTCTGTCATTCAGCTTCGATTTTCGACCACTGTTGTGCTTTTTAGATGTTTTCCCCTGTTTCAAATATACTGACATTACAGTCAACACTGTACACTGTGTACTTCTCCCAACATCTAGAAGAGTGGCTGTTATCATTACTGAGGCTCCAGCAATCATGCCTCTTTCGAAATCAGAGAGGTCAGCCATAACGCAATTTTAACACAGATATATATTTCCCATCCGACTTCTATCACTGCTAGTAACAAACTGATGTATGTACTTTCTCATCCGCTAGGTGGCACTCTTCACCGCTAGAGGGCAGGAGTATAAGAGGTTTTTTTCGAGTGCTATTTTTTCCACAAGTGTTCATATTATTTTGTCCAACTCCTGTACTTTTACACACATATTTTATAGAATATAAATGAAAACCCTTCAAAAAAACTTTTTGTTTTAACAAATTCATAAAATAAAAAATAATAACAAGTGTCCTCTGTAAAAATGTAACTTAATAAATTATCAGAGAAAGTTGAACTACAATAATTAATTTTTCATTTAAAGTAGCAAATTTTAAAAACCTTTTCTTCTGAATTTTCATTCCTTTAAACTGTCGAACTTCTTTTTTTTTGTTAAGCTAAATGCGCGGGAATCTGTTGTGTCATAAAGCCTACGCAAGTGTCCGGTTGAAAATCCTCCAGAGAAATCCCAATCCGTCACTGACCAACTGCCGACCAACCGGTATAGTGGTTAAGGTGTTAGCCTCTAGATCGGAAGGTTCCTGGTTCGAATCCGGGTGCGGGCATGGATGTTTGTAAGCGTATGGTGTAGAGGCGGCTGGTGCACCTTAAATCTGTCGTGGCCGAAAGTCCTCACGTTGGGTTGGCGTGGAAGTTTGGAGAGTGGGGTGCCAGCTCAGGTGTTGCTTCGTCATCTGACCGTGGTTCAAAATTACGAGGTGTTGTCCTCGGATCTTTCCCTTAAGGGACTGATCCCGGACCGTCGTCAATAGCCCGTTGTGTTGCTCTAGTACGACGTAAACAAAAAATTACCAATTACCACTGACCAACTGTCACCCGTAACAAATCACCGCTACTCTGTCACAGCTTTCACTGCTACCGAATCTCTGATCCCGGTCACAATCACCGATCGCAGTTGCAGTAGCAGTAGCAGTAGCAGCTAAGGTATCATCTTAACGATATCAGTTTAGTCACTGTAACGAAATCACCGCAACTCAATCACTGCTACCCAATCACTGTTATTTTGTTATTTGAGTAACATTTAAGAACTGTGATTCACAAGTATCGATGATTGAGTAGCAGTTCTATGATTCACTTAACATCCCTAGACGACCATACTCTGTAAAAGAGGACCTATTAAAAGATGCAATCGCTGAAAATCCACGGTACACAGTTCAGGAACTATCACACAGACTAAATATTCCAAAAGTACAGTTCATGATCATCTGAAGAAGAATGGGTACGTAAGCCGCTACGGTGTATGGGCACCCCCTACTTTAAACACAGAATATGCTTGCTCGAATTTCGGCATGTGATTCTTTGCTGAAACGAAGAAGCTCCTTTTTTGAAACGGCTCATTACTGGAGAAGACTCATGGGGGTGAGCCAAATAAACCCCTACAAGTAACATCGAGGGGGGGGGGCTGCATCCCCCAAAGTAATGATTTGTGTATGGGGGGGGGGGCTAAGGAATTTTTCATTTTGAATTGTTGCCACAAAATCGCAATAAATTCGGAAAAATACTGTTCTCAAATGGCACGTAAAAAGCAGAAATCGAAGCAAAGCGGCTAGAACTGACCAATCGTCGAAGTGTCTTCCAGCATGACAATGCGTGGCTCCACATTTCGCTGAATGTCAGACTTATTGAGTATAGCTGAGATGTTTTGTGTCACCCCCTCATATTCACCGGACCTTGCCCTTCAGATTTTTACCTCTTCAGATAGCTTCAAAATTCTCTGAACGGCCTGGAGTTCAATTCTTTAGACTCAAAATAGCACCTCGATAACGTAACAAAAAGCCTAATGATTTATAAAAAAAGCCAGCTGCGAGAAAGAAAGAAAAAGTCATTGAACAAAATGGTGCTTATGTTATTCAATAAAATTTTCTTATGTTTTTGTGCTGCTTCGTTGGTATTTATCTTAAAAAGCTCGCAGAACTTTCCGGATTACCTAATACTTAAAAATATGTAAAAATTCACATTTTTATCAACTGCAGAAACCTTGCAAAGCTAGTGTTTTAATACCAAACTGAACACATGCACTGTAAAAAAACATTAACTTTATGAGCCCTATACACTGCATCCAAAACTGTATGTTACATACCATTTAAACTTATGTCAGAATTACTGACCATTTGTGTTCATAAAGCTTATTTACAAATACACGGAAGAAAAAAAAATCAATGTTCTATTTACAAAGTTGTATCCTTTAGAGTTTTATCCAGAAAAAGGGTTGCAGAAAAATTTAATGAAGCAGTAGCTTATTTAATCTTTAATAATTCTGCACAGGATTTCTGCTGAAAACAAGGTTTGGAGGTTTGTGTCTTCAACACCAACAAACTTCAACGTTTTGTTTGAAATGAGACAACGGTATTCAGTTCGGTATTTTCTGATGAGGCTGAAGATTATCTCACGCTCTGCATTGGAATGGTGATGATCAGAATAGAAAGCATAATTTTGGCCAATCTAACGAATTTTAGTACTCCATCAGCCCTTCTTATTTTACCTAACTTCAACCCACTGCACATCTATACGGTCATGTCCTTCTATTATCACAGATAAATGTTGCAGCTGTGTGAAGACAACAAAACTCCATTTCCAACTCATTCGATGCTTCGTCTTTGCTCTCATCATGTCCGATAGAAAATTTTAGTGCATGGTTGCAGAGAAATATATACTTCGATTGCTCGATCAAAATATTAAAATCCTGAGAAAAAAAAAGCAGACCCATCCGTAAATCCAATATAAAGGGGAAATTCGAAAAAAGTTGACAAGTATGCTTTAATATCTAGTATGTTCTTTTGAATAAAACCACGGATGTCCAAGAAAGGATTTTATACACTCTATAACAAAAAAAAATCGACGCACCAAGAAGGAATCATCCGATTGCTTTGAAATTTGTGAGTCGAAGCGATGCGGCGATTAGAAGATGCTGGCAAGAGTGGGTGGACAATGGCAGATTTCAGCGTCATGATGGTAGCGGTCGACGTAGGGCCACAACAGATCGCGAGGACAGAGTGATTGTCAGATCAGCTGTCACAGCGCCTGATTCATCGCTATCAACCATCAGTCGTGCGACCCACACACGAGTATCCACCATGACCATCCACAGACGGCCGAGAGAGCGAAATCTACGCTCGTACCGACCGTTACGCCACCTGCCACTCACGCCTGCACACTGTCAAGCCAGATTACAGTGGTGCTTGGCTCGATCAGGCTGGAATGATGCTGACTGGGGACGTATAGTCTTTAGCGACGAATCCCGCTTCCAACTGTGTCCTGACGATCATAGAAGTCGTGTCTGGAGACACCCAGGGCAGCGTGCCGATCCTGCTTTCATTATTGCACGCCACACGGGCTCTCAACAAGGAGCTATGGTCTGGGTTGCCATTTCTCTTGATATCCGGGCCCCTTTGGTCGTCATTAGTAGTACACTTACTGCACAGCGGTACGTTGACGACATTCTGAGACCTGTTTTGCTACCGTTCCTTTCGCAGTACCCTGGGCTTATTTTTCAGCAAGACAATGCCAGACCAAATACGGCACGTGTTGCTATGAACTGTCTTCAAGCTTGTCAAACACTTCCTTGGCCAGTCAGATCACCATATCTCTCTCCCATCGAGCATATCTGGGATATGATGGGAAGGCGACTGCATCCGGTAGGGAATGTTGATGACGTAGTCCGACAATTGGAGCACATTTGGCAAGAAATACTGCAGGAGACCATCCGGGAGCTTTATCAGTCTATGCCTCGCCGTGTGGCAGCTTGAATCCAGGCTAGAGGCGGGTCAACACCTTATTGAGCTCGTTACTGTAACTCTGAAATAAATCATTCAATTGTTCAATTTCTATTCTGTACATAATTTTCCTATCCACCAATTTTTGTGTCCATCGGACAATTCCTTCTTGGTGCGTCGATTTTTTTGTTATAGAGTGTACATACTAAAACACACTTTAACGTCATTGGAAGAGTCGCGGAACATATCTGCATATTATGTAAATCAATTTCGGCAATTCGATACCTGGCTATTTAGTCTGGGAAACGATAGCACTTTCAATGTAATTTATGATGCAATTGCGGGAGTGATTACTTCGAACATCCAGAAAACCAAATACAGTCAGTAACTGATATATGGTCGCCCGCGCTTATATGGTCAGTTTTCTAAAGTCCCGTCTAACTTAATAAGGAAACATGTGTTAAAGCGTACCGCTTATACAGGGTGGTCCCGAATTCATGGTACAAACTTTAATGGTAGGTACAGGACATTGTAACAATGATTTATTGTATAGGAATGTATAGTCGCAAGTGACGTGGTGAGGCGTAAACAGGGGAAATAAAAGGAAAGAGAAATGGAGTGATCGGTTGGTATCATTGCCGGTAGAGGGCAGTAGATGTCTAGCCGCTGTTGAACATGATGCATCGCAGTAGGTAAAAGCGCCATTCACAATTGTGCTGCCGTAGACGATGGGTGACTTTACGTATGCAGAAAAAGCAGACATGCATTACATGTACGGCCGTGCAAATGGTAACGGCAGAGCTGCGTTACGAATGTATCGCGCGGAGTATCCTGATCGACGAATGCCGGATCATAGAATTTTTCAACGGTTACATCGTCAACTTTGTGAAACAGGTGCGTTCGACGTCAACAGACATGGCGCTGGTCGAGTAAGAGCTGTACGCACTCCAAGGCTGGAAGAAAGCATCTTGAACATTGTGGCTGATAGACCCGAGTCAAGCACAAGAACTGTTGCGCGTGACGTAGTGTGAGTCATCAGACTGTATGCAGAGTGTTAAACGAAAATCGCTTACACCCCTTCCATTTTCAGAAAGTACAAGCATTGAATCCGGCAGATTATCCTCGCCGCGTGAACTTCTGCCTGTGGGTGATGCAGCAATGTGCGTTGCAGCCGGATTTCGTAGATTATGTGCTATTTACAGATGAAGCGACATTTTCACGCGAGGGTGTCTTTAATGCGCACAATTCCCATGTGTGGGCAACCGATAATCCACATGCAACGCGTCGACATGCGTTTCAACAACGTTTCAGTATTAATGTGTGGGCTGGTATTGTGAACGACTTTTTGATTGGCCCATACTTACTACCCACGCGGCTCACTGGCGGAAGCTATCTTATTTTTCTGAAAGAAGTGTTACCACAACTGCTGCATGATGTTCCGATCGCCATTCGTAACCGCATGTGGTTTCAGCACGATGGGGCGCCAGCACACTTCAGCATTGATGTACGGAATTACCTGAATGCCACGTTTGGTACTCGATGGATTGGGCGTGGTGGACCAGTCCCTTGGCCACCCCGATCTCCCGATTTATCGAGCCTCGATTACTTTTTATGGGGATATCTAAAGCATCTTGTTTATGAGACTCCAGTTGACTCAGATGAGGATCTCGTCGCTCGCTTATCTGTAGCTGCTGCAGGTGTGCGTGAAATACCAGGCATCTTTGAACGTGTACGCCAATCGCTCCACCGACGCTGTCAAGCATGTATCGATACTGGTGGACGCAATTTTGAACAATTACTGTAAACATGACACTTGTCAACAACGCTTTCAATAAAATCTTTGTTTTTCCTTTCGGCCGTTATTTCCCCTGTTTTCGCCTCACCGCGTCACTTGCGACTATACATTCCTATACAATAAATCATTGTTACAATGTCCTGTACCTACCATTAAAGTTTGTACCATGAATTCGGGACCACCCTGTATAGTCATTTATTTTCCTGGTTATCGGTGATATGGTCGGTTTTTTATCTATTCAATGAGTAATTCGGTTTTTTTTTGGTGAAAAATAGTAATTGTAACATTTTTGGGGGCGGGGAGTAACACAGGGAATGAGCAGAAGAAAAAAAAGTCATCGAAAGATATGAATCTGCCAACGTCTTCAACGTTGCTGAATGAAGACTTTTTTAACGGATCTTGCCAGACAGAACTTTTTGTTTCAAAGCTGAAAAATGTATAGGGGGAAAGAAAAGTAAGGAATGCTTAACCGTGTAGTGTAGTAGGCCTTGGCGTTGAGCTTACCATGAATTTGAACAAAGGTCCCAGTCCATACCAGGAGAAACACCCCCAGACCTTAACTCGACCTTCACCGAACTTTACTGTGGGCACAATGCATTCAGGCAAGAGGCGTTCTACAGGCAGATGCCAGACCCTGCCATCGGAACGGTAGAGGGTGAACCTTGATTCGTCGCTCCAGAGAACCCGTTTAATATAATTTAAAATGTTCTTAAAAGTTTAATTATTTGCTTATGAGCACTATATTCTGATAGGTCAATATAATCTTGCCATAATTAAACAGTGTAGTATTGTTCCGCATATATGGTCTGCTTTTTCTGGACCGCTGAGCTGACCATATAATTGATACTGACTGTACATTGGTTACTAATACTTGATATCTTAATACTTGTGGAATGGTGAATATTATTGATGAGAAAACGATGTTCAATTCCAATTACCTCAAATTTTTATGTATTTGACTGCATTGACCTTATACGTTATAGAAAATGATCTCACCGAATCCTATCAATAATATGGTCAACTGAAGAGCTTTGTCGAATGATGAATGTAAAGGCCTGTTAAATTTAGAAAGTACTGTTATACGAATTTTTAATCAAGGTCAGGGTCACATGTAGATCCGAAATTTTCGTTCTACATAAGAGTTCCATCCAGTGCTTTGCAACAGATATGCCGAGGCACACATATGTGCCACGAAAGGACTGGAAGTGTGGCAAGACAAAATTTAGCCATAAAATCCTGATTAAGGGGCGCCGACCAATCGGTCTGGTGATTAAGGTGTTAACTTCTAGATAGGAAGGTTCCTGGTTCGAATCCCTGTCAGTGCATTGATGTTTGTAAAAATAATTTTACTTAAATCTGTCGTGATCGAAAGTCCTCACGTTGGGTTGTTGGTGTGGAAGTTTGGAGAGTAGGGTACCAGCTCAGGTGTTGCCTCGTCATCTAACCGTGGTTCAAAATTACGTGCTGCTATCCACGGTTCTTGCCCTTAGGGGATTGATCCCAGATCGTCGTTAATAGCCCGTTGTATTGTTTTAGTACGACGTTACTGAATTATTACCAAATTATCAAATCATTAGGATTCGTCACTGCGAAGCACTACGAGATTTGTGGATTCAAGATATTAGAAGTTAAACAATATAGTCTTATTTGTCAAACGTGGGATCGCAAATGAAATATTTTTTAAATTTCACGATGTACTCGTGGATAATCCAAGCAGAAATACATCGACAGTAGTCGACATGGATTTGGTAGGTAGTTAAATAACAATCGGGGTTCAATCCTGAAGAAAAGGATCTGAGGACAACGCCATGGCGAGTTTAAATCCATCCAAAGTCCGTCGTGCACAGAGGGGGCTGGTGCACGGAACATTTGTGGTGGCATCAAATATCGTCACATTGGCATGGCGTGAAAATTTGAGAGTGGGATACCTGTTCAGGTGTATTCTCGCCATCTTACCATGGTTCAAAATTACGGGCAGAAATTTTTTAATCAACGTCATACTAGAGCAACACAACGGGCTATTGACGACGGTCCGGGATGAGTCCCTTAAGGGAAAGATTCGAGGACAACACTTTGAACCACGGTCAAATGACGAAGCAACACCTGAGCTGGCACCCCACTCTCCAAACTTCCACGCTAACCCAACGTGAAGACGACGACACAAAGTGAGGACTTTCAGCCAAGACAGATTTAATCTGCACCAGCCGATTCTACAGCATACGCTTATAACCATCCATGCACTGGCAAGAAATCGAACCAGGACCGTCGTCAAAAACCCGCTGTGTTCCTCTAATACGACGTTAATTAAAAACTACCATTACCAAAATTCCAACCTAACCACCGTATCCTGGAGAAATGAGAATTAACGGAAGACTGACATGCAAATTTTATATTTGAAATACGAATTTTAATTGTATATTTAGACAACGCTATTCACAAGGTATTTATTGTGTAATTTTCATTAAAAATACTTTTAAAATATCACAAAAATATGAGGATAACTTGTTTTTATTTGGAACATATTAATTAATTCATCGATTGAGGACATCGTAACATCTTCTGTATATACATTGAATGTCTGATCTCAATTATGTTTATGTTTGATTCAATACTCAACTTGTTTAGAAGTCGTGAGTATACATTTAGCGTTTAATACTGCCTTTGCTAGGAGTTGTAGTGGTTTTATTTAAATTTGGATTTCCAGTTTAAGTACAGAATGAATTATTCTATAAAATATATAGAAATTCGAAAAACATTATTAATTATTTTGCTCATAGGTTATTTCAAAATCCTTTAAAGTGACCTGAAGTTAACCCTGAAGTTTTATGATTGATATTGCAGAGGTTTAATCGGAGATAAACTAATTAAATTAACTAAAGTGTGTTTAGTTGAGTAATAGATAATTTTAGTTAACGTCGTACTAGAGCAACAAAACGGGCTATTGACGTCGGTCCGGGATCGGTCCCTTAAGGGAAAGATCCGACGACAACACCTCGTAATTTTGAACCAAGGTCAGATGATTGAGTAATAGGATAAGTTTCATCGAACGATTTTATACAAATTGATACTGAGCCGGTTGTGTTGCTCCAGTGCGGCGTAATTAACTATCAGACTTGAATGGTTTTGCAAGTGGCAAAGTTCGGGCATTGAATTTAAGTTATATTTAATATCCTCGGAGACTTTACACATCTTAACATAACTGGAAAAAGTCTTTAGAATTAAATTTCTCAAACTGCAAAGAGTGAGGTCGAAACTTTAAGTTGCTATTATAGTAGTATAGGCTACATTTTTTTCCTCGCCAATTCTCAACGATTATTAAGCAGGTGGAGTGGTAGCATCCGCAACGTTAGGCCGCCAAAGCGATTGTTTACGCCAAATCAAGATGGCGGCCGATGTAAGCAATTCCAAGATGGCCGCCATATACAACGTGAACCTTTGCATACAGTGCATAAATAATAATAATTTGTTTAAAAATTAAGAAAAAAGCAATATAAATTTCACTTGAAAATTTTCTAATATTTCAGTCTGGTTTTCTCCGAACATGTGCGCAATTTTGCGTCAATTTCATCCTAGTTTTGTCACTTAAAAAAAAATATATTAAATAAAAAATAAAAAAATTATAATTGTTAAAAAAAAAAAAATAATAATAATAATAAAAAAACGTGATTTTTTTTAAAACGTCCGGATTTTCATCAATTTTGAATTGGAAACTTTGCAATGCATAGAAAATTCAAAACAAGAAATCTTTTTTTAATAAGGTAGTTCTTTTCTGTGATCATAATCCACACAAAGGTTTTTGATGAGAAACCAAAAATCTAAAAATTCTTCTGCTATCCATAAGTGTGAAAAAATATTTTTTCACAATTTTTCTAGCAATAAGCATTATGTGAGCAACTCAATGGGGATATTCCAGGTTATAGAGCCATATATGGAAAAGCAAGACAAATATTTTTATTGTAACGACTTTACAAGAGGAAATTGTTTTTTAGAGAAGTCAAAGCGTATTGCGCTTAAGGTTTCAATGCGTTTAAACCAGTATACCGGGAGAAATTTGTTTGTAGATAAGTCACAGCGTATAACGCGCGATCCCCGCCTGCCGGCTACCTCGCCGCCCCTCCGGGGCCGGCGAGGACCTTTCACCGTTGGCTTCCATGCGTATAAGTCACCGTATTGGGTGCCCACCCAAGCATAGTCCAGTGTTTGTAATATAACCAAAAGCTAAACAAAAATCAAACTTACCCTCATAGCCGGGTCCTTGAAATTCTGACAATGGTTAACAGTCATATGCTCGAATCGATAACCCTTGAACTCTTTGTCCTTCGGGTATTGATACCAGCATATGACTTCCAATAGTCAGAAATTTTTGTAGTTCCTTGCAAAATTCAGCTCTGAATTACCTCAGCCAAAACTTTCTGGTTCCTATTTTTCACCTCAACCATAAAACATTTATCCGTCCCTCGTTCAAGTCCTCCAAACACCCATTTACCCTCCAATTTCTTACTCCTGTTATACTTTCTTTTGCCAAATTTTTGTCCTATCTTTCTACATTTCCACTCCTACCTATCACCAGCATCCTTTCTCAATGTTAAAATCATATCATTCTCACATGAAAGACATTTCACCTTCTTCCCAATCAAGCTACTACATGTTTGCAAAAAAAAAAAAAAAAAAAAAAAAAAACATTTTCTAACGTTTAATAACACTATCCACTGCTATATCAAATCAACTAAGGGGAAATGAGCAACCAAAAGGGGAAAAAAATTCTAAATTCCAATCTGCAATTTCAAAAATCAAATTTAATCCAAATTTTTTTTCGAAATTTTAATTAAAATTTAAATAAAGTGACAAATTTAAAAAATTGTAACTTACAATCTGCTTTCCAAACTTATCCTAAAAATTTTGTAAATTAATAAAACAAGTCGATTTTATAAATCAAGAGCAAAATTCATATGCACCCAACAATTTCAAAGACTGTCTAAATTTTAATTCCGTTCTACATTAAAAATATAAGTGGAAAAGCGTATTTTCTTCCTTAACCAATCATGAGACCCGTTTATTATCGTCAGGAGAAAATATCTAGGGTTGCCTTAAAACTAAGAAAAGCGCGAAAACGGGAAGGTTACCACAATTGGCAATACATCGCTCGAAAGTTGTAACGTATCGGATACTACATACCATCCATTAAGCAATATTCATTAGTTTGCCTTCTCAAAGATTGCTAGCTGACAATTCGTTGTCATGAAAACTTGTAAATTTGTTTTAAATCCTAAATACATCTGAAGTACGTGATGATGATGCCACAATAACTTTCTGATGGCTGTGATCGCCGACTAACCGGTACAGTGGTTAAGGTGTTAGCCTCTAGATCGGAAGGTTCCTGGTTCGAAACCGGGTCCGGGCATGGATGGTTGTAAACGTATGGTGTAGAGGCGGCTGGTGCACCTTAAATCTGTCGTGGCCGAAAGTCCTCACGTTGGGTTGGCGTGGAAGTTTGGAGAGTGGGGTGCCAGCTCAGGTGTTGCTTCGTCATCTGACCGTGGTTCAAAATTACGAAGTGTTGTCCTCGGATCTTTCCCTTAAGGGACTGATCCCGGACCGTCGTCAATAGCCCGTTGTGTTGCTCTAGTACGACGTTAACTAAAAATTACCATTACGATGGCTGTGATCGCGCTGACCAATGTTCGATACACTTGCAAGTTATTTTACTTACAAAGTAAGTCGGACTTGTCTATAGTATAATCAATCTAATTTGACCAATAACCATTCACTGTAATCTCTTAAACTATAAATATTTACAAAGCTTTTTGTACAAGGAATGGTTGCATTTCAATTTGTCACGGAAAAGTAGCACGAGCTCCTTATCAAAGAGGAGATTAAGAACAAAAATGAAATGTGAAAAGGGGTGAGGCTCGTGACATACAGGCGCAAAAGTGGTACGAGTGATAAATTGGTATATCAACATAGCTGTCAGCAATACGGGAGTTTGGTAGATTAATAGAAGCTCAACTATGCACACATAACCGTGAAATGACTCAAGTACTCATTTCGCGCCATTTACGATGGATATCTACCGATGAAAACTTGTTCATTTCGCTTACTTGGTGTACAAAAAATATGTTGGAAACAAAATAGACGTGTTACTGGATACATCCATTTATTAATTACTAGTCACTGCGTGGCTAGCCCGGCGTTGCCCTTGCCCGTGGTTTTAAGTTATCAATATGGTGTACTATTTTCCACAGATTTCAAATCCGTTGATATTTTTAATCTGACTTTAGCGATTCCGATTTTACGAAAAAGAATTAACAATCCAGGTCAAAATGTTTTTTATTTTTTGCTCTCATTCCCTGGAATGGATTAGGACAGGAAATGTAATGTTTTTTTTTTCATCGCGAAGGGGCAAAAAATGCAATCTGTTTCACATGACGTCACAATCTCTTGCGAAAATATAGAAGACTAGGGGGCCCGCACCCTGCTCGCTGACGCTCGCCAACCCCCGAAGGATTGCTTTGCAATCCTCATTGGTTCGCGAATATGATATTCCAAAAAATATTTTTACATTTGTTGCACTACAGAAATATTATACTGTACCACTGGAATCAGAACTCGAACAATTTGGAAATTAAATGAATACTTTGAGCAAATTTTGATTCGAAATGTGAGCGCTGCTTTGGAAATCGAATACCCAACATGTCGTTTGTAAGCTGCAACAATTCGACTAATATTCATTTTTTTTCTCAATAAAATTTCATACGATAACGCTATAAATTTAGTTGAGGCGCGAGGCTTCGTGGTAAAGTAACAATCGTACACTGTTGCAAAAACGCGATAACAAATAACGTCTTTTTTGCGTGCTGCGTAAGAGAATGATATGCATAGATATTTTCAATGTAAAATTATTTATTCAAAGAAAATTGTATTTTTAGGTATCGATCAAAAGTGAAATTTTCCGCAGATTTCAAATCCGTTGAAATTTTTACTCTATCTTTAACGGTCCAGGAGATAGGAAAAAGAACTTGCAAAACTAAAGTTAAAACTTCGTTTTTATCCTCTGCTGGAAAATCATTCCTCTGCGCAAAATGAAAGCGGAAACGGAAAAAATAAATTTAGAATCTACCGCGATGAAAAAACTTGGCATGATTCCAAAGCCTGACGGCAAGGTCACGTGGGTAGAAAAGTCTAGATTCCGGTGTTTCTTCTCTCTTCGGTAGAAACGCGTTGAAGAACCCGTTGGAGAATAAAACTAATTAATTCATTTTAAAATGTTCTAGATTGAATTTTAAAATTCGCCGCGACCCAAAAATTGCAAAAAAATTTGGACTTCAAGTGTGCCAAATCTCATTGCTGTAAGTGCCATAGAATCGTCAGGATTTTGCGGCAACAAACAAACAGACAAACAAACACTTCCTTTATAATAGAGATTATTTATATTCCATTTATTTATGGAATCAAGGTACTTGAGACCGGAGAAGCGTGTGCGGAGAGCTGCGGCGGATTGGATAACCGCGGTACAAATTGCACGCAACTTGAACGTGCATAGCCGCAGAGGCGACGGAGGTATGTGTACACTACTCTATTTGATCTAATGCATCTCAGATCGCACTTGCGTTGCCGCAGCGGCACGTTGAAAAACCGGATCGGGCCTAAACTGGAGGGAAAGAAAGGTTTCGGCTGCTACTTTGCATTGCAGTGGACTGGATGTGGGAAATACGACACAAAAGGTAGCCACAGGAAGAAAAAAAACCGTTACACATCTTATTTCGAGTACTATGCATACTAAAGCAAATCCAAAGGCATCATTCAATAGGGAGTACGTCCTATGCAAATTCAAATCTAAGAACGTAGAATTGCATTATATTTTCGTCTATGTAAATAGGTTAATTTTTAAAGTGCAAAATATGTTTCAGTAAAGCAAGTCTAATTCATTCTTCTGATGTTATGTCAATGATTTCAATATTTACTCAAAACTAGTGGTTGGTACTAACAAACCACCTAGAGTTTGTTAGTTGGCTAGGTTTTTGAAAAAAAAATCGTGATGTATTTTTTTTGTGTACCAGGTCAATACCTGCTACTTTGCATTGCAGTGAACTGGACGTGGTAAATACGACACAAAAAGTAGTCAAAGAAAAAATGGAACCACATCTTATTTCGAGCATTATTCGTACTAGAGCAAATTCAAAGGTATCTTTCAATAGGGCATAACGTCCTATGCAAATTAAAATCTAAAAACGCTGCAGAAGGGGACGTATTCATATCAAACTTTGCACAAATATAGAAATTTCTAATAGAAACGGTTTTGTGCGATAATAGGATTTCGAATCGTTAAATTCGTCTAAATGAGATTTCATTACTACCTTTATATCCCACCGGCAAATCCATTATGGCTGTTATCTAATTTGTGAGCCAACCAACCGGTATAGTGGTTAAGGTGTTAGCCTCTAGATCGGAAGGTTCCTGGTTCGAATCCGGGTCTGGGCATGGATGTTTGTAAGCGTATGGTGTAGAGGCGGATGGTGCACCTTAAATTTGTCGTGGTCTTCACGTTGGGTTGGTGTTAAAGTTTGGAGAGGGGTGCCAGCCCAGGTATGGCTTCGTCATCTGACCGTGGTTCAAAATTACGAGGTGTTGTCCTCGGATGTCTCCCTTGAGGAACATATCCCGGACCGTCGTCAATAGCCCGTTGTGTTGCTCTAGTACGACGTTAACTAAAATTTAAAATTACCATTACCATTACCTAATTTGCGAAGACCAAACCATAGTTCATGATATTAATAACTTGGTTTGCGAAGCAAACAAACACTACGGGCATCGCCATGATGGCTGTTATAGAATTATCGCATTTGACAATGACGAGGTCATCACGGCGTTTGTTGTTGGTTTGCGAAGCAAACAAAATTGTAATTAGCAGGGAAATCATTCAAATAGGCTACGAATTTCTATTTGGTTTGCAAAACAAACCTACACCACTTGCAACGCCATTATGGCTGTTATCCAATAGGCTACTAATTCTTAGTAATCACTGGGGGTTAACGAGTAGTGGCCACACCTGACTCCACGAAAATAACTGTCACGGTCAACGCCGTGCTGGCCACGCAGTGTCCAGTTACTGTTAAAAGTGCTCGAATTAAGAGAAGTTATTCGATTTCTTCTATGACTACATCATGAGTTAACCTACCGGCGTGTAAAGAACAATTATAAAGAAAATACTGAAAAAAAGACTTTGAACTGAAATAACTAACATCAGTCGAGATGCCGTGAGACGAAAGGTAAACTGTACGTTTAAAAAATGTCAGTATTTTGTAGGCTGTATGACCGACTTAAACAAGCTTTTCACTGAGTTTGCATTTCGATAATGGGATAGCTAGTTCTTGTGTTGGCAAAAATCACTCTTTTCGTGATGCAGCTTCTAATATCCGTATTCCATAACTTGCATGTGCAGCAGCTTCCTACTGATCGTCTTGTTCAGCAAATTGTATACAAGTGCTTAATTTTTAAGTTGTAACATTTAAAAATGACCTTTAGTTATCAGTAAGGTCATGCTTCCGGAATACCTGAGCGATCTTTTTCTGCTTTTATCGCACAATCTATTCCCTAATCCCTATTTTAACTCTTCTAGATGCTTTTGAAATGTCTTGTGTTTGGTACAGCTTGGCCAATATGGACATAAGATCTAAAAAAACATTTAAAATTGGTGTTCCTTAAGTTTATGGCAGCGTATTCTTCTGGAAGTACACTTGTAAACCGCGAAAAGAAAATTGAAATTATTTTAAAATGCTGCACTACGGTAAGAACAGTAGTAAAAACCGAAAATATACTTCAATTAAGGTGGATCTAAGATTTTATTGTTTACTTAACCTTAGACCTAACATCGATCTTGTGTTCGGCGAAGTTTGAGTTCCGGGCGTTGCGCTGTAAAACCATACATGAGGTTAAAAATGGCCATGATTATACTTCTGGCAGGATCTATGGATGGTATTATTAGATCCAACCAAAACTATGACGTCAGGTTTTTGTGGAGGTGATGTTTATAGGTGTGCCGTTAGAAGTTATTGTATTTTGGTGATCTGGCCTGCTGTTATCTAAATCATTTTTGCCGTGTTGGTTTGATGTTCTTGACTAGTTGTGCCTATTTGGGCCGTACTGTTCGATCGAATGCATACCACCTGTCATGAAATGCATCAGCACCTGTTGATGAAATGGTTATAGTTCGGTTGCTATTTTTTCTGCCCGTTGGATTTGATGGGATAGGCAAATCGTACTTGGTGCTGCATGCAGCTGCTATTAGGAAAGTAAAGAAACCACATTGTTTTAATATAAATTTTAAAGGGTGCATACTGACGGGATTTGCCTCTCGTGTTACTACCCTCGGTTAATGTTCCCTCGGTCTAATGTTCACGATGCTTTTTTATTTTGTGTATGATGAGATCCTTTGTTTTACTACAGGCATTGATAGCAATGAGCGCCTTGCGACCCATTCGACGACAGAGGTTTGTCGATGAATTCTTCGGTGACGCAGCATCCATTTTAGACTGGAACGATCTGTACGGTAAAGTGGTCATGGACATCGGATGTGGAAGAGGATACTCTAGCACCATCTTCGCCAAGAGGTTCCCTGCAATAAAGAGACTCATTGCCATAGAGCAGTGGAATGAAGCTCCAGAAAGTACTTCGCATCCTAAGGTTGAATATTTACCGGCTGACATTGGGATCAGGTAATTGATTTGGTGGTTTCTCTTAATCTTGTCCGACAAAAAGGTTTTTTCATCGAACGAACTAAATGATTCGATTATTTTACTTCCTCGGTACAAATGCTATCGCCCGACTATTATTAAAATGTACTATCGTTTTAATGTTTTTATATTAGAAAACTTAACTTTTAAACTATTTAATTACTTTGTATGTCTGTTTTTACTGGGTGCGTTTTATCTTGAGTTAGGCGCATATTTTCCACTAAGAGACCTTGAACCATAAAACCCCAAATACTGAAACTTCTTTTTATAGGCTGAAGACTCGACAAAGTCTTAGAAAAGTCGAGACCATGTTGACTTCTTTTATTGTGAAGTTTCTTGCCATGGCGAGAGGATCCACCAAGCCAAACAATGTATTGGTACTACTTCGAGATTGTTTTCTAGTCGTGAGATGTAGTGGCGAAGAAATTGGTTGCAGTTGTCAGTAATTAATGATTGGCAGTATAATCTACAACACGCCCACCTAAACTTGTCTTCTAGCAGTCTTTTAGCATAACATGGCAAATGGCTCGGTCCCCTACAGCTTGGATATAGCATCATCCGACTTTTGGCTTTTCCAAAAACTAAAATCCCCTGAAATAGCACAAAGTCTAGCATTGGAATTGCCACCAGCCGACTCGTTGTGTTGAGTTTTTAAACCCCTTGGGTACATTTGACGACTGGGACTAGCCATGCACTTGTTTTGCCTAAGTTACGGATGAATAGTCTAATTCGTCATTCAAACTAGGACAAAATTAAACATGCACATTCTTGTTCATGGCAAGAGTGATTGGTGTTACGAGACTCTACTTGAATCAAATTATTCAATCGTTCTTCATCTCTACAACACGCCCACCTTAACTTGTCTTTCAACATAACATGGCAAATGACTCGGTTCCCCTACAGCTTGAATATAGGCTTCATGCGACTTTTGGCTTTTCGCAAAACTAAAATCACATGAAACAGCACAAAGTCTATCATTGGAACTGTTACGGATGAATAGTTTAATTCGTCATTCAAACTAGGACAAAATTAAACATCACATTCTTGTTCATTGCAAGAGTGATTGGTGTTACGAGACTCTACTTGAATCAAATTATTCAATCGTTCTTCATCTCTGCAACACTCCCACCTTAACTTGTCTTTCAACATAACATGGCAAATGACTCGGTCCCCCTACAGCTTGGATATAGGCTTCATGCGACTTTTGACTTTTCGCAAAACTAAAATCACATGAAACAGCACAAAGTCTATCATTGGAACTGTTACGGATGAATAGTTTAATTCGTCATTCAAACTAGGACAAAATTAAACGTGCACATTCTTGTTCATGGCAAGAGTGATTGGTGTTACGAGACTCTACTTGAATCAAATTATTGAATCGTTCTCTACAAAAATACACTTTATTTAATCTGACTCCAAGCATAGAAATATTTACACGGCTGCGTTTTGACATTCTTTTTTTGGAATGAACTCTGAGATCAGAAGCTGCGATTTCACACTGTTGCCATTCTTATCGAACGAAATTATACGAAAACATAACAGTAGTTTGTGAACATACGATTATACGAAAATTATAACAGTAACTAATGTGGAAACGATAATCCGAACTACTTTTTTCAAATAAATCTGTACCCAAGGGTTTAAAACTGAAACACCCTGGGAGAAGTAAGTGTCCCATAACTGCATTTAAGTGGCCACGGTAATCCGGTTGATAGCGTATCGGATAAACAACCAGAGGGGGTTTGCGTGTTAAAACGCGATCCAATCAAAAAGCCTGTGGCCTGGTGTGTGTACGTGGGGACTGATACACATTAAATCTGGTGGTCTCTAATGTTATCGTGTTGGAGAGGTGTAAAAGCTTAGAGAGGATCTGAGGACACGCATCATCTCGAAATTATGTACAAAAATCAGACAACTAGTTTTGCCGGAGCTGGTTTCCAACTTCGTAACTTAAGGTTTATCAGAATAAAAATATAATACACTGCCCTCCAAAAGTTAAGCTACAGCAGGCCTCGAAATAGATTTTTCAATACAGGTGCACAAGGTGCACCCAAGTTTTTAAATTAGGTGCACAGGTTATATTTTAGGTGTACATAAAAAAAACGTAATATAAGATCATTGATATAATGTAAACTACTTTATTAGTTGGATATGTTTAAATAGGTTAGTATAGTGGATAGTAAATAAAAATATTTAAACATCTAAATTCTCCCTTCTCCGGCGCACGGTTGTCGCGACAGTCGCTTCAACAGAGCCATTTAGAAAATGTTTCGATCATCGGAAAGTTCTGGTGGCAGTGGCACCAAGTAAACCTTCCTAATGTACAAACCCGTTAAAGCCCAGCGATTTTGTTTTCGCATAGTGTGTATTTAGGAATTTTAATTACGTTCCTTTAAAGCGATAGAGGTCGATACTAATAGTTTGTTCAAGCATCAAAATAACATAAAACGCTTCCTCCCCTTTTTAACGTTAGGTGCATGGCATGCATCATCGGGGAAAAATTAGGTGCACAATTTTATTTTCATGTGCACCCGGGTATTTCGAGCCCTGATGGATGTTTTTCAGGATGGTACAGGATGTTTTTCGAAGCTCGCCATTAAAAAAATTGCAGTAACAATAAAATTCATAGTTTATATGAATGATAGTAACGAACGTGAAGAACACTGATACAAAAAGCGGCAGTCGCCACTTTTATTTTAAAGAAATGGACACTTTATAAAAATGTGCAAAAATCAAGCTTTCGTAACTTCGTGTGTACGTTTTGCGCATGATTGTTGATCTTGAATTGTTCTTGACAATTTCGTTGACCAGGAGTGTCTAGTAATGTCTATAAGTCGTCGTTTACCCGATTCGTTAATTCCGGTCAGTCGGATGGATGGAAATGGGGTTGTCACAAGCTGATGATTCTAGACGTCTCAATGTGGTCCAACGACTGCGGGATCAGTTTAAATCCGAAGATTCTGTGTCTAGAAGACATGTTTCAGGTCGACCACAAGTTCCAACACCTGAGCGAGGCCGTTTTCTAGCACTTTCTGTCCGAAGGAGGAGAAGCACTACTGTGCCTCAGCTCGTTGAAGATCATTTTCTCGCAGCAGGAAACAAGAATCTCCGCTACTGCGGTGCGAAGACGAGTTCACAATGCAGGTCTCTATACAAGACGACCATTTGTGTGCCCCCCTGAACCGACGTCATAGAAGTACCTGTTTATGTTGGGCAAGACTACGCGTTTCCTGGACCAGACAGCAATGGGCTTCTGTGCTCTTCACAGACGAGTCCAGGTTGACACTGGAGAGCGATTCAGGGCGTCTGCTGATCTGGAGGGAACAATGCACCAGGTACAACCCACCCAACATTGTTGAAAGACAGTTACAGTGGTAGTGTGAATCATGATTTGAGCAGGGATCTCTTTCGGTATTCACACTGACCCGCATGTGTTCCATGGAGGAACTCTGACTGGTGTGAGATATCGGGATGAGATCTTGATCCACATGTCCGACCATATGCCACTCCTAGTGGTAATGGTCTCATTCTTTGGGATGATAATGCTAGAGCTCAGAGTTGTGCTTGTTGAGGACTATCTTGAGGGTCAAGGTTTGGAGTGAATGGAATGACCACCTCAATCTCCAGACCTTAATCCAATATAGCATGTTTGGGACTACCTTAGCAGACACGTTGCTGCTTTAAGTCCTCCAAGGTCGTTACATGAGCTGGAACAAGGGTTACTCTGTGTCTGGTTTTCGCTTTGCATTTCGGTGTCCGACATCTTAATTGGCAGCATGGAATGTCGATGCCGCCAATGCATTGTAGTTAGGGGTGGACACATTCCTTAATAGGACCCATTTTTTAATGATTACGCAACATTTTTCCACATAAACCTGTGATGTACTGTTTTCTCCAAGAATGGACTTTTCTGTCAATAGTGCTTTTTTTTTTGTTGAAAATCTTATTTGTGTCGACCGTATGTAAATTTCTAGGTCGCATTCAATTAAGAACTGTTTAGTGCACATTTCTTCCAAATTTCTTGTTTCTATGTTCATTCATTTTCAAATTAGACAAAATAACCATCGTGAATCTTAACTTTTGGAGAGCAGTGTATATCGGAAATAAATATCGTTGAAAAATATAATCGAATAATATAGAAAAAATGTATCGGAAAATAAATATCGTTGAAAAAAGTGTATTTTGACTAAAATTTCATACTTGATATTTTATTTAATATTTACAATTTAATTTTCTTTATTTTTCCTTTGCAAGAAACTGTTTTTGTATGCATGGTGAACACAGAAAGGTGGTAATTTGAGTAGATATAGTTAAAGCTGTATTTTGATTACTTTTCAAATAATTAAATGCGTTTTTCTGACTATGAGCTTGGTTTTTTTTTTGCACGAGAAATACGATTACATAAATGTACTATACATTTATGAATGAAATTTGTTGCATTAATTTTTAATTTGTTTAAAGGTGCTAAACACTAGAATTTAGAGTATCTTGAAAAGAAAATATTTTAAAAATTTCAGTGTTACATCGTAAGGAAAACGTTTATAGAATTCGTTCACTTCATTATTCCCTTATGTATCATGACCATAAAATAATTTGCATAGCTTTTAGTACAGCCCCTTGCTTGTATATTTAAGAGCAAAAATGTAAGGCATATAAAGCTTAATTTCCATTATGTTTTTTAAACATCATTTGTTACTTAAATTTGCCTATTTCATAATAAAATTTAATAAGTTTCAGTGATTTCTTTTGTTTTATGTACTTTAAAGTTTATACCTTAGCAAATGGTATAATTTTAACTTTTTAGGAAGGGCTCCGGAAATCTCTTCGGATACGTTATTTTAACTCTGGTTGTAATAGACTGCATTTCTCGATTTCAGATTAACCCTTGAAATATGGATTGGAGAAATAGACGTAGCCATTTCCATTTTCTGCTTCAATGGTTTGGAGGATCAAAAGCAAGGCTTCGAAAATCTGTTTGGTCTTCTAAGGCCAATGGGTCATGCGGCCATTCTACAAGGTTTAGATTCAAGCTTCTTAGACCTTTTCCAAAATCTCACCGAACTTAAGAAATGGTCATTCTATACAAAAGTATGGCACTTTCTAAATCTTTTAAAAAATATGTTGTATTGACTAAAGCATTCTCTATGCAAAACACAAACGTTTTTGTTGGTTCAAAAAGGTAATTTTAATTAGGATAGAAGCGCATTATACAGGGTGGTCCCGAATTCATGGTACAAACTTTAATGGTAGGTACAGGACATTGTAACAATGATTTATTGTATAGGAATGTATAGTCGCAAGTGACGCGGTGAGGCGAAAACAGGGGAAATAACGGCCGAAAGGAAAAACAAAGATTTTATTGAAAGCGTTGTTGACAAGTGTCATGTTTACAGTAATTGTTCAAAATTGCGTCCACCAGTATCGATACATGCTTGACAGCGTCGGTGGAGCGATTGGCGTACAGGATACTCCGCGCGATACATTCGTAACGCAGCTCTGCCGTTACCATTTGCACAGCCGTACATGTAATGCATGTCTGCTTTTTCTGCATACGTAAAGTCACCCATCGTCTACGGCAGCACAATTGTGAATGGCGCTTTTCCCTACTGCGATGCATCATGTTCAACAGCGGCTAGACATCTACTGCCCTCTACCGGCAATGATACCAACCGATCACTCCATTTCTCTTTCCTTTTATTTCCCCTGTTTACGCCTCACCGCGTCACTTGCGACTATACATTCCTATACAATAAATCATTGTTACCATGTCCTGTACCTACCATTAAAGTTTGTACCATGAATTCGGGACCACCCTGTATATGTGCTCTGAAGAGTTTACAAAAATGTGTTATACAGGTAAACAATGATTAGGGTTCGAAGTGCACCATATTGCAACATTTCAGAGGTCGCGATAAAAAAAATCGTAATCTGTAGCTAAATATCTATTTTGAGGTAGAAAATATGTTCATTTGTAACGTTGGAAATTCTGTTTAACTTAAAACTGCAAAACTATTACTAATTACTGAAATATTTATTTCACGCATAGCTCCATAGATACGATTACGTACCGATTCCAATGTAGTTAAAAGTTTGGTTCTTTTCAATCTAATATTTCAATTTAATAAATTGATGCACGTATATCTAACCTTATAAGTTGTTTCTCATGCCTACACTGGCAGACCAAAGGAGTGCCAGGCCCGTCGAAGACGGCAAGAGGCGAGGGGGTGCGCCTTCCATGTAAGTGAGCCCCATTGGGAGGAAGTCCGACTTTGCGCGACATACATGACACATCCGTTTTACAGGATGGCCCCTTTCATACATCAATTCACTCACACATATCGTTATTTAGATCCCACTCAGAGGCCGATAACCCCCTGATCATGTACCCTCAGAAGTATTGATTTGGTATGGGAACATGGGGGACTTAGTGACCACGACCTTTTTAACGTGCCCCAGTCACCATTAGTGAACACGACGGTCTTCAGCCAGGTCGAAGCGCCGATCTCGCAATCATCGGAATTGCAGGTTCCGCCGAGGACAGAACCCACAACCCTTCTGATGCGAGCCCGACGCTCTACTGACTGAGCTAACGCTGCTCAACCTTATAAGTAATAACACCAAACGCTTTATTGGAATTTGAACTATCCCATCCCAACGCTATAAACTCAACCAGCATTTGAGCGATCTCATTTCATTACCGTGGTTATTATCCTCATGTGTAGATGACCCTTGCGCCATATAACCCAACCGACCTGTGTATTATCCAAATAATTTGAATCAAAACTAAAGAACACGGTATCAGCCTATCGTTAAATTGGCGATTAAAATTTTTGTCGCTTAAAATTCTTTGATACACAAAACTTGAAACGATTAATTATTTTCAGAAAGTTGGAATGCTAACTCCGGAATCTTATAACCAGAAGTACACAGCTGTGTACTACAGGAAGCTCTTTGAAGAAATCGGGTTCGAAGTTGTTAAATGTACGAATGAGATGAAAACCCATACTTACGCATCAGACGCAGAGTGCAGAGGTAAAACAAAACTTAATATTGAAAAAATGTAGTTTCGTTTTCAGTAGAAAGTATTGTCCTGTATATAACCGTATTGCATGTGCTAAGCCTGGAAAATATTACCCCACACAATTAGAAAAGCCCCAATTGCGTTGGATATAAATATGATCAAGAGAAAACCATTAAAATTAATATTCTGCGTTGTCAATTTATTGAATCTTTTTTTTTTATATCCAATGGCAAGGCAGTACAATTGCGAAGATAAATACAAATACAATACAGTACAAAGTACAGAGTTGACCGAGGTCATTTTAGCCTTATACAAGGCCAGAAGTGATGGTAACTTGTGAAGGGGCACCCAGTGGGTGGACTATCATTGTCCCTAACAAAGGACAGCATAATTTACATCCATGCCCTAACCCCGGATTCGAACCAGGAACCTTCCGATCCAGAGGCCAACACCTTGACCACTAGACCGGTTGGTCGGCTATTTATTGAATCTTGGATTTCTGAAATGTTTTACACGAACAAAATCGAAGTATCTACGGCAGTGTCCATCTCTAGGTTTTATAAAGTTCAATTTCGAAAGTAGTCGTTCTCGTAAGATTTCACAAACTCTTGCAATTATTTTTCCTTATTTCCATTCCTGCTGCATTTTAAACCTTATTGAAATTCTTTCATAGAGAATGCATGTGAAGATTCGTACATTTAATGCCTCCAAATGAAATAAAAGTGAAAAAATATCAGTTGGCATTTGTCTAAATTCTCATTTGAAATAAAGTATATGATAAAAAGTTAACATCTCTGACCTATGGCCGTAATTATCCCCTTAACATATGGTTCAATTGCATCCCATTAACTTAAAGCTAATTCGATATTGGGTCCATTATTCTCATTTTGCGATCTTTCCCATTTTCCATTAGGTACTGAAGTTTTTTGCTTTCCACATTTCTGTTAACCTTCAAAGGTGTTTCTACGGCTTTTCTCGGTCTCTACAGATCTCGACAATTTTGCTAATGGTGAGATATCACCTCATCCAGATGTTGCTTTAGGCGGCACAAATGCCATAAAAATTGAATCGCCATGATGTTGCAAAGTTCTGATGACGAGATCTAGATCTGGTCAATTTTGCTAATGGTGAGATATCTCCTCATCAAGATGTTGCTTTAGGCGAAACCTTTCACAAATGCCATAAAAATTTAATCGCCAAGATGTTGCAGAGTTCTTATGACGAGATCTAGATCTGGTCAATTTTGCTAATGGTGAGATATCTCCTCATCAAGATGTTGCTTTAGGCGAAACCTTTCACAAATGCCATAAAAATGTAATCGCCATGATGTTGCAGAATTCTTATGACGTGATCTAGATCTGGTCAATTTTGCTAATGGTGAGATATCTCCTCATCAAGATGTTGCTTTAGGCGAAACCTTTCACAAATGCCATAAAAATGTATTCGCCAAGATGTTGCAGAATTCTTATGACGAGATCTAGATCTGGTCAATTTTGCTAATGGTGAGGTATCTCCTCATCAAGATATTGCTTTAGGCGAAACCTTTCACAAATGCCATAAACATTTAATCGCCAAGATGTTGCAGAGTTCTTATGACGAGATCTAGATCTGGTCAATTTTGCTAATGGTGAGATATCTCCTCATCAAGATGTTGCTTTAGGCGAAACCTTTCACAAATGCCATAAAAATGTAATCGCCATGATGTTGCAGAATTCTTATGACGTGATCTAGATCTGGTCAATTTTACTAATGGTGAGATATCTCCTCATCAAGATGTTGCTTTAGGCGAAACCTTTCACAAATGCCATAAAAATGTAATCGCCATGATGTTGCAGAATTCTTATGACGTGATCTAGATATGGTCAATTTTGCTAATGGTGAGATATCTCCTCATCAAGATGTTGCTTTAGGCGAAACCTTTCACAAATGCCATAAAAATGTATTCGCCAAGATGTTGCAGAATTCTTATGACGAGATCTAGATCTGGTCAATTTTGCTAATGGTGAGGTATCTCCTCATCAAGATATTGCTTTAGGCGAAACCTTTCACAAATGCCATAAACATTTAATCGCCAAGATGTTGCAGAGTTCTTATGACGAGATCTAGATCTGGTCAATTTTGCTAATGGTGAGATATCTCCTCATCAAGATATTGCTTTAGGCGAAACCTTTCACAAATGCCATAAACATTTAATCGCCAAGATGTTGCAGAGTTCTTATGACGAGATCTAGATCTGGTCAATTTTGCTAATGGTGAGGTATCTCCTCATCAAGATATTGCTTTAGGCGAAACCTTTCACAAATGCCATAAACATTTAATCGCCAAGATGTTGCAGAGTTCTTATGACGAGATCTAGATCTGGTCAATTTTGCTAATGGTGAGGTATCTCCTCATCAAGATATTGCTTTAGGCGAAACCTTTCACAAATGCCATAAACATTTAATCGCCAAGATGTTGCAGAGTTCTTATGACGAGATCTAGATCTGGTCAATTTTGCTAATGGTGAGATATCTCCTCATCAAGATGTTGCTTTAGGCGAAACCTTTCACAAATGCCATAAAAATGTAATCGCCATGATGTTGCAGAATTCTTATGACGTGATCTAGATCTGGTCAATTTTACTAATGGTGAGATATCTCCTCATCAAGATGTTGCTTTAGGCGAAACCTTTCACAAATGCCATAAAAATGTAATCGCCATGATGTTGCAGAATTCTTATGACGTGATCTAGATATGGTCAATTTTGCTAATGGTGAGATATCTCCTCATCAAGATGTTGCTTTAGGCGAAACCTTTCACAAATGCCATAAAAATGTAATCGCCAAGATGTTGCAGAATTCTTATGACGAGATCTAGATCTGGTCAATTTTGATAAAGGTGAGATGTTAATGGCGAGCTCTAAGATTACTTATAAGCACTTAATCTCCCCCATCAAGCATATTGAAGCTGAACATCGAAATAGACATGAATCTTACACCCGTTTTTTATTTTGGCAAAACTATCGACTCAAATTTTCGTCGCCAAACTGTTATTTCGATAGAACTTACGTAGCTTACTACATTCCAAAACAACTGCTAAATAGCGATGGTGCAGTGTTCTAGAGGCTAATCTATATTTCCTTGCCATTCTCCAGCCGACTTCTTTGCCACGTTATGAACCTTTTAATGAAACATACTGAGCATATAAGGGCAGGTTTGTCACTTGTGCATGTTTTGTTTGAAGATGTATCGCGGAGTTGTGAGAGAAGCTTGAATCCAAAATGATTGATCGGTTAAAGTCTCTTTGATAGACAATCGGATATGTCGACTCGTAAGTCCAGCATGACTTGTCCTGCGATATTATTCCTTCCACATGCACTGTCTATTTCATTGAAAGGTCGTCTCAATGGAATTCCTGCTTTCATTTTTGGCGACTTTACAACCTTTACCCGACGCAGATCAGCATAACATGATTGCAGTAGTGGATAGAATAAGGTTTCTGGGTATTATCTTCGTCCAGTAACGTGCTTTCTTCCTCGCATCGCTCTTTGACCTTACGCCATTCAACCCCAACCAACCTCCTCACATCGAGCAGCTGATGTCTTGAAAAAAGGTCAATCTTTTAAAGGCACTCTCCCATACATCTTATAGCTCCATGTTCAACCTCTATCTTGTAATAATTCCATCCAGATTGGACTGGATGTGGCTCTGTCTGTCCATCTGTAATTCGAAAGTTTAATACAGTGCACCACAATCATGATCTGGTTTGGAGCCTTTATAACTTCAAACGTGTAAAACCTTTATGTGGTGTGTGTTGAACCACCATTGACTTCCGCACGTCTTTTGTCGTTTCGGCTACATTTTCGCATTCTATTATCCACTTCGAGGTTCGCTCCTTGGCACATCTCTTCATCGCCTTTTCAGGACGCCCTTCCTGCATTCCCTTTTTTAGGTTATTATTCGAATTACTTTAAGAATACTACACCTCTTAATAATATCAACGCTACTGAGGGTCCTTTATATTCTTTGGACCCTTGGAACTTTACAAATATTTCTCACTTGAACCTATTGGGTTTTGGAAAGTCTAACACCAGACAGCTCTTTTACCTAACACCAGTCGGGTCATTCTTTACTACTTTTTGCCGTACAGTGTCATCACAGATACAAAACTGGAATTTTTACAGATGGGTCAAAATCAACAGAATATACTTGCTCCAAAGTCTATGGGATCGACCACTAAATTTTGTTTTGCTTATTATCTATGTTTACGGGGGAATTTTGTGGTGTGAATGAAGCGTTGAAATATTTCTTTCCAGGAAATAAGCAATTTCATCATTTGCACGGACTAAAAAAACGTATTGGAATGCTTGACGTGAACATCCTTTAGCTATTGCTGTGCTGAAATTCCATCGTCAACTTACCAGATGTTGCTATGCCATTTCAATCTTGGATACTGGGTCATGCAAGGATTACCTGCAATTAGCTTGCTGACACTGCCGCAGTGAATGCAAAAATTGAATCTGTGTTCCATACAAAAATATCAGACAGAATATCGGAAATCATTTGGAATGATTTCGAATAAATGAAATAAATGCAGAGTGGAAACAAACAACACAGAATTCAATCCGTTATCTCATTTAAGTCTTTGTGTCCACACTGTCTAAACACAAACTTAACTAGGCTCCGTATCGGACATTCGAGCTTTTCGCATCGATACTTGTTGGGAGAAGAAAATTCTCCTTTATGCCACCAACGCAACGGAAATCTTACAAACTCTCATTTCAACTTCATGTCCTGGTCTACGGTATTTTTACATTAGATTTTTTTAAACTTCCCCGCCTAGTTCATCCGCATTGCTGGGTATCCTCCCCCCTTTGCATTCCCTTTTTGAACGTATTTACTTGTCATCTTCATGCCCAAAATGTGCAGTGGTCATCAATTGTATTTTAAAAAATTGCATGATTGCATCTTTAGTGTTTTTAACTTTTATCTACCACTCTTTGAATTGAAAACTTACATCGCCCAGTATTTATATATTTCAACTTCAGAATATTGTAAATTACGTTATCAATTAAAAAAGGTAACTTTTAGACTACAATTTTACTGCTCCGGCTGATTGTTCTACCTGATTTTATTGGGAAATTTAATATTGCGTTTGACGCAACTTGTTCTTGTAAGGACCTTGTGACTTCAAGTCCTAAACATTGGAAGGTCGATGAGTCGCATACTTTAGTGTTGCAAATATCTGCCGATATTAAAATAAAGTGTACGTTTTTATATTCCAGATGCTATTTTCCAACTCTGTCCTTCAACCGATATCATTCCTGACAAGCGTAAATTACAATTCAAGACCGCTTTGTTTGAAATCTTCTTGAAGCATAATACAAGAAATGAGGATGGACTTCTGTGCATGACTCACGGCATCCTGTCTGTACTTCTGCGTAAACCTAAAGATTCCAAGAGGAATGGGGAAAGTAAAAAGTAGAACCATCTTTTCCACAGCTTAACCATTTATTTTTAAGTCTAGTACTTCACTAGTTGTAATAACGAGTATCCTTTGTGCTTTTATAAGTGGTATATTTTATCCATGGATATCAAATCGTACTTTTTAATTCTGAATTTATTGGTAATAATTTTCATTGCTGAAATTGCTACTGAATGAGCATAAATTCAAAGCTCCAATTTAATGTTGAACAAACTTTATGGACATTTAAATTCGAAGGTGTTCATTGGGTTTGCTCTTCTCTTGGACTCTTGACTAAATGAAGCTTTATAATCAAATTTTGCATTAATGCTAAATTTTTTAAGTTTCTAAGTCTTGGAAGTTTTAATAAATGTTTGAAAAATTAGTGTTGCTTTATTCATTTTTCACCGTGGATTATAACACTAGCTAGTATACGTATTTTACAATGCTTTATCGAACTTTTTTCAATGCGCACTATTTTGAAATGCTTAAAGTACTATGCGAACGTAACTCAGAAATCTAAGGTCAATGCGGTTAATATAGGAGTTCCAAAAAACTCCACGAACACTGATTTCATGAATCACGGATATTCGCCATCTTCTAAAGCCTTTGATGTGCAAGACTTTAAGGGCTGCTTAATTTTTCCTTTTTCCAATCGGATATCGAGAAATATGAGTTACAAGTAGTTTACAAATGACTATCTTCATTCGTATATTTAATATTTATTATACATGAAACGGAAATAATTACTACTGAAGAATTATAACATTATCTTATCTAATATTATAACATTATCATATACTTAAACATTTATCAGTTTAAACGAATTCACTAGTGCCCTATTGGGCAAAGGCTACGTTAGCTAAAATTTAAAAACATTTCAAATTGAACTGAGGTCGATTGCCTTATTACACAAAATGGCGTTTATTTGCTACGCCAATAGTAAAAGAATAAAAGTTTCTATACAAAAATATTTGTTTATTTGAATAATTCAAACTTTATAAATTCCTAAACTTGCATAACACATTTAACATTTTGATTTTTAAGTAACTAAAGCGTGTAATATTTGAATTCTCAACTTCTTGAATGGCGTTTTTATACGCTCTGCGCAAAAATAGTTATAGTTTCTAAATTTTGCTATGAAACTTGTGGTGTGGGTGTCTAACTTTAATTGAAACGTCCACCTATAATTAGGGTTTTAGGATGAATTGAACAACTTGACAGTTTCCTTTAGTCCTAGTGTGAGAAAGAATTTGCTAGTGTACCAAAGGGATCTGAGAAAAATGTCAATGATGAAGAGTATCTAACCTGGCTTCAACTGATAATTTATTGGCAATTGTACTAAACGGTTGATTAATGTAGATCCGTCTTGCAGTACAAAAAGTTTGGAGATGTGGATATAAGAAAATCGGAAACCTATTGTGCCATAAAACAAATAATTTTCAAATATTTTTGAATGTATCCATTTTTGTATTTAATATTCCGAAATAAAGAAAATGTGAAGTAATTAAAAATAGCAAAATATTTCATTTGTACACATTAATATACTTGCCAACTTTGGAAACTGCATCAGTAAAACTTTTGCAGCCCAAACGCCCCTTGCCGTAAAACACAACATTAATACATGATTTAATGTGACATATTTCTAATACACAAAAACTAGTATTATTTGTATTTTTAAATACATATGTAAAAATTCACATTTTTATCAACTGCAAAAACCTTGCTAAGCTGTAGTGTTTTAACACCAAACTTAACACACCCACTGTAAAAAAGCATTCACTTTACGAGTCCCCTACACATAGCATCCGAAACTGTATGTTACATACCATTTAAACTTGTGCTAGAATTACAGAACATCTGTACATAAAGCTTATGTACAAGTATATGGAAAAAAATATCCTTGTTCTATTTACAAATTTGTATCATTTAGAGCAGGGGTTTCCAACCTTTTAGTAACTGCGTACCACTTGAAATTTTTGGCGTACCATGAGTTTTACATTTTTTTTAGAAACATGTATCTAATGTCAGAAAAGTGCCAAATGGCTTGTTTTATTTTAATTAAAATACTAAGAAATCTTCATATTTTATGATTAATGTAATTGTATTTCGTATTAATGATGTTTTAATAAAGAAAAAGAAAACGATTGGAAATTACAGTTTTATTTTTTACTCACCGGTCTAAAAACAAATAATTTTAAATAATTAGTACAAACTAAGCAAACAAAGATTAACACAATCAAAAATCAATTTTTAGTGCGAAACATGTCGTTTGTCTTTTATTAAAATATCAATCAGGAGCAATGGATCTTAACTTCACTCTTTAAGTCCTTCAACACTTACTGTTTCTATATTTATTTTTTATATACGAAAGTTCAGAAAAACCACTCTCACACAAGTAACTAGTTACAAATGGCATAGAAATAGCAGAGCTTGTTGGAAGATCATTGGGTACTCGGTTTTACACCCGATCCAGAAATTAATTTACCATTTATCTTTAAAACTGTCTTTTATGGAACTATGTGTTAGATCGATAGAACTTTCTTTTAATTTTGACTCATTTGGTGAGGTTCCCGAAAACGGATTTCTGATCCAGTCAAATTTAGAATAATCTGAGAAATATTTAGTAAAACTTACTTGAAGGGCGACCAAGTGAACAACGATAACAGCAACCACATCTGGCATTGGAGATATTTCTTTTCTTCAAAAAATGATAAAGTCGGAAATGCAGATAAATCATTCTCCTGTATCTGTGAACAAAACAGGACCAATTTTCTCTTGAAGGTGTTTATGTTGTCATTGGCTGTGAAGGCTGTTATGTTTGGTCCCTGAAGTGCCATGTTCAGAGTGTTGAGTCTGGCATATCTAGCTGACATGTTTGACAATCTGGTGGAGTGGTAGCATCCGCAACGTTAGGCCGCCAAAGCGATTGTTTACGCCAAATCAAGATGGCGGCCGATGTAAGCAATTCCAAGATGGCCGCCATATACAACGTGAACCTTTGCATACAGTGCATAAATAATAATAATTTGTTTAAAAATTAAGAAAAAAGCAATATAAATTTCACTTGAAAATTTTCTAATATTTCAGTCTGGTTTTCTCCGAACATGTACGCAATTTTGCGTCAATTTCATCCTAGTTTTGTCACTTAAAAAAAAAAATATTAAATAAAAAAAAAAAAAAAATTATAATTTAAAAATAATAATAATAATAATAAAAAAAACGTGATTTTTTTTAAAACGTCCGGATTTTCATCAATTTTGAATTAGAAACTTTGCAATGCATAGAAAATTCAAAACAAGAAATCTTTTTTTAATAAGGTAGTTCTTTTCTGTGATCATAATCCACACAAAGGTTTTTGATGAGAAACCAAAAATCTAAAAATTCTTCTGCTATCCAAAAGTGTGAAAAAATATTTTTTCAAAATTTTTCTAGCAATAAGCATTATGTGAGCAACTCAATGGGGATATTCCAGGTTATAGAGCCATATATGGAAAAGCAAGACAAATATTTTTATTGTAACGACTTTACAAGAGGAAATTGTTTTTTAGAGAAGTCAAAGCGTATTGCGCTTAAGGTTTCAATGCGTTTAAACCAGTATACCGGGAGAAATTTGTTTGTAGATAAGTCACAGCGTATAACGCGCGATCCCCGCCTGCCGGCTACCTCGCCGCCCCTCCGGGGCCGGCGAGGACCTTTTACCGTTGGCTTCCATGCGTATAAGTCACCGTATTGGGTGCCCACCCAAGCATAGTCCAGTGTTTGTAATATAACCAAAAGCTAAACAAAAATCAAACTTACCCTCATAGCCGGGTCCTTGAAATTCTGACAATGGTTAACAGTCATATGCTCGAATCGATAACCCTTGAACTCTTTGTCCTTCGGGTATTGATACCAGCATATGACTTCCAATAGTCAGAAATTTTTGTAGTTCCTTGCAAAATTCAGCTCTGAATTACCTCAGCCAAAACTTTCTGGTTCCTATTTTTCACCTCAACCATAAAACATTTATCCGTCCCTCGTTCAAGTCCTCAAAACACCCATTTACCCTCCAATTTCTTACTCCTGTTATACTTTCTTTTGCCAAATTTTTGTCCTATCTTTCTACATTTCCACTCCTACCTATCACCAGCATCCTTTCTCAATGTTAAAATCATATCATTCTCACATGAAAGACATTTCACCTTCTTCCCAATCAAGCTACTACATGTTTGCAAAAAAAAAAACATTTTCTAACGTTCAATAACACTATCCACTGCTATATCAAATCAACTAAGGGGAAATGAGCAACCAAAAGGGGAAAAAAATTCTAAATTCCAATCTGCAATTTCAAAAATCAAATTTAATCCAAATTTGTTTTCGAAATTTTAATTGAAATTTAAATAAAGTGACAAATTTAAAAAATTGTAACTTACAATCTGCTTTCCAAACTTATCCTAAAAATTTTGAAAATTAATAAAACAAGTCAATTTTATAAATCAAGAGCAAAATTCATATGCACCCAACAATTTCAAAGACTGTCTAAATTTTAATTCCGTTCTACATGAAAAATAAAAGTGGAAAAGCGTATTTTCTTCCTTAACCAATCATGAGACCCGTTTATTATCGTCAGGAGAAAATATCTAGGGTTGCCTTAAAACTAAGAAAAACGCGAAAACGGGAAGGTTACCACAATTGGCAATACATCGCTCGAAAGTTGTAACGTATCGGATGCTACATACCATCCGACAATCTTGACAACCATTTTTCATCACTAAACAAGTTTTTCATGTAATTTTTTTCACTTAGAAACGTAAAAACTTCTGACCTCAGTTCGAAGATTTTCCCTCGAGATAACCATCTTACTTCTGTATGTTGGAGTAGAGTCTTAAACTTGCCACCTATATCTTCACACATCAAGGAGAATAATCTTGAGTTAAGAGCCCTAGCCTTTATGAAGTTAACTTTCACAGCATCTGATAAAACTGAATGTAGATTATCCGGCATACCTTTAGCAGCCAATGCTCCTCGGTGGATGACACAATGTGTACTTTGGCATTCAGGAGCAACTTTCTTTATTTTTACTGCTAGCCCTGTTTGTTTTCCTGACATAGCTTTTGCCCCATCTGTACACAAACCAACACACTTGGACCAGGGAATGCCTAATTTCAGCACATACTCATCAATGATGTTAAGGGCAGTTAGTACCTTTTAGACCTTGCGTTGCTCGCGAAAACATACTTTTTTTCGATTCATCATAAATAATTGAGTTTTGTATATTGTAGTATAAAATTGATACAGTTTAAAGATAATTGTATGGCTTTCAAATAACTGCAGTCATATTTGAAATTAAAAACATCTATTTTTATAAAACCTAGCAAAAATTATACACAATTTCTTCGTCTTGAAATTTACCCACTTAACTTTCCCACAAGATAACTTTTGAAAGATGCACTGTAAAACCCAGATGTTTGCACCAAATTGAAGCACATGAATGTCTTAATTCTGTGAACTAAGGAATTTGTGATATTTGAAGTACAAACATTTATAAAAATTAAAAGTATTAAAATAAGTCAACTTTGAAGATTTTTTAGTTATGTATGGATCTATAAATAAAAAACTATAGCTCTCATACACAAAAATCCATAGTTCAGGGAACTAAGATATTCTTTTAGAATAACCATAAAAAATTTCTTAACTCTACGTTTATTAGTTTTTTTTTTTTAAACTTGAGGGAAAGTCAAGTGGGTAAATTTCAAAACGGAGAAATTATGTATACGTTTTGCTAGGTTTTATAAAAAAATATTTTTAATTACAAATATGACTGTTGTTTTTTAAAAGCCATACAATTATCTTCAAACTGTATCAATTTTATACTACAATATAAAAAACTCAATTATTTATGATGAATCGAAAAAAGTATGTTTTCGCGAGCAACGCAAGGTCTAAAAGGTACTAACACCCCTTAAAGATGTGTTTCGCTGTAGTGTTTGATTCAAGTGGTTTGCTGAACAAAAACTCTTTTGTCGCCTCTCCATGATAGTCAAATCGTATGATTACAAGTAGTTTAAATTGCATGTACGAACGCACAATTACAACACACAAAACAATTACAGATGCACAATATTGCACAATCACATAAGCTCGTTACACGTAAACTGAACTGAAATACGCAACCATCGGGTTGAAGCCACCGCTCACATTGACGTGACTGATATCAAAACAAAACAAAGATAGGTGGATGGATCACTGTTCAAATCAATTCAAAATAAAGATGAATCATACTAAGGTAAGATACTAATACATACTAAAAGATATGCGACAGTCAAAAACAGCGGAAGTCGAACTATCTCGTGCGTTTTTCTCATACATAAAGGCTATTGACGACGGTCCAAGATTAATCCCTTCAGGGAGAGATCCGAGGACAACACCTCGTAATTTTGAACCACGGTCAGATGACGATACAACACCTGAGCTGGCACCCCACCCTTTAAACTTGCACACCAACCCAACAAGAAATGAGGATTGGTAATTGGTAATTTTTTAGTTAACGTCGTACTAGAGCAACACAACGGGCTATTGACGACGGTCCGGGATCAGTCCCTTGAGGGAAAGATTCGAGGACAACACCTCGTAATTTTGAACCACGGTCAGATGACGAAGCAACACCTGAGCTGGCACCCCACTCTCCAAACTTCCACGCCAACCGAGGACTTTCGGCCACGACAGATTTAAGGTGCACCAGCCGCCTCTACACCATACGTTTACAAACATCCATGCCCGGACCCGGATTCGAACCAGGAACCTTCCGATCTAGAGGCTAACACCTTAACCACAATACCGGTTGGTCGGCGGAGAAATGAGGATGGTAATGGTAATGGTAATTTTAGTTAACGTCGTACTAGAGCAACACAACGGGCTATTGACGACGGTCCGGGATCAGTCCCTTGAGGGAAAGATCCGAGGACAACACCTCGTAATTTTGAACCACGGTCAGATGACGAGGCAACACCTGAGCTCTCACCCCACTCTCCAAATTTCCACACCAACCCAACGTGAAGGAGAAATAAGGATGTAAGGTAAGGTTAAGTTAACGTCGTACTAGAGCAACACAACAGGCTATTGACGACGGTACGGGATCAATCCCTTAAGGGAGAGATCAGAGGACAACACCTCGTAATTTTAAACCACGGTCAGATGACGAAACAACACCTGTGCTGGCACCCCACCCTTCAAACTTGCACACCAACCCAACAAGAAATGAGGATTGGTAATTGGTAATTTTTTAGTTAACGTCGTACTAGAGCAACACAACGGGCTATTGACGACGGTCCGGGATCAATCCCTTAAGGGAGAGATCCGAGGACAACACCTCGTAATTTTGAACCACGGTCAGATGACGAAGCAACACCTGAGCTGGCACCCCACTCTCCAAACTTCCACGCCAACCCAACGTGAGGAGAAATGAGGATAGTAATTGGTAATTTTAGTTAACGTCGTACTAGAGCAACACAACGGGCTATTGACGACGGTCCGGGATCAGTCCCTAAGGGAAAGAACCGAGGACAACACTTCGTAATTTTGAACCACGGTCAGATGACGAAGCAACACCTGGGCTGGCACCCCACTCTCCAAATTTCCACGCCAACCCAACGTGAGGACTGTAGAAATGTGGAATGGTAATGGTAATGGTAATTTTAGTTAACGTCGTACTAGAGCAACACAACGGGCTATTGACGACGGTCCGGAATCAGTCCCTTGAGGGAAAGATTCGAGGACAACACCTCGTAATTTTGAACCACGGTCAGATGACGAAGGAACACCTGAGCTGGCACCCCACTCTCCAAACTTCCACGCCAACCCAACGTGAGGACTTTCGGCCACGACAGATTTAAGGTGCACCAGCCGCCTCTACACCATACGTTTACAAACATCCATGCCCGGACCCGGTTCGAACCAGGAACCTTCCGATCTAGAGGCTAACACCTTAACCACTATACCGGTTGGTCGGCGGAGAAATGAGGAATAACGGAAGGCTGACATGCAAATTTTCTATTTGAAATAAGAATTTTATTTATATATTTAGAAAAAGATATTTACGATGTTTTTATTGTAGTTTGTATTAAAATAAATTTTAAATATCCCAAAATTATAATAACTTTTTTTTATTTGGACCATATTATTTAATTCATCGATTGAGGTTATCTTAACATCTTCTGTAGATATATTGAAAGTCTTTCCTCATTTCGTTTTTGCTTGATTCAATACTCAACTTTTAAGAAGTCAGTTATCAGACGTGAGTATACATTTATCGTTTTAAACTGGCTTGCTAAGAGATGTATCGGTTTTATTTAAATTTACTTTTCCAGTTTACTTACAGAATGAATTGTTATTCCTAAAATGGAAAATTGAAAAGCATTCTCCAAAATTTTGCACATCCAGTAAAGGTTTTTAAGAATTCTTTAAGGTGACCTGAAGTAAACCTTTAAGTTTTATTATTGATATAGCAGTAGTTTAATCGGAGGTATGTCATTAAATTAACTAAAGTGTGCTTAGTTGAGTAACAGGTTAAGTTTCATTGAACGATTTTATAGAAATTGATACCGTACCGTCACCAATAGACCGTTGTGTTGCTCCAGTGCGGCGTAATTAACTATCAGAGTTGAAAATTTCTCAAACTCCAAAGAGTGAGGTCGAAACTTAAGTTACTGTTATAGTAATCTAGGCTGCCTTCTCCCTCGCCAATCCTCAACGATTGTTAAACAACATTCATTAGTTTGCCTTTACAAAGATTGCTAGCTGACAATTCGTTGTTGTGAAAACTTGTAAGTTAGCTTTTAATCGTAGATACATCTGAAGTAAAAGCCACTATAACTTTATCTCGGTGGAACTGTCGTTCACGGTAAGAAGGCGATTGGTCGCCAAATATGGTAACCTTCACCTTTTGCGGTTTTTCTTCACATGTGCCGTTTTTGTTATGGTAACCCTATCTGCAAAATTTCTCGCACTCCTCGCTCTGAATGGTATCTTGATTTGGCGAAAAAATTAGCTGGCGACACACACAAACTTCTTACCGTGAACGACAACTCCACCTTTATCTCTTTTGATATCTGTGGTCGCGCTGACCAATGTTCGATCCACTCGCAAGCTATTTTACATACAAAGTAAATCGGGTCCAGATCAATCCAATTTGACCAAAATCTATTCACTTTAATCTCTTTAAACTATAAATATTTACATAACTTTCTGTACATGAAACGGTTGCATTTGGATTTGTCACGGAACAATAGCATGAGCTGCTTACTTGAATAGGAGCCCTGACGTCTCGTTCGTGCAAGGGAGAACAAAAATTAAATGTGAAAAAGGTAAGGCTCGTAACATAGCGAACTAGCATAATAGAGCGCAAAAATGGTACTAGTGATATAATGAGTGGAATATCAACACAGCTAAAGGCTGCTACATACTAGGACAGTAATTTAATCGAGTAGCGAGTGATTTAGTAACTAAACGAGTTGGGACAAAATTATTTAGTTGAGTAGTTTAGTAAAACGATTTAGTGGACCTAGAGTGCCTATATAATAAGAGTGGCGACATACGGGAAACGCTTTCTGATTGGCTTAGAGACCTTTTCTACCGCCCGAGGCGGTCTTTTCCTCGCTCCCGTAGACTTAACATGGGAACTTTTTGTTTGTTCGAGAAAAACGTGTGTACATTAAATAAAAAAGAAGATATAGCTTATTCATGTTCCATTTCGTGTTCTAGAATGTTTATTTATTGTTATTTTAGTGTTTTGTCAGTATAAATTTGATGAATTTTTAAGTAAATAGCTTTTTTTGAACAACGTGGTGTTTTCCGCAATCTGTTAACGCGATGTGTAATCCATCTCGTCAATTACGCATGTAATTGAGCGTTTATATGATTCATTTATACCGAATGTATCCATATTATAACAATCATATGCTTTTGTTCTCCTTGAAATAATATATTAATTCGCCCAGCAACCTTATTTAAGACGATTTTGATAGAAAAATGGCTGCCGCGCATGCGCATTGCCAAATTTGGTCCCTTGTCGCCACTCTTATTATACGTATAGGCACTCTAAGTGGACCTGATCGAGTCAAATGGATAGTTGGCGGTCGAGTAGTGCCCCCCACTCCACTATCGTGCTACTAGACAGGTGTAAACACATCTGTTTAGTAGAGTTAATTAGTCATTCGTTTACTTTTCGTTTTATTTTTAAGTATGCATAGTACATACTAGTTTTAAATTTTGGCACCAGTTTGTTGATCGTCTGTCTCGCGGATCGTTTTCATCACAGTAAATTCATTCTTTTCCTTTAAATTCTTCTTTAGTCAATAAATCTGTCATGTTTAAATGTTTTTTATTGTCTTAAAATAAAATTTTTATCGGCAACATGATTCGTTGGAGTGATGATACTACGGTCAAATTTGTTACTGCGTATGTGGAACAGGAGTGCTTATGGAATATGTAGTCTTTCATAATGTACAAAAATAAAGCATCCAAGGCAGTTGAAATCGATGAGTTAGAAACAGCTATGGGAATACCGGAGTTTCAAGAGAAGGAAATCAAACAAAAAAAATTAAAAACATTAGGAAAGTATTTTGTATTTATTTTTAAACTAGCAGAATTAATTACCCGGTGTAGTTCGAGTTGAATTAAATTTTGATTGAAAAGTGATGTGACTAATCACTTCTCTTTCGTAAAAGAATGCTAGCTTCATTTGAGTGTGCTGAAGATAATTTTTACTATCGTTTTTTTTTTCATCGCTTCTACTTTCTTTATACGCAAATATGTATAAATGATACATCCATCTATATACTCTGTTTCATATCTTTTTCATCGCGATTCTGCTTCGATCTCCTCATTTTTAGAAGTCGGCACTCGAACACCAACTTAACCGTGTGTGAACAACCACTCCCCCACCTGCCATTTTTTTCGTTTAGTAGAGCTACTAAATCACTCGCTACTCGACTAAATTACAAGCCTAGTGTGTAGCAGCCTTAAGTGCTACAAGAGTCTGGTAAAATAATAGAAGTCGTTAAAATCCACCAGTCTCGGCAAGGTTTCTTTTTGGGAAAACTGACCAGATATTGATTAATACATTTCATTTGAAAGGTCATGATGAACATATGTCATCGAAACCACTTGGTGGGAAGAGCAGAATAATCCTAGTGTCAACCCTGGGAAGAGGACGGCAAGATCTGGTTAGTTTACGAGAGTCGGTAAAACGTTCGCCACTCGAAGGAAAATGAGGTTTGTGAGTAGACTAGCTAGAAAAATCCTGATGAATTTTGTGTACCACTTACAGGAGCTCGTAACGTATTGTTTGATCGAATGCATACCACTGCATGAGCACCTGGTTGAGGAAATGGTTTTAGTTGGGTTGCTATTTTTTTCTGCCCCGTTAGATTTGATGAGATAGGCAAATCGTATTTATTGCTACATTCAGCTGCTATTAGGAAAGTAAAGGAACAACGCGGAACAGCTACACTCTACGTTTATGAGCGATGGCAACGGCCTTGGCGATTTTTTTTGGCGCACTTCTAAAGTCGCCGAGGAAATAGTTATAACCTAACTCTTTTTTGTCACAAATTTTTTTCTTTTTACAACACACTTTTTAAGCACATTTCAGATCGTTTTGAAAGCTATATTTTTTAAAAACTTGCACAAAAAGTAGTAAGTTTAAGCACATATCAAAACACAGTTGTGAACGAATATTGGGTAAGAATATTCTGGAACTTATCAATTACACTAAATACAGTGGACATGTTGAAAAAGAAAAGGATTTACAAAAGAAAAAAAAGCAAGAAATAATACAACCTGATAACGTCATAATTCTTTCGTAAAAAAATAATGAAAACGAAAATGGTCAAGAAAAAGAACTCTTAATCCTATCGCGAAAACTATTATAATAAAATAAAAATTCCCACAACTGTCATAATACAAATAAATGGGCCCAATGGTATCACAGAAAACGATTTAAGAGGACCAATGCAATCAAAGGATGTTTTAAAAACAAAATAAACAATATGAGGAAAGAAAAAAAATTTCAAACGAATCAATGAAATCAAACGATTTTAACGGATTTTGGAAGAACTTTCTAGAATATTCAAAATGAAAATTGAAAGTTTACGTTTGCCGAGGTTGCCATGGAAACTACCACAACAGAAACGAAAGATGGGTTGCCTTAATTTATCGTAACTCGCTACTAGAAGTGCGCCAAAAACAATCGCCAAGCCGTTGCCATCACTCATAAACGTAGAGAGTAGCTGTACCGAAACAACACTGTTTTAATATACATTTTAAAGGATGCATACTGACTGGATTTGCCTTGAGTGTTACGTCCCTTCGGCACTCGGTCTAATGTTCACGATGCTTTTTCCTTTTGTGTGTGATAAGATGCTTTGTTTTCCTACAGGCTATTGATAACAATGAGCACCCTGCGACCCATTCAAGGAAAGAGGTTTGTCGATGATTTCTTCGGTGTCGCAGCAACCATTTTGCACTGGGACGATCTAGACGATAAAGTGGTTATGGACATCGGATGTGGAAGAGGATACTCAAGCACGACCTTCGTCAAGAAGTTCCCTGCAATAAAGAGGCTCATTGCCATAGACAATGTTTCCGATCGGTTGGATGAAGCTCAAAGTATATCGCATCCTAAGGTTGAATATATACAGGCTGACATTGCGAACAAGTAATTGACTTGATGTTTTCTCTTAACCCTCTGACTGCTCAATTTGTGGACCGAATTCGCTACAAAAATCATGTATTTTTTTTGCATATTAAAAATCTATGTATATTGGAGAATTGAAATATGCATTTTCTTTCTAGAAAAGACTTATATAGATTTTTATCATGAGAAACTAAACTATCAGAAGTTATTGTTAGCTATATGCACAGTAATTCCCGGATTTCCACGAAAAGGAACTGGAGGAGGAGGAATATTCTTCATATCAATTTTGCACCACTGCCTAACGCTTTGCAAGTTTATCAGATTCATCGCTATCTGAGGAGCAGTCCGAAAAATCTATATCACTATCAAAACTAAAATCACTTTCAGAATCTGATAAATCATCAGGAATATATAATCTGTCAATCGCTGAACGTTTTCGAGCAGCCATTTCTGATTAGAAAAAAACGCCAAACAAAGGCGCGAAGTTAGAGCGGTAAATACAAAGTACCTTCAAATGCCGCAATTTAGTGGACGACTAGCGACAACTGTTGACCAAAATCTAAATTTAACGTCTAACACTGTATGTAATTTATTTTATTGGTTAAACGGGGTGAAAAAGCGGGATGCGCTCTTCAATAAAGATAGAAAAACACCTGCCAGCGAAAATCGCGGGATGAGCAAATTTTGCTACATTTGAGTTGCCCGTGGAAATCGCGGGATAATCAGCCAGTGGGTCGACAGCCGACAAAAAGATTTTCCATTAAACGAACTAGACAATTAGATTATTTTACTTCCTCGGTATAAATGCTCTCGCACGACATGTATCGGGCGACAATTCATGAAATGTATTATCGTTTTAATGTGTTTTTATACTTGAAAGCATAACTTTTATACTATTTAATTACTTTGAGTCTGTTTTTACTGGGTGCATTTTATCTTGAGTTAGGCGCAGATTGTCCGTTATGGAACCCTTGAACCATAAAACCCCAAATACTGAAACTTCTTTTTATAAGCTGAAGACCCCAAAAAGTCTTGGTAACGTCGAGACCATGTGGACTTTTTTTATTCTTCAGTTTTTTGCCATGGCGAGAAGATCCTCCTAGCCAAACAAATAATTGGTACTACTTCGAGATTGTTCGCTGATCGTTAGCTGTGTGTGTGTAGTGTGAGGACATTGGTTTTAAAATTTTTATATTTGAAAACGTAGATTTTAGACTATTTTATAACTTTGGCTGGCTGTTTTTATATGGTTTGGCGCAGATTGTGCGCTAAAGGACTTTATACCATAAAACCCAAACTACTGAAAGACTCCTTGTTATAGGCTGAAGGCCCGACAAAGTCGTAGAAACGTCAAGAGCACGTTGACCTTTTTATCGTGAAGTTTGTTCCCATGGCGAGAAGATCCTCCTAGACAGACAAATAATTGGTACTACTTCGAGATTGTTCGCTGATCGTTAGCTGTGTGTGTGTAGTGTGAGGACATTGGTTTTAAAATTTTTATATTTGAAAACGTAGATTTTAGACTCTTTTATAACTTTGGCTGGCTGTTTTTATATGGTTTGGCGCAGATTGTGCGCTAAAAGACTTTATACCATAAAACCCAAACTACTGAAAGACTCCTTGTTATAGTCTGAAGGCCCGACAAAGTCGTAGAAACGTCAAGAGCACGTTGACCTTTTTATCGTGAAGTTTGTTCCCATGGCGAGAAGATCCTCCTAGACAGACAAATAATTGGTACTACTTCGAGATTTTTTAGCTTTAGTAAGGAAATTGGTTATAATTGTCAGTAACTGATGATTGGTAGATTCATCTCTACAAGGCCTCTTAAACGTTTCTTTTAGCATAACATGACAAACGGCTCGATCCCCTACAGCTTGGATATAGCATCATGCGACTTTTGGCTTTTTTCCAAAACTAAAATCACCTGAAATAGCACAAAGTCTAGCATTGGAATTGCCACCAACCGACTCGTTGAGTCTTTAACCCCTTGGGTACATTTGACGACTGAGACTCGCCATGCACTTGTTTTGCCTAAGTTACGGATGAATAGTCTAATTCGTCATTCAAACTAGGACAAAATTAAACATGCACATTCTTGTTCATGGCAAGAGTGATTGGTGTTGCGAGGCTCGACTTGAATCAAATTATTCAATCTTGTTCTCTACAAAAATACACTTTATTTAATCTGACTCCAAGCATAGAAATAGTTACACGGCTGCGTTTTAACATTCTTTTTTTGGAATGACCCCAGAGATCAGAAGTTGCGATCTCTCACACTGTTGCCATTCTTATCAAACGAAATTATACGAAAATGTAACAGTAATTAGTGTGCAAATGATAATACAAAAATGTAACGGTCATTAGTGTGCAAATAATAATACAAAAATGTAACAGTCATTAGTGTGCACCTGATAATACGGAAATGTAACAGTAATTAGTGTGTAAATGATAATACGAAAATGTAACAGTAATTAGTGTGTAAATGATAATACGAAAATGTAACAGTAATTAGTGTGTAAATGATAATACGAAAATGTAACAGTAATTAGTGTGTAAATGATAATACGAAAATGTAACAGTAATTAGTGTGTAAATGATAATACGAAAATGTAACAGTAATTAGTGTGTAAATGATAATACGAAAATGTAACAGTAATTAGTGTGTAAATGATAATACGAAAATGTAACAGTAATTAGTGTGCAAATGATAATACGAAAATGTAACAGTAATTAGTGTGCAAATGATAATACGAAAATGTAACAGTAATTAGTGTGCAAATGATAATACGAAAATGTAACAGTAATTAGTGTGCAAATGATAATACGAAAATGTAACAGTAATTAGTGTGTAAATGATAATACGAAAATGTAACAGTAATTAGTGTGTAAATGATAATACGAAAATGTAACAGTAATTAGTGTGTAAATGATAATACGAAAATGTAACAGTAATTAGTGTGTAAATGATAATACGAAAATGTAACAGTAATTAGTGTGTAAATGATAATACGAAAATGTAACAGTAATTAGTGTGTAAATGATAATACGAAAATGTAACAGTAATTAGTGTGTAAATGATAATACGAAAATGTAACAGTAATTAGTGTGTAAATGATAATACGAAAATGTAACAGTAATTAGTGTGTAAATGATAATACGAAAATGTAACAGTAATTAGTGTGCGAATGATAATACGAAAATGTAACAGTAATTAGTGTGCGAATGATAATACGAAAATGTAACAGTAATTAGTGTGCGAATGATAATACGAAAATGTAACAGTAATTAGTGTACGAATGATAATACGAAAATGTAACAGTAATTAGTGTACGAATGATAATACGAAAATGTAACAGTAATTAGTGTACGAATGATAATACGAAAATGTAACAGTGATTAGTGTGCAAATGTTAATACGAAAATATAACAGTAACTAAAGTGTAAACGATAATCCGAACTACTTTTTTCAAATAAATCTGTACCCAAGGGGTTAAAACTGAAAGACCCTGGGAGAAGTAAGAGTCCCATAATTGCATTTAAGGGACTGCGGTAATCCGGTTGATAGAGTATCCGTTAAGCAACCAGAGGGGATTTGCGTGTTGAAACGCGATCCAATCAAAAAGCCTGTGGCCTGGGGTGTGTACGTGGGGCCTGATACACGGTAAATCTAGTTGTCTCTGTTGGAGTGGTGTCCTTTAAACTTTTACACATCTCGTTATTATGTACAAAGCTCGGAAAACGAGTTTAACGCCTGAGCTGGTTTAAAATTTCTTAACAACTTAAGGTATCGGAATACGTTGAAAAAAAGTGTATTTTGACTAAAATTTCATACTTGATATTTTATTTAATATTTACAATTTTTCCTTTACAAGAACTCCTTTACGAAAACTTCCTTTACAAGAATTTGTTACTTAAATTTGCCTATTTAATAATAAATTCTAATAGGTTACAGTGATTTCTTTTGTTCTATGTGTTTTAAAGTTTATACCTTAACAAATAGTATAATTTGATACCTTAGGATGCCTTAATTTAACTCTAATAGTAATGGGGATTCATTCTTGATTTCAGAATTACCCTTGACAGTTGGATTGGAGGAATAGACGTAGCCATTTCCATTTTCTGTTTCAATTGTTTGGCGGATCAAAAGCAAGGCTTCGAAAATCTGTTTGGTCTTCTAAGGCCAATGGGTCATGCGGCCATTCTACAAGGTTTATATTCAAGCTTCTTAGACCTTTTCAAAAAGCTCACCGAACTTCCGAACTGGAAATTCTATACAGAAGTATGGCATTTTCTAAATATTTAAAAAATTATAATAGTGTATTGATTAAAGCTTTCTCTATGCAAAAGAAAAACGCTTTTGTTGGTTGTAAAAGGAAATTTTAATTAGTATTGAAGCGTATTATATATACTAGGAAGAGTTGTCTAAAATGTGTTATACGGTAAATTATAGTTAGGGTTCGAAGTGCAGCAAATTCCAATAGTTCAGAGGTAGCGATAAGAAACCGTAATCTGTAGCAAACTGTCTATTTTGAGGCAGCAAATATGTTAATTTGTGACGTTGGAAATTCTGTTTAACATGAAACTGCAAAACTATTACTAATTGCTGCAATATTTATTTCATGCATAGCTACATAGATCCGCTTTTTACTGACTCCAATATAGTTAAAAATTTGGTTCTTCTCAATCTAATAAATTCATGCATATTTCTAACCGTGTTACTAATAACAACAAACACTCTATTGGCATTTGAACTATCCACTCCCTACGTCATAAACCCAACCAGCATTTAAGCGATCTCATTTAGTTACCACGGTTATTATCTTCATGGCTAAATATGGCCCTCTCGCCATAAAAACCCAACCAACCTGTGTATTATCCAGTTAATATAAATCAAAACAAAAAAAAACAGCTTATCGCTAAATTGGCGATTAAAATTTTCGTTGCTTAAAATGCTTTGATTAAAACGTAAAACGATTAATTATTTTCAGAACGTTGAAATGTTGATTCCGGAATCTCATTACCAGAAGTACACAGCTGTGCATTACAGGAAGCTCTTTGAAGAAATCGGGTTCGAAGTTGTTGAATGTACGAATGCGATGAAAACCCATACTTACGCATCAGACGCAGAGTGTAGAGGTAAAACAAAGCGTAATATTGAAAAAATATAGTTTCCCAGAACGTATTGCCGTGTATATAACCCTATTGCATTGCCCTAAGCCTTGAAAATATTACCAGACAATTAGAAAACCCAATTGACTTAGATATAAGTACGATCAAGAAAACACCATTAAAATGTTTTTGTGTTGTCCATCTATTGAATCTTGGATTAGTGAAATGTTTTACACAAACAAATTCGTAGTATCTACGGTAGTGTCCATCTCTAGGTGTTATAAAGTTCAATTTCAATAGTAGTTGTTCTCGTAATATCTCCCTAACCAAAAGTGTTCTCGTAATATCTCCCTAACCAAAAGTGTTCTCGAGGCTGGTATATATTTCCTTGCCATTCTCCAGCCGACTTCCTTGCCAGGTTATGAACCTTTTAATGTAACAGACTGAGCATATAAGGTCAGTTTTAACACTTCCGCATGCTCGGTTTGAAGATGTATTGCGTAGTTGTGAGAGAAGCTTGAATCCCAAACTAATTGTTTGGTTCAAGTCATTATCTACCGTGATCAAAAACGCTAGTCAGCGCATTGATAGCCAATCGGATATGTCGACTCCTAAGTCCCTCATGACTTGTCCTGGGATATTATTCCTTCCACATGCTCTGTATATTTCATTGAAAGATCGTCTCAAAGGAATTCCTGCATTCATTTTTATCGACTTCGCAACCTGCATCCTGACACAGATCAGAATGGTAACATGATTTCAGTGGTCGGTAGAGTAAGGTTTCTTGGTATCATTTTCGTCCAAAAACGTGCTTTACTCCTCACATCCCTATTGGACCTTGCGCCATTAAACCCAAACCAACCAAACTCCTCACATCGAGCAGCTGATGTCTTGCAAGAGATCAATCTAGTAAACGTACTCTCCCATACATCTTGTGGCTCCATGCTCAACCTCTATCTTACAATAATTCTATCCAGATTGCACTATGGATGTGCAGTAGGGCGTATCGAAAAAATTTAAATTTATTGGATCTTTTTGCGGTAGTGCGGAAAAGTGAACTCCCATCATTAAAAAGCGTGCGGAATCTAAAAATTGGGTTGATTTCTTCTGTCGCCTCAGTGGGCCGAAAGTTCCGAAAATTGGCCTAAACATGACTAAAATACAAAAATTTATAATTAATCACAGATTTCGTTGATCGGTTTGGGGTTGCGCTCAAAAGTTACTATTTTTTTAATAACTATAAAAAATTTTAGAATTATAGGATATATGCGAAAAGTTTTCAACTGTTGCTTTTAATAGTATTGAATTCGAGTTGCCAGACATTGATCCTAGCACCCTCGGATCAGATCAGAAATAGTTATTAGACATTTGCACCGCCATTAGTTCTAGTCTTTGTTGTTCAGATCTAGCTAACCGGGAACGTGGAATTTGTCTCGCTGGCTATCAACTGATAATCGAATACTGATGTTATATATACTATATGTACATCAGACCCACCAAATAAGTTACTAACTTTGGTTGTATTCATTCTAAGAGTCTACGTACCCTCATGGTTCCGAATTAAGATTCATCATTCCATAAAGGACGGTGCTAGACACCTGTGCATTTCATCGGCTCATCTCGGTACTTGCCTAAGAAGTATCGTGACGTAATCGAACCACTTATTTCTCGCAACGCTTATTTTGCAGCTCCAGAAAACATGCTTTTAGCCACGTTAACTGATGAGAGGTGCCATATTAGGACCCTTGCAGCCCGGCGGATTATAAAGGCAAGGGAAATTAACACAGATGGAATTTGTGTTCGCAGTTCTTGCTGTTAACTTTGGAGCTACAGATTATGTAGATCTCATTGACCGGCAAACTTGTTATGTGACATCTCCTCCAGTTCCCACAGAGATCAGTTCTCAAGAACTTTTGAAGATGATACAGGACGGTATGCCAATGGACTGCTGGGACTTTACTAAATTTCCTTCACACACGCAAACAGTTGAGCGGATTGTGAAACTAGTCACTGCAGCCTCCGGAAAAACAGTTGGGCCGCATAACAGGGATGGATTTATGAGAGCGACACTAGAATCCAGAAAACACACGTCAAAATTTTAGACTAAAAATGATTACAAGCAGTAATGCTTTTGTCACTTGTATGTTTGAAAGATAAAATAAAGTTTCTGGTTCGCATTAAAGTAAGGTAAGTGTAACGTGTATTTATTTAAAATTTTGCCTTCATTTACCAAAATTTGGTATCAATAACGCGGCAGATGATATTAACCTATAATTCTATAAGTGATGAACCTATAAGATGATATAACCTATAAGTTTTGTATGGTTAAAAAATAGTAAAACTTGTAAGCACTGCCCCAAACCGATCAACGAAATATGATTATTTAATAATTTTTGTATGTTAATCATTTTTAGTCCAATTTTCGGAACTTTCGAGCTACTGAGGCAACAGAAGAAATCAACCTACAGTTTTAAGATTCCGCACGCTTTTTAATGATGGGAGTTCACAACTTTTCCGCACTACCGCAAAGAGATCTAATAAATTTCGATTTTTTCGATACGCCCTAATGTGCAGGTTATGGCTCTGCTTATCCATCTGTAATTCGAAAGCTCAATACAGTGCACCACATTGATCTGTTTTGGAGCCTTTCAAACTTCAGCTGTGTAAAATCTTTATGTTGTGTGTGTTGAACCAACATTGATTTCCACACTGGGTCGTTTCGGCTATATTTTTGCATTCTATCATCCACTTCGAGGTTCGCTCCTCGGCACATCTCTTCATCGCCTTTTCAGGACGCCCTTCCTGTATTCCCTTTTTTGGGTTATTGCGAAATATTTTGAGTACACTATATACCTCTTAATAATTTCAACGCTTCAGAAAGTCTTTTATATTCATTGGCCCCTTGGAACCCTTCAAATGTTTCTCACTTGGATCTATTCTTGGGTTTTGAAAAGTCTTGCAAAAGTTCGATCATTTACCGTCAACGTTTTGCGGTTCACCGTCATCTTCACAGATATTACACTAGTTTTTACCGATGGATCATAATAAGCAGAATATGTTTGCGCCAAAGTCTGGTTCGACCTCCAAGTTTTGTTTTGCTTAGTGTCTTATCTATATTTACGGGTAAATTTTGTGGTGTGAATGAAGCTTTGAAATATTTCTTACCAGGAAATAAGCAGTTTTATCGTTTGCACGGAATAAAAAAACATATTGGAATGCTTGTCGTGAACATCCTTTAGCTATTGCTTTGATGAAATTCCATCGTAAACTTACTAGATGCTCCTATTCCATTTCATTCTTGATTACCAGGTCATGCTAGGATTACCGGCAATGAACTTGCTGACATTGCCGCAAAGAATTCTATAGTATTAATTATGCGTTCCATACAAAAATCTCAGAATGTCAGAAATCAATTGGATTGATTGGGAATAAACTAAGTAAATGCAGAGAGGAAACAAACTCCACAGAATTCAACCTGTTAACTTATTCAAGTCTTTGTGTCCACGTTGTCTATACGCAAACTTGGCTCCTTATTGGACATTCGAGTGTTTCACATCGATACTTGCTGGAAGAGAATACTCCTTTAAGTCATCACTGCAACGGAAATCTTACAAACTCTCATTTCAACTTCATGCCTTGTCTTTTATTTTTACATTAGTTTTTAAGACTTCCGCACCTAGTTCGTCCGACTTGCTAGGTAATCCTCTCCACTTTGTACTTCCTTTCTTTTACGATATTGCGAATTTTTGAACGTATTTAGTTGTCATCTTCATGTTCCAATTGTATATAGTTGTCATTTCATGCCTAAAATGTGTAGTGGTCGTATTTTTATATAGCAATCGTATTTTTAAAATTTGCATAACTTTTCATCTTTAGGGTTTTTAACGTTTATCTACCATTTCTTGAATTGAAAACAAATATTCGCCCGGTATTTAAGTTTTACACCTTCAGAATATTTTAACTTATGCTATCAATTTAAAAATGTTACTTTTGGACTATTTTACTGCTCCGGCTGATTTTTTTACCCGATTCGATTGGGAAAAATTAATATTGAGTTTGGCGCAGATTGTTCGTGTGGAGACCTTGTGACTTCAAGCCCTAAACACTGGAAGGTCGATGAATCACATACTTCAGTGGTTGCGTATAGGGATGCGACATCGATAACAAAACATCGATGTTCAGAATTAAAACATCGATGTTGATAATACATCGTCCCCAAACCATCGATGTTTTTAAAATTCAGTGTATTTAAACTTGTTTCCCCATTACTTGTAAAAGGTTTAGCAACTTGTGATGCTACATCGACAGCATAACATTGATGTTGATAATAGATCGTCCCCAAACTATCGATGTTTTTAAAATTCAGTGTATTTAAACTTGTTTCCCCATTTCTGAAAACAGGTTTACCAACTAGGAATGCGACATCGGCTCCAATACATCGATGTTTTTTTTCTAAAACATCAATGTTTAGAAAACATCGACATCGATGTCGCATCCTACTTTTCAGACCCTTCATCCTTGGTCACTTTGGTCTAAAAGTATGTTCAATTTGCTGATTGTAAAAATTATGCTACTTGGTTATTTAAAAAAATTTTATAACGGTACTTTTTTCATTTAAAAATAAAACATCGACAAGTATAAACATCGATGTTTCCAAAACATCGACCTGAATACATCGACCCCAATACATCGATGTTTTGAAAACATTGACATGGATGTCGCATCCCTAGTTTCGTATAACTGCCGATATTAAAGTAAAGCGTACGTTTTTATGTTCCAGATGCTATTTTCCAACTCTGTCCTTCAACCGATATCATTCCTGAAGAACGTAAAATAGAATTCAAGACAGATTTATTTGAAATCTTGAAGCATAATACAAGAAATGATGATGGACTTCTGTACATGACTCATGGCATCCTGTCTGTTCTTCTGATTAAACCTGAAGAATCCAAGAGGAATGGGGAAAGTAAAGAGTAGAACCATCTTTTTTCAAAGCCTAACCATTTCATTTTAAATATAGTACTTCTGTAGTTGTATTAACGAGTACTTTTTGTGCTTTTATGAGTAGTGTGTTTTATCTAACGATATCAATGTCATTCTTTTTAAATCTGTATTTATTGATAGTATTAATTCCCATTGATGAAATTGCTAGTGAATTAGCATAAATTTAAAATGTTCTTCTCTCGTACTGTTAATAAGATGAAGCTTTGTAATATTCAAAATTTGCATTTATGCTAATTTTTTAAAGTTTATGAAGCTTGGAAGTTTTAATAAATTTTTGTAGAGATTAATTTTGCTTTATTCATTTCTCACCGTGGTTCATAACACCAGTTAGTATATGTATTTTACAATGTTTTATCGAACTTTTTATTGCGCTCTACTTTGAAATGCTTAAAGTACTATGAGAACGTCGCTCAGAAAACGAAAGTCAATGCTGTTAATATAAGAGTTCCAAAAACTCCACGAACACTGATTTCATGAATTGCGAATATTTTGACGTCTTCGCGCGAAAGCCTTTAATGTGCAAGGTTATAAGGACTGCTTAACTGTCTCTTTCGTATTGGATATCGAGAAACATGAGTTATAAATAGTTTACAAATGACTTTCGTGATTCGTATATTTAATTTTCATTCTACATGAAACGCAATTATTTACTAAGAAACTTGATTATGTTTAAACTAATTTACAAGTAACCCTTTTAGGGAAGGGCTACGTTAGCTAAAATTTAAAAACCTATCAAATTGAATAGGTCGATTACCTTCTTACACAAAATGGCGTTTATTTGATACGCCAAAAGTAAAGGAATTTTCAAAGTTTTAAAGCAAGATTTAATTAATCCAAACTTTATAAATTCATAAACTTGCCGTAAAACTAATTTAACAATTTGATTTTAGGCAATTATTTAAACCTGTAATTTTTGAATTTTCCACTTATTGAATGGCGTATTTATGCGCTCTGTAAAATTATGGTCTTTTCAATTTCTTAATGAAATTGGGGTGAGGGTACTATTTATTGAAACGACCACTTGACGTGGGTTTTAGGATGAATTGATTAGTTTGAAAATTTTCATTAGTCTTTGTGTGAGAAAATTTGCTAGTGTATACTAAACAGACAAAAACTTCAGCGATAAAAAGTATCTAACCGGGCCTTAAAATTAATACTTTATCGATAACTGTATGAAACGGTTGATTAATGTGGATCTCTCTTATGCAGTACAAAGTGTTTGGAGATGTGTATATAAGAAAGTCGGGTCAAATACTTTTATAATTTGTCCATTTTTGTATTTAATATTCCGAAGTAAAACATGTGAAGCAATTAAATGGGAAAATATTTCAATCATACTCATTAATATCTAGTATGTTCTTGTCTTGAAAGAACCACGAATGGCCGAGAAAGGATTTTATACATACCAAAACCTTATTGGTTATTAACACTCAATCTTTTAAGAGAACTAGGAATATTATTGATGAGAGAAAACTCAAATTTTCATGTATTTGACTGAATTGACCATATGCGTTATAGCAAATTATCTCACCGAACCCTATCAATTATATGGTCAACTGAAGAGCTTTGTCAAATGCTGAATGAAAATACTTGTTAAATTGAGAAAATACTGTTATTCGAATTTTTATCAATGCATAGAAGAAACAGTCGTATGGTGAATCTACTAGATGGATCAATGTGAAATTTTTTTCAGTATCGTCTTTGCACTTCTACCGCATTTTCGCACATCCAGCAGCACTTTAACACTAACTTTCTATCTTCGAAACTATATACCGGGTGTCCATAAAGTCTTTTGAATTAAAAAATTTATTATAATGGCAAATGAATATAGACAGATAAGTGGAAATTATTACAAAATGAGACGTGTATAGCTTTTTTTTTTTGGCCTCATTTAATACCTCTATGGAAACCATTAGTTGCACGAAGAACATCAAGACGGTACTCGATTTTTTGCCCATGTTTGCTGTAGCATACCCTCATCAATGGAGGCAATGGCATCAGTGATCGTCTACTTAAGATTAGTGATGTCCCGTACATTTGTTCGATACTCCATCACATTGGGGACTGCATGTTCGTGGGTTCCTAAATGAAATATTTCCAGACCGGTGATTTGGAAAGGGTTGCCTAATACCGTGACTACCTCGTTAACCAGAAATCACTCCCCTCGACTGCTTTCTATAGGGTTATGTTAAAGCTATCATGTATGTCATTGCCATTCCTATACCATTACCATTCCTATGCCATTACCATTCTTATGCCATTGCCATTCATATGCCATTGCCATTCCTATGTCATTGCCATTCCTATGCCATTGCCATTCCTATGCCATTGCCATTCCTATACCATTGCCATTCCTATACCATTGCCATTGCCATTCCTATGCCATTGCCATTGCCATTCCTATGCCATTGCCATGACATTGCACCCTACAACAAGCATGGCGTGAGACTGAGTACCGTTTTGATATGTACTTCGTGTAACTAATAGTGCCCATATAAAAGGTGTATTAAATGATGTAGAAAAAAGTTATATACGTACGTTTCATTTTTTGTTATAATTTCGTCTTTTCTGTCTTTTTATTTGAATTTGTAATACATTTTTGAAATTCTAAAGAGACTTTAGGGACAACCTGAAGGATACGTCTACTACAAAAACGCCCTTTTGTACGCTTTTTGCATGGTGTGGAGATTTGGAGAGTGGGGTTCCAACTCAGATGTGTTCTCGTCATGTGACCGTGGTTCAAAATTACGTGGTATTCTGCTCGGATCTTTTCCTTCTCGTTTGAGTACGCCGTTAATTAAAATATAACACGTACCTATCTTCCTCAGAGGTTCCGACTATAGAGAGCAATACACATTTACAGGTCGTGAATGGTATTTAGGCTGGGCCGTTCATATAAGCAAAACAATTTTTTTCGAATTTCAAGGGTAGGTTTGATTGCAGTACTTGATATTGTATATCTTGTGTCTGGCACAGTATGGCTAAATATGGCCCTTGAGCCATAAAACCCTAAAAACCTATGAAACCTACCCTTGAAATTCGAAAAAAATTGTTTTACTTATCTGAACGGTCCAGCCTAAATACCACTCACGACCTGTAAATGTGTATTGCTCTCTATAGTCGGAACCTCTGAGGACAGATAGAGGACGGATAAACAGCCAATTTTTCTATTTATTTTCTCTGTCTTACCTTTTCTTTTGTCAATTTTATGTTTTGTTTGTGCATACTGTTGTGACGTACATTTGTGCGACATATTTTGTTTTTCTACTTGAAGGTTCCTGGTTCGAATCCGGGTCCGGGTATGGATGTTTGTAAACGTATGGTGTAGAGGCGGCTGGTGTACCTTAAATCTGTCGTGGCCGAAAGTCCTCACGTTGGGTTGGCGTGGATGTTTGGAGAGTGGGGTGCCAGCTCAGGTGTTGCTTCGTCATATGACCGTGGTTCGAAATTACGAGGTGTTGTCCTCGAATCTTTCCCTTAAGGGACTGATTCCGGACCGTCGTCAATAGCCCGTTGTGTTGCTCTAGTACGACGTTAACTAAAATTACCATTACCATTACCATTTCTACTTGAAATTGGAAAAAAAAGTTTTATCATTACCGGTAAAAGGCTGATGACATAAAGATACCAATGATCAAATATGTCTTAAATATATAACACTAAAAGAAATACAAGAATTTAAAAAAATTAGAGACATTTTATTGCTTTAAAAAAATAAAATTACATGAATTGTGCTTTTAATATTTTTAAAATTGAAAATTCAGAATGGATGATAACTATAAAACATGTTCTCAGTTTAATTAACAGTCTAAAAGTCAGCTTCTGAAGGATTTGCCAGAAAGTTTTGAAAATGGTTTCGGTGATACATCGTGCAGTAGTTTTTGTTTATTCTCATTTGTGGAGGTTTGGAGTGCTGGAGTCACGTTGAAGTTGGTTCTTCATTCCAAGGAAAGCAGAGGCTTCCCATGCCTTGTACAACGCTTTATCCGTTTTGAATTCCAGTCCCATGAAGGTGTCGTACCGAATGAAGCACCCCAAGTCTGAGTTGTTCGATACGCAGATGTCGTTTCGTTTGAAATTGAAAAGTCCGCAGCTCAGGCGATCGAAGATCAAGTTATGTTCTGTGCCTCCCTTCGTGTGATGGACAGAAGCGCTACGGGTCAGCAGGAAAACGTTTTCGGTTTCAAAACTGTAAATCTTGCGGATGACCATCTGCGAATCAGCATCGGGTGTTCCGTTGATCTGGTGCCCAATACGTAGCTTTTCTGCCTATTAGCCTCCTTCTTGACTTGCTTCTTTTTTATTCTCTTTTCTCGAAACTTCTTTCTGAAATAGTAGGTTAGAATAAATTATTTTTTCTGCAATGGTTAAGACTGACAATATATGAAAGTAATTGTTGTATGAATACACCGCACTCTAACCACAATACTCGATTTAAAAAAAAAGTGATTTCAACAAAGCTGAAACGTTTTCTATGGTTAGTTAACATGATAAAATGACAAAAAATACCAGTCAGCTGCATGGCAGAGGGTGGAAATATAGTCCGCTGATGCGATACCGCGCTCTGAAATGTGTTCGAGCACCGCGCGGCAATGTTGGATTGGAATATCACTTTCGGAGCACCCGCTGCAATGCAGTTCATCTCCACACCATAAAAATAATTTAAAGACTTAAAAAATAAAGACTAATAGGGCACAAGGGTGGGTGAATTTAAACAAAAAAAATGTCGTTCTACGGTGCAGAAATAAAATTTAGATGCAGAATTAACCGTAACCTCACAGGCTGCAAAACGAGAAAGGAGGTCACCCTCCCAACTGCTGACCGCGGAGATGAATGACGCGGCAACGTTATTGTTTCAGCTGACGTACCTTCACCCGATCGGGAATCATCTGGACGAACAGCACCTGTACTTCTCAAGTCGTTGTAAAGCGCGTGACAAAAGAACAGCAGCTGGCACGAAATAATAACCGATCATAATACACAGTCCAGTCACATTAATGTGATCACCTGTCAAAAGCCAGAATAACCACCTTTGGCAGAGCGGACCGCTGCGAGACGTGCAGGAAGAGAGTCAATTAGGTTTCTGATGATGAGTGCACCCAGTGAATACCAGGAAGACATTCCCAAAACCATAATGCTCCCTCCTCCAGCCTGGATCCTTCCGGAAATTGTTGCAGGGTGTTTGCTTTCAGACGTTTCACGCCGTATACGCCAACGTCCATCTGTCCGATGGAGCATAAAACGTGATTCATCGGAAAAAGCCATCTGTCGCCACTCTGTGGATATCCAGTTGCGGTACTGGCGTGCAAATTCTAGTCTTCGACGTCGATGAACAGCAGTCAGCATTGGTGCATTAACCAGGCGTCTGCTGCGGAGACCCATGCACAGCAACGTTTGCTGAACCGTTGTTGAGGATGCACTCTTTGTAGCCCCTTGGTTCATCTGGGCGGTCAGTTTCTCAACAGTTGCACGTCTATTTGCCCGAACGCATATCCGTAGCCTTCGTTCGCCTCTGTCATCTATAGCCCGTGGTGCACCACATGTGCCACGCCGCTGATTTTGGATAGTGCCATTTTGCCATGCACGGTATACTTTTACCACGGCGGAACGCGAACAGTTCACAAAATTAGCCGTTTCCGAAATGCTTCCACCCTTGGCCCGAAAGCCAATAATCATGCCCTTTTGGACGTCGGATAAATCGCTACGTTTCTGCATTACGCCAACGATTGAAATGCTTTCCGATGCCCTAGGACATCCTTTATATACACTCCACTGCAATGTGCTACCACCTGCCTTTTGTGATTGGTTATTTCACGTTGACGTCGAAAGTAGGTGGTGGTCACATTAATGTGACTGGACTGTGTATATTCGCTTTTCACGATTCATTCAAGGGAGAGGTGCCACTAACTTTTGGAAATATTTCAACTGAAGAAATTAATATTTTCACTTCAAATAATGCGCATACAATCATAACAGCATCTGATCGCTATTTTTCGTTTTCAATCAAGGATTATGAGCATTAATTGAGAAATAGGGAGAGAAGTCAGTGATACAGGACATGGACGTGGTACATGAACGTGATCAACTTCGTACAACAAATTTTGCACATGAGTTAAAAAATATTAATTTCAACAATGCGCTCGTCAAATTCATTATTGAAGATTGGACAAATAATGACATGACTTCATATTTAGAAGGGAAAATTATACATTAATTATGCTTATTGTTATAAATATGAAGTTAATCATGATGTCGTTGTAAGGTGTACGGAAAACGATTTAAACTGTCCAAATCACGAAGAAGCCGATACGAAAATCGTATTTCATATATGTAAATTAAAATGCTATGTCTACGTAACCGATTACAATAATTATGGTTGAAAATATGAACTGTGTGCACAGCGACTTGAAAATATCGATGCTGTTTTGAACCGATAATAATGTGAGATACATAAGTCCACAAAAAAGATTGTTTCCTGTAACATGAGCAGTAGGAAAGTTTTTTGTTTGCTAAATATTTTTAACAAATACGCAAAAGGAAATATTATCTATGTAATAATGTTAGATTTAAAATTGGTCAGAGGTGTGATCAGTGATGTAAAATACCTGGATATATTTATTTTTGCGGGTCAAAATTCTGGGTATATACACAGATATTTACTCAAATTTGGTATTTTAGTGGGTATATATTATTTTTCTTTAGGTTTAACTGCTTATTCACCCCTAAAGAGTTTATGACAAAAATGTTAATAGTTTTAACGAACGTGTTTTTTTTAAATTTAATTAAATTTGAAAAAAGTCTAAATAAAACTTTTGGTTCGGAATTTTTGTATTGTAATTTCAGGGTCGGTCAGGTTACAAAAAATAAACCATTTTTTTGGCCTTAATATGAGTAAAATATATCAAAATTTAGGGATATATGCAATGCTTTACCAGGCTTCCGTGCCCTTACAGGTTGCAATTTTAATCCTTCCTTCTTTAAGAAAGGAAAAACTAAACCCATATTCCTTAATGATAAATTCAGAGTCATATACGCATATCGATATCCCAAAGGTACCAGATTGTAATATAGACGAGCTATTTGGAAAATAATTTCTTTGTAGGATGTACAGTTTAAAAAAAATCAACGGTATCAATAACGCCGGAGTAGCCACATTTTTGAAGAGGGACATACAAAATTTATCAAGAGAAAGATATGGTAATGGTAATGGTAATTTTTAGTTAACGTCGTACTAGAGCAACACAACGGGCTATTGACGACGGTCCGGGATCAGTCCCTTCAGGGAAAGATCCGAGGACAACACCTCGTAATTTTGAACCACGGTCAGATGACGAAGCAACACCTGAGCTGGCACCCCACTCTCCAAACTTCCACGCCAACCCAACGTGAGGACTTTCGGCCACGACAGATTTAAAGTGCACCAGCCGCCTCTACACCATACGTTTACAAACATCCATGCCCGAACCCGAATTCGAACCAGGAACCTTCCGATCTAGAGGCTAACACCTTAACCACTATACCGGTTGGTCGGCCCAGAGAAAGATATACTACAATTGAAAACAACAGTTCATGGCACGATTCTGCTTCCATGCAAATCCGAACTACGCCAGCATTTATTACGTTCATCATACATAGCTACTCTCTGTTTGAACTTTCACCCACTCAATATGGATGGAAAGAGAATAGTCAATATATCTTCAAATGATTTAATAGCTCCGTTTCTTTCGATTTCTCTTATAAATTAATCAATAACTCATTCATTTACATTTTTTAGATAGTATTGAAAAAGAAGATACCGTAGAAGGATGTGACGATAGCGATCTCACAAGATAAATAATATTCAGGAAATATCTGACGAGAGGTCAGGAGAAGAATACGACTATAATACCGATAGCACAGTAGATTTTAATGATGACCGATTTTCACGTTAATAAATAAAAATGATGAATTATTAATTTTGTTTATTTAGTAACCTACTTTAAAAAAATATATAATGAAATATAAGCATTCACGTTCACACTATTTACACTTTATGAAAATATTAAATTGATTTCAACAAAATAGAAATTTTGATACATTGTAAAAGCATAAATGTCTTTTTGCGAAAATAAAAGTCAGCTGTCTGAGTATCAAGGAATATACGACAGCTGAAACAATAAAATTGCCGCGCGGTGCTCGCACTCATTTCAGCGCGTGTATACTTATCGCATCAGCGGACTATATTTCCACCCTCTGCCATACAGCTGACTGGTGTTTTTTGCCATTTTATCATGCTAACTAATGTAGGAATACTAAACAACGGTAGTTGTCTACTAGTCTGGAAAGAACTCATTATAAGAGCAACGAGACTGGTAGGAGTCAGTTGCATTGTAGTAGGAATGCAAGGCAAGACTGTCACGAGCCATTCACATTCTGGTATTCAGTTACGAGAAAATTTATAGAACAGACACTTTTTCCCCTGGACGCCATTGAGAGCTGACGTATTTTTTCCGAGCAGAGACGACTGCTGCCGATAATGACGGAACTTTTTTGAAATATAACTCAACTGTACATAATAATTGTATATATTTATTCATTAAATGTCAATGTGCTGTAAGATTCGAAGTCTTTAATATAGACCTTACCAAACAGAACAACACGAATCTTACAAAAAATGGGGGCTCGGCCGGGATGTGAAAAACCGATGACGACCGCAACGATTCTCCTCCTTCGTACGAGGGCTTGAACGACGGATTAGCAGACCCCGAAAGCAGTGACGATTGAACCGGCCGGCAGAATGTTTTGACTCCCTATGCAAACCTGGACTTGTGTTTTAATCATCTGCAAGAACAGTTTCATGACTTCTCCTGACGTGGTGCTGATGATAGACTGAAACGACAAAAGAGAAAACGCGTAGACGAAAAAACGCGTAGACGCAAAAGACGAGTTGACGGAAAAGACGGATAGAAGGAACTTTCGAAACTGTGAGTACATAATTTTGTTTTACTTGATGACATGGCATATTTAACTAAGGCCCGAAAAGCAGATTTGCTAACATTGATTGACGAATTAGGCCTATTAGTGCCAGCTAATCCCAAAGTAGCGCAGTGCTCGAAACTTATAATAGATTCTGAAAATTATGACGAGGAGATAACAAAAAATCTGTTGAGCGTTATTATAACTGAACGCGAAGAGAAAATTGAAGCCGAAAAACGCGCAGAGAAAATTGAAGCCGAAAAACGCGCAGAGAAAATTGAAGCCGAAAAACGCGCAGAGAAAATTGAAGCCGAAAAACGCGCAGAGAAAATTGAAGCCGTAAAACGCGCAGAGAAAATTGAAGCCGAAAAACAAGCCCGCGAATTCGAATTAAGGAAACTCGAAATCGAAACTGCTAACGGACAAGGCAACAGTTATGGTAAAACTACCAGCCTATAAAATAACGATTTATTGAAATTGATTAACCGTTACGAGACGAATAAGGATATTAGCTGTTATTTAACTTTATTTGAAAGACAGATTAGTCGTATCGAAATACCAAAAACGGAATGGGTTACACATTTGTTGGGTTTACTCCCATTGGATTTGGCTAATCTTATCACGCGTGAGCCTGACGAAAAGGCTAATGACTATGAAAATGTCAAGAGATTATTGTTGAAACGTTTTAAATTAAATCCGGAACAATTTAGGCAAAATTTCCTTTCGCATAGAAAAGAAGCGTCTTCTACTTGGAATGACTTTGCTCATGATCTGAAAAATTTCTTTGAAGAATGGACGAGTGGGTTGGAAGTATCAAATTACCAAGACCTTAAAGAACTCATGATTATCGATCAACTAAAACGAAAAATACCCAATGACGTTCGAGACCATTTTATAGACGAGCTACCGAAAATAACGAAAATAGACCAACTCGTCAATAAATTAGACGAATATGAAGCGGCTCGATGTCATTTAAAAACCAATAGAGGTTCGAAAACATCAGACGATAAATATAAGAAGCGTTTCAATAGGGATTTTGACAAATTAAAGCCTCGATCTTTCGTGCGCCCTGAACAAACTAACACCAATCATATAAAATGTTACAACTGCAATGAATATGGACATAGGTCGATAAATTGTGAAAAGAAAACTGAGGGTGTGAGATGCTTTAAATGTAAAAATTATGGGCACAAGGCCGACGTGTGTCCCAAAAGAGATGTAAATAGAACTTTAATTAATAGCCCTTTTAATTCTCGTACTAAGCTAAGAAAATATGTTGAAATGTGCGGGAAAAGATCTAATGCGCTAATCGACACAGGAAGTGATGTGTCAATGATAAAATATGAATTTTATGTTGAAATTGGATCCCCAAAATTGAGTTTTGATAATGTGACTTTAATGGGTATAGGAGGAGAACACATTTCTCCTCTAGGTTTCTTTTCTACTGAAATTATTATTGATGAATGCATTATTGTTACTGATGTTTATGTTTTAAAAAATTTACCTGATCATATTGTTCTTGGGTTCGATTGCATAAATAAGTTAAATCTTACTTTATCAGAGAGCGGAATTCATGTTTTGAGCAGACGCGATAATTTTCGAGTGAATTACGCAAGAATTGTTAATTTTGCGAATTTCAAACCGAAACTCATCTCGAAGTAACTAATCGTCTGGAACCAAACACTAAGTTGGAGACAAAACGAACCATAGCAGAGGACGTTCCATTATACACTTATCACATTGATTTCATAGGTCCGTTACCTTCAACATCTAAGAACTACCAGCATATCTTCACGGTAGTAGACGCATTCACAAAATTCACTTGGTTATATCCTACCAAATCTACGACATCAGGTGACGCAATAAATAAACTCAAACAACAACAAAATAGTTTTGGAAATCCTGCGAGGATAATCTCGGATAGAGGATCCGCTTTTACATCTAAAGAATTTACAGATTTTTGTTGCGAAAACGGGATTGAACACCTAAAAATCACAACAGGAATCCCAAGAGGCAATGGACAAGTAGAAAGAATGCACAAAACCCTGATTCCAGTGTTATCCACACTTTCAATTGAAGAACCGATCAAATGGTTCAAACACGTTGACGCCGTACAAAGAATACTCAATAGTACAACCTCCAGAAGCACAAGATGGACACCCTTCGAACTTTTGACAGGTGTGAAAATGCGAAACAAAGAAGATCTCAAGATAGTCCAGCTTTTAGAAGAAGAATATACTGAAGTTTTTCTAGAGAAGAGGAAGAAATTAAGAGACGATGCCAAAGAGAATATCCTAAAAATTCAGGAAGAGAATAAAAGAACGTACGATAAGAAGAGGAAGAAACCTCATCAATACAAAAAGGGCGATCTTATTGCTATTCAGCGGACTCAATTTGGTGTCGGAATGAAATTACGACCGAAATTCTTAGGACCATATAGAGTGAAGAAAGTGAAACCCCATGATCGCTATGACGTTGAGAAAGTTGGAAACCATGAAGGACCGAACTTGACGTCGACAGCAGCTGACCATATGAAGTCGTGGTTCAATAACTAATACTGAATCAATGTATTCCCAGATATTGTTTTGTGTTTTGTTTTTTTTAGGTTTGTCGTGTTCTTTTCGAGGACGAAAGATCATCAGGATGGCCGATTGTAGGAATACTAAACAACGGTAGTTGTCTACTAGTCTGGAAAGAACTCATTATAAGAGCAATGAGACTGGTAGGAGTCAGTTGCATTGTAGTAGGAATGCAAGGCAAGACTGTCACGAGCCATTCACATTCTGGTATTCAGTTACGAGAAAATTAATAGAACAGACACTTTTTCCCCTGGACGCCATTGAGAGCTGACGTATTTTTTCCGAGCAGAGACGACTGCTGCCGATAATGACGGAACTTTTTTGAAATATAACTCAACTGTACATAATAATTGTATATATTTATTCATTAAATGTCAATGTGCTGTAAGATTCGAAGTCTTTAATATAGACCTTACCAAACAGAACAACACGAATCTTACACTAATTATAGAAAAAGTTTCAGCTTTGTTGAAATCACTTTAAAAAAAAAAAATTTCCATCAACAATAGAACCCACTCACAACTACCCCCACCGCAGGCGTGCCAGCTGACGTCCGGTTTCCAGTTGAGGGATATGAAGATAACAACTGACACAAAAATGAGCCTTGTTGAAATGACTTTCCAAAATGGTACGCGGGCGCCCGGACTATATGTCAAGTACATGTTCAGGGTTAGAGGGTATTATTGATGTTTCAAATGAATTCTGCGATTCCTTTAACTGCCATAAATTGAAGGTTTATAGAGTCAATCAGTAGAAAAACTTTGGACTTATCTGAAAACAGAAAAATATTGTGTTTCGGGAAACAAAATGCTCCTTTAGCAGTGTACAAATTAGGATGGTAAAGCGAAGGAATCCATCCTTGCTGACTTCCTGCATTGAGAGGGGTTGGTTTTTCGTTGAAATGCAATATAAATTATTTTATTTGAGTTGTATACTTCGAAATGTTTCTTTAATTTACCTCTATTTACGTAAAATTACACATACATATTTGTTTTTGCGGAACACCAGTGTTTTACGAACTGGTTCGTCGTGATTAAACGTTATGAATCAATTCCAGTAAATACTTTTTAAGATTTCGTTGAGATTCCATAAGTGTTATAAATTAAATTTTCGTTAAAAATATTTTTTTTTGTGAGCAGAAACATCATTATTCACTATGGTATATTTTTGAAAAATTAAAGTGTTGAAAAAATTAAAGCGGGGGTTTGAGGCCTGTCAAGTTTTTTGATGTAAGGTATTAATCTGCAGTAAAATTTTCCGCAGATTACAAATTCGTTGAAGATATATTCTGTTTATAAATTATTAATTTAAAGAAAATCGTATTTTTAGGCTACAATCGAAACTGAAATTTTCCGCACATTTCAAATCCGTTGAAATGTTTACTCTGTCTTTAACGGTCTAGGACAGGGATGGGCAAACTACGGCCCGCGGGCCAACTCCGGCCCCCCAGAAGGTTTTATCCGGCCCGCGGATAGAATTTCGAGAATTTCTTCAGTCCGTGCAATCTGAATACTCTGATGTACTGTATTGCACGAAAGTAAGGTGGATTAGTGCAGGATCTGTTTTCGAGCGAGTTTGGCAGCTGAAAGACGACATTGTGTCGTTCTTCCATGAAAAACAGTCATCTGCGGAGTGCGAAATGTTAGAAGATACAGAATGGCTTTCGGACTTCGCATTTTTCACAGATCTTCTTTGTCATGAGCAACTTGAATGTCAAGATCCAAGGGGAAAATCAATTTATCGACGATATCTGGGCCCATCTCAAAGCTTTTAAACTTAATCTGTTTGCTGGGCAGCTAGCTAAGAACGACCTTTCTCATTTCTCGAGGTTAAATTCAATACCCTCAGTAAATGAAGAGAAACTTAAGAATTATGAAGATGGCTTGAAAAAACTGCATTTTGAGTTCGAACGCAGATTTCAGTGCAATTCAAACAGAATTTGATAGTTTTACCATGCCTTTCAACGTAAATTATGAAGCAGTGAGGTCAGATTTGCAGCTTGAATTAATTGAGTTATAATCTAACAATCATCTCATGCAGTTGTTTCTAAATATGCCAAAGTTAGAGTTTTACAAATCATTATCGAAAGTAAATTTCTCAAATTTAATATCTCACGCCCAGAAAATCAGTGCTATGTTTGCTTCATCTTAAACATGTGAACAAGTGTTTTCAACTATGAACCTTAGAAAGAATTATTTCAGAAGTAGACTGACAGATGAGCATTTAGCCTCGTTCCTTAGAATCAGAACATCTCAATTCGAACCTCAATATAAGGAACTTTTTAAAATGAAATCGGAATTTCATTTATCTCATTAACATATTTAAATTGTAATACTTGTATATTGTTTTTAAAAAATTTTAGAAAAATTTATCTTGGCCCGCCAAACTTTTTTTTTTCGATTTTTGGCCCGCGACCGAAAAAGTTTGCCCATCCCTGGTCTAGGAGATAGAAAAAAGAACCGTGACTGTAAATCATTCCTCGGGCAAATTCAAAGCGTAAACGAAAAAAATAATTTTCTCCGCGTTCTGTCGGAGGAAGGGCCAACGGCTGATGTGGCAAGATCATTTCCGGCGTTTCTTCTCTCTCTCTGGTAATAACGCGTTGAAAGAATAAAACTTTTTAATTCATTTAAAATTTATTTAAAGTAAATCATACTTTTAGGTAACAATCCAAAGTGAAATTTTCCGCAGATTTCAAATCCGTTGAAATTTTTAATCTATCTTTAGCAATTCCGATTTTGCGAAAAAAAATTACCAATCCCAGTCAATGTTTTTTTTCTTGCTCTCATTCGCCGAAAAGGGGACAGGAAATCTGTATCTTTTTTTTAACGCAAATGGGAAGAATATGCAACCTTTTTTTTTTTTGGAAAGAGGAAGTCACAATCTCTTGCGAAAATATAACATAAGGTCAAGTGGGGAAGAAAAAGCTCATTTTAGTGGCGTTTCTTCTTTCGTCCGGACGAAGCGCGTTAGAAGAAGCAGGTAGAGAATAAAACTATTAAATTCATTTAAAAATCTTCTAGATTGAATTTTAAAATTCGCCGCTACCCAAAACTTGCAAAGAATTCGGACTACCTGTGTGCCAAATCTCAATGCTGTTAAGTGCCATAGAATCGTCCGGATTTTGCGGCCACTAAAAAAAAAAAACTTCCTTTTATAATAGTTGAGATTTTTTGTTAATTTTATTAATTTTTCATAATGTGAGAACAGACGTAACTTGGCTACATTAAAAATGAGTTACCTAATTTTGTTTGTTTGTTAAAGTAATTTTGAAGGATTTAACTCCAGGCTTTGCTGGCATATGTGGGGAAAGTCACCAAATATGAGATATTTGCCTAATATGAGATACTCCTGTATCCTTACCGTAAGGTGTCGTCATCTATTGGAAATGTCGTTAATGTGCACATTATATACTTAATCTGCAGATTAACTGATTTGCTCCGTTAAAGTGCGGAATTAAGAGCTTTCCGCATTTAACCAAGATAATGTGCACATTAACGGCTTCCGTATCGTTAAAGTTTAAAAGTTTGTTTCTCACATTTCCTTTCCCCCTACACCTTCCCTCTCTCCCTCCACTTTGAGTTTTGTTCTTTGATTTTTTAGATAAATTGATTCTTTAGATATCATCAAAAATAAATAAAGAACATTATGTTAATTTCCTTAATTGTAATAATATTTTAAACAGCTTGATTCTTTCCATTAGTTTTTCAATTGATTGATTCCATCAAATAAATTGTCGATTGTTTGATTGCATTAACTTGATTCTTTAGATATCGAAAAATAAATAAATAGCATATATGTTAATTTAAGTGTACAGAAACGTTGCTGTTGTTCCAGCAAAGATATTATTTTCACTTCAACGAGTGCCCAGTAGGTAATGTGCAGATTACCTAGGTAATTTGAGAAATTAAACAATTTTCGGAACTTTAACTGATCACCCTAGTTAATCTGCACATTACCTAGATAATCTGTAGAATAATTGATTACTGCACTTTAGCGGTAACAGTAGAATTTTCGAGTGGGGTAGCTGTTCAGATGTTGTCTCGTCGTGATGCAAAATTACGTGTTGTCCTCTGAAGGTAGATAGATACATAGGTCGCGTCGCACTGGCGCTACACAACGGTCTGGGATCCAACGACTCAGCCACGTAATTTTGAAATCGTTCGGATGCCGATATCGCAGCCGAGCTGGCACCCCTCTCCACAACCCGCCATTAGGGCGGCCATGACAGATATAAGGTGCACAGAGCGCCCCTTTTATAAAGGGGTCTTAGGTTAGATTCGAACTCGCAACCTTCCGGTCTTACGGTTGCCAATCCGTTACTTTTTCACTTGGGCTACCGTAGCGGCCCGTGTTGTTCTCGGTTTAATTAACGTCGTACCAGAGCAACACAACGGGCTAGTGACGGCGGTCCGGGATCAATCCCCTAAGGGAAAAATCCGATGACAACACCACGTAATTTTGAACCATGACCAGATGCCGAGGCTACACCTGAGCTGTCACCGCACTCTTCTAACATCCACACTAACCCAACGGGAAGCCCTTTGGAAGAGCAATTGTAGGGTTGCGAGTTCGAACACAACCAAAGACTTGTTCTCAAAGAGGTCTGGTGCACGTAAAATCTGCCATGGCATTAAATGTCCTCACGTTGGCGAGGTATGGAAGTTGGAGTGGGATGCCAGCAAGCTCAGGTGCGACCTTGTCATATGACCATGGTTTAAAATTACACGGTGTTTGGGGTCGCCAATAACCTCGAGTTGCTCCAGTGTAACCTTATTCAAAATACCTACCATAAAATCTCACCAAACCAGTTATGTGAATCCAGTTTTTTGTGTAGGGCAACATAATTAAACTCTTCACTTTTGTTGAAAGTAGGTAGAAGCTGTGGGAGGTGTATCAATTGTTATTAAATTGTATTTAATGTTTTAAAAAAATTATTTCCGATCTCTTTTTCGCAATAATTAAAAATGTTTCCGTGTTGTCACATAAAATTTTCATTTATTTAAATAAGTAGCTTAAAAAGTTTTTAAAAAATTAAGTTAATTTATCTTAAATTGCTGTTGAAACTATTTTTGGTCTTTCAAAAATAGACTTCAACCAAGTAAAACTAATAAAAAAATAGTATTAATGTGTACGAAAATTTCTGCATTTTAAAATTCTGAAAGCATTTGTAAATTTGTTAATAAAATTAATCGGATGCTGGTATCACTTTATAGTTAGGTAGTTCCTTAAACGTCGCACTAGAGCAACACACACAATGGACTATTCGCGACGTTCCAGAATCTGTTCTAAAGAGCTAAATTCCTGATAAAGTAAATATTCAAGGTCAACACCCCGTAATTTTAAACCACGGTTAGATGACTAGAACACTTGAAAACGCCAACGTGGACATTTGAGACCACGTCAGACTTGAATTGAACTTGCCCTGGTGTACACAAGTCCGACTTGACCAAGTTTCAAACACGCAACCCTCCCAATGCGTTTTTCTTACAATTGTGTATGGAGCAGCTTGTCCGCTTTTAGACCTTGCGCCATAAAACCCAATCCATCTAACTGGGCTACCTCGGCTCTGGATTTATTTAAAGCATTACTCTATTTTGTGTAATAATCTTCTGCATTTCTTAATTATTGACTAAGTGTCGCATTTTGTTATTAAACCTTTAGCCTCATGTCACATGGAAGGTTTTGTGCCCCATGGTCCATATTCGGTCAAAAAATGCGGGGAAAGAACACATCCACATATTTTACAAATACAGAATAAAAATACGCCAGGGAGGGACCGAACCTGCGCTACCTACAGATCGCAGCCAGTTAGGGCGTATATATGGGCTAACCCACTGTATCATTTTGTTCCATATGGATGGAATTTTCAGTCGAATCAACATAAAATATTTTTACGCGTCAAATTAGATGGATTATTTTTTCAAGCTGTGTGTGGTGTTTTTGAAAACGTACCTATGTCACTCATATTGAAGGGCTTCAAGAGAAAAAGTCTGAATTCATCTTATCGTAGAAAAACATTTTAATAACTTACAAGTGATATAAATACTCATGTTCAGAAATGTTACTTCATTAAAACTGATCCCAAGTCAGTCTTGTAAATCAAAATATTTAAAACGACACATTTCATTATAAAGATATATCCATAAATATTACATTGTCATACAAGAATAAAAATACAGTTTTTATACTAAACTTGACTTGCTGACTAAAATCTTCGCTGCTCGATATTTAAGGCTTACAAATCCCTGCTCGTTTCTAGGGTTGTGTTTTAAAAAGGCAAGAAATATTCCATGAAGAAATTCGTCTTTCACTATGCTTGGTACTTTTAACGTAACAGGGCAAATTTTACCAAGGTATCCTGAAAAATATGCAAATAGAAACTTTATATCATTTTATTAAGAGTAAAAATAAACATTTTAACTAGACATACAAAATCAATAAAGACTAAAAAGGGTTTGGTTAGGAAGTTAATTAACGTCGCACTGTAGTAACACAACGTACTATAGTTGAGGATCAGAGATTAAACCCAAAAGAAAAAAAAATCCAAGGACACCATTTAATTTTGAGCCACGGTTAGTTAACGAGGTTAACACCCGAGCTGACACTCCTCTCCAAACTCGCACGCCACTTCAAAGTGAGGACATTTCATGGCACGATAGGTTTAACGTGGAAACTACGATCTTTGGCAGGACTGAGATTCGAACTCGCAACCTTTCACTTACTAATTTGTTGCTCTTCCAACTGGACTACTGAGGCCCAAATTGAATCAAAATTAAAAAGTGTTATAATGGTAGCTGAATTAATGTCACGCTGGAACAACACAGCGGGCTATTGGCGACGGTCTGATATTAATCCTCAAAGGAAAGAACTGAGAACCTTACAAAATTTTATCACGATGACGAGGTCAACACGGGATTTGGCACATCACCTTTTCAACTTTCTACACTACTCCAAGATTCAGGCGGGTGTAAGGAGGGTCTGTGAGGTTTTTCAGTCAAGCTAACTGTAGATCAGGGCTCGAAATGCCCGGGTGCACATAAAAATAAAATTCTGCACCTAATTTTTTCCCCCTACGTGCACGCACTAAGTGTACCTAGAGTGCCTATATAATAAGAGTGGCGACATACGGGAAACACTTTCTGATTGGCTTAGCGACCTTTTCTACCGCCCGATGCGGTCTTTTCCTAGCTCCCGTAGACTTAACATGGGAACTTTGTGTGTGTTCGAGAAAAACGTGTACATTAAATTTTAAAAGAAAATATAGCTTATTCATGTTCTATTTCGTGTTCCAGAATGTTTATTTATTATTATTTTAGTGTTTTGTCAGTATACATTTGAAGACTTTTTAAGTAAATAGGTTTTTTTGAACAACGTGGTGTTTCCCGCAATCTAAGTTAGCGCGTTGTGTAATCCTTCTCATCAATTATGCATGTAATTGAGCGTTTATGTGATTCATTTTTACCGAATGTATCCATATTATAACAATCATATGCTTTTTGCTCTCCCTGAAATGATATATTAATTCGCCCAGCAATCTTCTTTGAGACGATTCTGGTAGAAAAATGTCTGCCGCGCATGTGCATTGGGTCAAATTTGGTCCCTTGTCGCCACTCTTATTATATAGGCACTCTAAGTGCACCTAACGTTTAAAAAAAGGGGGACGGGACGTGTTTTAGGTTATTTTGATGTTTGAACGAAATATTAGGATCGACTTCTCTCGCTCTAAAGGAACGTAATTAAAATTCTTAAATACACACTATGCGAAAACTAAATCGCTGGGCCGTAACGGGTTTAAACAGAAGAAAGTTTTACTTGTGCCACTGCTTCCAGAACTTTCCGATGATCGAAACATTTTCCAGATGGCTCTGTTGAAGCGAAAGTCGCGACAGCCGTGAACCAGAAAAGGGAGATTTTAGATGTTTAAATATTTTTAGTTACTATCTACTACCTAATCTATGTAAACATACCCAACTAATAAAGTAGTTTACATTAAATTAATACTCTTATATTACGATATTTTTTTAAATATCCACCAAAAATATAACCTGTGCACCTAATTTAAAAACTTAGGTTCACAGGGTGCACCTGTATTAAAAAATCTATTTCGAGGCCTGCCGTAGATTGTGGTGGTATTGCCGTGACAAAACGTGCTTCCTATACATATTAAGGACGAGACACTCGACTTGCTTATCAAAATAATTACAATCCGTAGCCAATAAAAATTCAAACGAATGAATTACGAATACATATAGAATAGTTTGTTCGAAGCCGATTAGATTAAGCGCCGAACTTTGCCAATTCATTGATGAACTACATTTTAATCCTGATCGATTCTAACCATTTTTTTACTCTTTCTCAATCAAATGAATCTTCCTAGGGTTTTTTCAATCATTATATATGGGTATTTAGTCAGTATGCGTGTTCTACACCATACGGGAATATAAAAGTAGATAAAACAATGGTAACCTTTTTATGTACACAGGATGCTGGTTAAAACTAGCAGTGACTGACTACTTCCCCTACCTGGTAGAAATGTTTAGCATAATAGGATGAATTAATGTGACATTGTAAACTTTGGCGATTTAACCATATTTGTCGCCACTATTTAAATACGCACATCTACCCAGTCGTAAGAAGATATTTCACCAAACGAGGGCATAAATGCCAAAAACCGGGCAAGTTGTCTCAAAGAAATCACGTGACAGCTAGTCGACATGTTATCTACTTTAGATGCTCCTCTCAAAAGCGATATTCAGTCTACTTATATTTCACGACAATGAACAAAACGTATGGCTTTTCGAGTCAAAGATTACACCAGTGTATCATCTATATATATAATTCTCTTACGCGACACACAAAAAAGACGTTATTTGTAATCGCGTTTTGGCAGCGCTGTACGATTTTTTGTTTATCGCGAAGTCTCGTGCATCGATTGAATTTATAGCGTTATCGGATGAAATTTTATTGAAAAAAAAAAGGAAATTTTAATGAGCTGTTGCAGTTAGTTTATAATAGAAATCAAAGAAAGCGGAGGATCTTTTCAGGGCCATTTAAAAAACGGTTCTTTTCAGGGCCAACAATTATAGTTCAACAAGACGCTTGCACTACAACTTTCGGCAAAACTCAATGAAAAAGTGTGGGTCGTTTGAGTGCTGGGAAAATGTACACACAAAAACATGCTGGGTATTCAATTTCCAAAGCAACGCTCACATTTCGAGTCAAAATTGGCACAAAGTTTTCATTTGAATTCTGATTTTAGACATACTGTATATATTTTTTCTGTAATAGAGCAAATTTAGATTTGAAAAACGTCTTTTTGGTAACATATTTTGTAAACAATCCCTTCTACTAGGACACATGTCTTCATTGAGGCGAGCGAAGCGAGCATAGGTTCGCGCAGCGAACCAATGAGGATTGCGAAGCAATCCTCCGGGGGAGAGCGTTAGCGAGCAGGGGGCAAGCCCCCTAGTGCAAGATAATTTGGGTACTAGAAAGTAGTGTCCATTTTCCATCTGGTTTGTTTACACAAAAATTCTTATCATGGGCTGAAAATATATAGAAATCTGTGAATACTAGTTTTTCCTTATAAGCATAAACACATTAAAGAACCAGAACTCATGATATAGAACTAACACTCGACTTATCCCAGTTGACACGTAATGGGGTGTTCGTGTTCATTCTAAAGATTAGTAATATACCGATACAGAATTTGCGTAACATGCTCCGTTACGCCACAATATACAAAAAAGTTTATTTCTAATTTTACAGGAAATATGCATTTACAAGGATATATTAATCCTTATGAGAGAATATTTCATGTAAAACTAAAAGCAAAAAGTTTGCGAAAGTTTTTTAAGTAAAATTCAGTTACTTTGGCATTGAATATCCGATTCAAATTGTTGACAAATCGGTTCGTCTTCACACTCTACGATTTTGAAACCAATGTCTGTTAGAGTTTGTATATAATGAGACGCGTGGTAGTTCATGGTATGAGATTCAGGGGGCTCTTTTTCATAATCCTGAAAATAAACTTCAAATGTTTAGTAATTCTTGCAGAAACTTCACTTAAATAGAATACACTAGAGAGAATTGTTGTAAAATCCCCTCTCTTCGGGATAACTCAAATACACAATACAATATTTGGTAAAATGCATGTTCACGACACAGCATTGGAATACAAGGGTAAAAATAAATTAGTGAAAAATCACTCGGGAATCTCGTTGAGATCTCATTACCTAAAGAGACCCATTCTTGACCTCGTCATTGGCCAAACAGACCCGCTCTTGACCACGTCATTGGCCAAACAGACCCGCTCTTGACCACGTCATTGGCCAAACAGACCCGCTCTTGACCACGTCATTGGCCAAACAGACCCGCTCTTGACCACGTCATTGGCCAAACAGACCCGCTCTTGACCACGTCATTGGCCAAACAGACCCGCTCTTGACCACGTCATTGGCCAAACAGACCCGCTCTTGACCACGTCATTGGCCAAACAGACCCGCTCTTGACCACGTCATTGGCCAAACAGACCCGCTCTAGACCACGTCATTGGCCAAACAGACCCGCTCTTGACCACGTCATTGGCCAAACAGACCCGCTCTTGACCACGTCATTGGCCAAACAGACCCGCTCTTGACCACGTCATTGGCCAAACAGACCCGCTCTTGACCACGTCATTGGCCAAACAGACCCGCTCTTGACCACGTCATTGGCCAAACAGACCCGCTCTTGACCACGTCATTGGCCAAACAGACCCGCTCTTGACCACGTCATTGGCCAAACAGACCCGCTCTTGACCACGTCATTGGCCAAACAGACCCGCTCTTGACCACGTCATTGGCCAAACAGACCCGCTCTTGACCACGTCATTGGCCAAACAGACCCGCTCTTGACCACGTCATTGGCCAAACAGACCCGCTCTTGACCACGTCATTGGCCAAACAGACCCGCTCTTGACCACGTCATTGGCCAAACAGACCCGCTCTTGACCACGTCATTGGCCAAACAGACCCGCTCTTGACCACGTCATTGGCCAAACAGACCCGCTCTTGACCTCGTCATTGGCCAAACAGACCCGCTCTTGACCTCGTCATTGGCCAAACAGACCCGCTCTTGACCTCGTCATTGGCCAAACAGACCCGCTCTTGACCTCGTCATTGGCCAAACAGACCCGCTCTTGACCTCGTCATTGGCCAAACAGACCCGCTCTTGACCTCGTCATTGGCCAAACAGACCCGCTCTTGACCTCGTCATTGGCCAAACAGACCCGCTCTTGACCTCGTCATTGGCCAAACAGACCCGCTCTTGACCTCGTCATTAATCGTTATCTTCCCTCAATACATCTTTCGCGATCGTATTCCACTTTCAGTGTTCTAGGAGGGGATTCTGTGTTTCCAAGTTGTTTAAATTATCTAAAACGGTCCATTTTTTTTTTGTTCCGGCTTTTTTTTAAAGGGAATTACAGTACGTGAGTGTAAGTTGTGATTAATACTGTGAGTATCTATTAACGTTTAATTATGCCACGCGAGTGTTAAAATCATCCAGATAGCTTTTGCTATGTTTACGGTGTTAACTTTAAAAGCGCAACGATAACCCCTTTCTTCGCTTCTTTAAACTGCCTATCAATTTTACTTTGATTGCCAAGTTGGCGATCAGGACAATAATTGGGCTCCAAATGTTTGCTGCACTGCATGTTACAGTAGCTTGACCGAATGGTTTAAAGGTACCCGTAAATCAATGCCCTTTCCTGTGCCCACGGTTTGGCGCTATAACCTCGCTGTCATCTCACAGATTGTTACTTTGCTATGACTTCCACCGTCGGGTTCTCTGGCAAAACTACGCACGCAATTCAGTATCCTAATATCCCTTCAGCTGTAAGACCAGTTCCTCACAACGAATCTTGGCCAATCCCAGAGCCCCCCAAAACCGATTGTCTAGAGCCAGAAACGGATTTGGAAGACTGAGCCACAGCCTGGACTATCAACGTCAACATACGATAAAGAGTATTCAGCTGATTTAGTTCATCGACAATCTCACCTCGTTATTCAGGCAGAATTGAATGATCTCGTCTAGGATTTGGAGTTACCCAAGAGTAAATCTCATATTCTTGGATCCCGACTTCAGCAGTGGAATCTTAGAAAAGAGTGTAAATATATCTTCTTTAAAGACCAGACAGTCAACTCTGAAGTTACTTTTTTCGGAAGATAAAGGCTTAGTTCTGCCCTAATTCAAATACATTGATGATAGAACTTAAGATGCCATGTGACCTACACAAATGGACTGTTTAGACTCAAAGACAAACTTGAAAGTTGTCCTGTTGGTTAATGGGAATGAGTTACCATCAGTCCTGGTTGCATACTCTGGATATGAAGGAGACGTACGGAAACCTCAGCCGAATCTATATAAATAAGAATGGAGTGTTTGTTTGTACATTGAATATTTTCGACCTATTGCACGTTTTCAATCCGTTTTAGACCCTTCTGATGCCAAGTCCGCCTCTCGCGCGTTTGAAGAGTCTTGTCTGTCCCCTATACACGTCCACACGGTTTAAAATATTTTCATGGAAATTTGCACACAATGAGTACTTATCTTCATTTAGTGAATGAACTTGGTTGTCTTTCTGCTCTATGTTCCATTTTGTGTTTGTGTGTTTGTGCAGGCACATCACATGAATTTTATTGAAGATGCGATTGCAATGTATTTTATTTTATACATTATCTTTAGTAAAGGCGATATTAACCCTTAACTGCTGTGTCACAAACCGTCTTGTAACTAGTGTAGAGGGGTCTCTCATATCTCGCCCACTAAAGTGCGTATAAAGTTGATTAATATAATATATTAATGAAAGATTCTTTAGAAAATTATTACTTATCATTTTAAATTTAGATAATTCAATTCTTAACATGAAATATATTTTATATTACTATATAAGTTAAGTAGATTCCATGTCTCGTCAGGCTTTGCTTTCGGACCTAATTTTGCAGGGCGTTTCAACCCTAGAAACTGTAAAACTATGTTGTGTTTTGGTGTTCTAACGGCACAATTAGGTTCCCCCCAGGCATCCCATTTGAAGTTATTTTTTCCGTAGAAATATTCTTGTGAAGACGCACTTGAAATATCTTCATCTGCATAAATTTCCGAATCCGTTTCGTGTTCGCTTTCAATAATATCCGAAATTTCACTGTCCCAGTACTCTATTTCCAACTAATTATCAACAATATCCCGATTTTCTTTTTGTGTAAGATACACAGGTAGTTTCTCAGTGAAGTTTGTAGCCATTTTAGGCTCTCTGCCGAAATCCCGTACTCGAACTTAGACGATTTCATTCATCAAGAATGGTAACGCAAATGCTGTGAAGGGGTCCAAGAGACCACGCGGGAAATTCAAATAGTGTGAAATCGAAATAGTTAGGGCAGCCAAACCAGTCTTGGAATATGGCTTCTGTTGGACGTGGTAGGAAGGTACTGAATAAGACAGGGACCAATATTCACTTTAAAGGGTGGAAACGACCTGTCAAAAATGACTCTGGGTCTGTGTGATCCATGACAGCAGTTAAATAATTTTTATTGTTGTATTTAGACGAGTTTCATGCTAAAACACTCGAGTAAGTATACTTAAATCAATCCTAATTTGGTAGTTTTGGAAAAATTGGAATGAATATTGAATATTACGATTACTTTGATTACTTTATCAGTACTGCTAAAAAAGCAATTAATTTTTAAAAAGTTATTTTTTTTATGGAATTTTAGCTTTGATACTTAGCTTTGATTACTAGTCTTATTTTTGCTCTTTGCGCAATATAAACGATTTCTGAGTATTTGGGACAGACGATATTTTTCAACGAAACGAGAATGAAACGGAAAGTCGTGTACGTTAATCACGTGTAGTAATAATTTCTGTTTCTTTTGCTCTGAATTAATTTCGCATTTTTAAATTATTGTGCACTTTTTAGTTGTAAGTTGTGGCAACTGCGAGAACAAGAGATAAAAAGGAATCACAAAGTAATATCTTTAGAAAAACTTTTTCCTGGCATCTTTTGTTTTATTTCGCTGTTTTCTGTTTTAAATATTTATTATTTTAATGAAGTGTTTCTTTTTCATCACACGCAACACCACCACAAAGTATTCGACTTAGTGTGGCAGGTAAGTCAGAATGAAGCAAATTTTAAGTGTAATTATGTCATTATTGAAAGAATAATAATGTTTAAAAAATCCGAACTAGAACTTTTCAAATTTTAAAATATTCTGTCATAATGACAGACGATTGCAAAATACCACAATGTCGCATGCCGGATGCAATATTGCCCCAATTAAAAAAAATATTGTTTTGTTGACTATGAGTGCGAGAGCACTTGCCATAAACCGTCGTTTTTATTAATTGAGTTGAACATAAAAAAAAACTTTAGAAAGGGAATTCCATATATTCCTAAAAATCGTCTTTGATAGTAGCAACCATAGTGTCACCTTTCGTCATTTTGTAGCTTTGTCATACAGCAAGGTGCGATGTATGTGAAATGTATTACATGAATGGAGTGCATGTGTAGGATTTGTGTCCAAAGTAAGTTGTAGAAATTATAAAAATGGCGAAGGTTTTAAGATATTATTTTACTCTACGGAAAACATAAGTCATTATATATTTTGATCCTCTCTTCAGACTAGAGTAAACCAATTCAAACCGAATAAGGTCGGGTATTTTGCTAGTAATTAATACAAATTAAATGAATTCGTACGCGTTATATGGAATCTCAGAAATAAATAATCTCGTTTGTTGAAAATTATCGTCTGTCCCAAATATTCTGAAATCTTTTACATTGTACAAAGAACAAAAAAAGAGACTCGAAATAAATTAAGTATAAGCTGAAATTCCATACAAAAAAAAATACTTTTTGAAACAATAATTGCTTTTTACGCAGTATCGGTAAGCCAATCCAAGTAATCGTAATTATCAATATACATTGCAGTTTTCCCAAAACTACCAAATTATGGTTGATTTAAATATACTTGCTCAGGTGTTTTAGCATGAAACTTATCTAAATTTAAAAAATAAAGTTTTAATATTGCATTCACTAAACTAATATACGATATATGAAATAAAGCCCCGATAACTAGAATTGATAAACAGGGGAAAACCCCATAAATGTCAATTACATGCAAATATATTTAACACATCGAATAAGTGCAGCCATAGATAAATTTTTAAATTCATTTGAGTTGTTTCAATGTTCTTGTACGGCAAAAACGTTATAAGAAGACCGTGTTATAGGAGAGCTATCGCAATTTTTGCTAGGCTATATAAGGAAATAGCGTTATAAAAACACCTGCTTATAGGAGACTTGACTGTACAATGAATTAAACTGACCACTGTAGCCCGGTTTGAAGAGTAACGGATTAGCAACCAGAGGGTTGCGAATTCCAATCAAACAAAAGATCTTCGTTTACAAAAGGGGGCTGGTGAACGTTCAATAGATCGTGACCTCAAATGACCTCACGTTGGCGTGGTATGGATATTTCGATAGTGGGTGCAAGCACGGATCTTGCCTCGTCATTTGACCATGGTGTCAATATATAGTGTGTGGACCTCGAATATTTTCTTTTGGGATTGTTCCGAACCGTTGCCAATAGCCCCGTCGTGTCTCCAGCGTGACGCTAATTAGAATGCCCACCTACATAGTCATCCAGATACTTCCATTTTTATGGTACTTAATATTTTTTAATTAACGTAGCACTGGAGCAACACAGCAGGCAGGTGGCGATGGTTCGGGATCAACCCACGAAGGAAAAGGTCTGGGGATAACAGAGCGTAATTTGAACCACGGTCAGATGACGAGATCACACCCGAGGTCATGGCACCTTAAACTACACCAACGTGAGGCCACGATGGATTTAACGTGCGCCAGTTCCCTTTGTACACGATGGTCTATGGTTGGATTCGAACTCGCATCCCTTAGATTGCTTGTCCTTGATAAAATCAGTTATAATTATAATTATAATTGGAGACTGTGCTGACTTGACTTAAAAGTTGCTCTACTCACGGACCTGCATTATGGCTTCGCAAAACACTGTTGTCTTCAATGTGATTGGGACAACCGAGCTCGAGACAAACATTACAACGTTCGGAACCGGCGACATCTTTCTTACCGGGAGTACAGTTTTACTCCCGGTTAGAAAATGTTCACGATCCGAAGGGAAATATTTACTTGCCGCCTTTGCACTTCAAACTCGGATTGATCAAACAGTTTGTGAAAGCAATGGACAAGACAGGTGTTGGATTTCAATTTTTTGAAAACTTAATTTCCTCGTCTTAGTGAGGTTTAAATCAAGGAGGAAGCTTTCGTGGGCCCCAGATTACACAACTTTTCCACGATTCTACGTTTAAGGAACAACTGAAACGGAAAAAAAAAAACCGAGCATGGCTTGCATTCAAAAACGTGAGATCTTTTTGGGTAACAACAAAAGTGATGATTATGTCGCTCGTGTCGAGGAATTGCTGTCAGCTTACAAGGCCATGATATGTAACATGTCTCTTAAAATGCATTTCCAGCACTCACACCTGGACTTTTCCTCTGAGAATTTAGGAGCAGTTTCGGATAAACACGGGGATTGTTTCCATCAAGAAATAACTCAGTTCGAGGAGATTTTCAGGGAAGTGGAAAGCGATCATGTTGGCAGAGTCATCGGTACGAGAAATTTCTACTTCAGGGAACAGGAAAGCAAGCAGCTTATGAAGGTACTTTATTATATTATATATTATATTTTTAATTAATTTAATGGTAAAAATAATCCTTTTCCTCCTTCCAAATGAAATTCATGGCCATAAAATTATCGAAAAGTGATACAAAGTGTGGGCTCCTCAGAAAACAGAGGGTGATAGGGGAAACGGGGGTATATTCGAATTGAAGAGGTCATTTTACATCATAAATGGAGTCAGGACTCGGAAAAATAGTTTTCTGCAGAGCATTGTTATTGATCCAATGGACATTATTCAGTAACCTAATTTGCACTTAATATAGTCTGTTGAATAATCTGTAAAAATCTATTTCACAAGATAAGGCTGTCGAGTTACGAGGGTTTCAGCGATTCTATTTTTTTAAATATAGGTCAGAGGTTGGAACGTAAACAAAGCGCTTTTATAATTGTCTTTTAACGCGGATTCTGGTTTCACGTTTCTTGTTCAAAGCCAAAAGCTACAGCAATAACGAGTTCACACGGATAAAATGAAAAGGTATCGACATTCATGTTCTGGTATGTTAGCTCTTCGCATTACACATTCATCTTCGCATTAGACATTCATGTTCTGGTATGTTAGCTCTTCGCATTACACATTCATCTTCGCATTAGACATTCATGTTCTGGTATGTTAGCTCTTCGCATGCGGTATCCGACATTCAAAAGTTGATTGACCCAAAGTAGACTATTCTCGTAGGAACCACTAAACAAAAGCATACAAACTATTCTATGAATATAGTGTTCCCAAGGCAGTATGTAGGACTTCTTGGTAGAGATATGTTTAGGTGATATACAATTACTGTTCATTTATCACTTGAGCAGCTTCTAGATAATCTGGCTCTGTTGGTTACCGTATAAAAGGAGCGTATTCCATTTTCCCTAGTACGTACTTGAAGAAATTTATTCAAGTCAGTCACATTGACGCGCTAGATGACAAATTGGAATTTTATTTGTCGATACTTTTACTTGCGACCGAGATCTATTTTAGTAAACTACCTCCTTCCATCCAGAGCATCCGCGAAAAGCAAAATAAAATTAAGCTGAGAGTCACCCCTACTCAAAAGGTAATGGTAATGGTAATTTTAGTTAACGTCGTACTAGAGCAACACAACGGGCTATTGACGACGGTCCGGAATCAGTCCCTTAAGAAAGATTCGAGGACAACACCTCGTAATTTTGAACCACGGTCAGATGACGAAGCAACACCTGAGCTGGCACCCCACTCTCCAAACTTCCACTCCAACCCAACGTGAGGACTTTCGGCCACGACAGATTTAAGGTGCACCAGCCGCCTCTACACCAAACGCTTACAAACATCCATTCCCGGACCCGGATTCGAACCAGCAACCTCTACTCAAAAGGAACAAGCCCCATTTCCATAGCATCCTCTACCATCCAGACTATGTGTCCGGAGCAGTTCCCATGGCAGACAATACAATACTACTCACCCTCTGCACCAGTTAAAATCGAAGAAGCCAATAAAAAAACAAACTCGAGGCAGGTTTTCAATTGACGTCACACTGAAGAAACATACAGGCTATTGGCGACGGCCGGGTAATTTGGTAATTTTAGTTAACGTCATACTAGAGCAAAACAACGGGCTATTGACGACGGCCTGGGATCAGTCCCTTAAGGGAAATATCTGAGGACACCTCGTAATTTTGAACCACGGTCAGATGACGAGGCAACACCCGAGCTGGCACCCCACTCTCCATACTTCCACGCCAACCCAACGTGAGGAATTTTGGCCACGACAAATTCAAGGTGCACCAGCCGCCTCTACACCATACGTTTACAAACATCCATGCCCGGACCCGGATTCGAACCAGGAACCTTCCGATCTAGAGGCTAACACCTTAACCACTATACCGATTAGTCGGCGCGACGGCCTGGGAACAATCCCTTAAAAAAAGTACCGAGGAGAAGTCCTCAGGATTTTGAACCATAGTCGGATGGCGAGGTCAACCACCTGAGCTAGTACCCCCATTCTAAATTTTCACACCACGCCAAGTTGGGGAAATTTGAGGCTACGATAGATTTATGGTTCACCAGCACTCCACCCCCCCCCACGTACACGGCTTTTTTAGGACAGAGTTTAGAACCCACAATCACTTGTTGCTGAATAGCTGTTGTTTCAAACAAGCCTATGAATTACCGGACCTCGATTACCCAAGGAAAAAAAATAACAAAGTTCTTACATTTGCAAGCTCGCCATAAAATTCAGCCAATTCTTTCGCCCAGTCATAGAATTTGCCCCACAATGTGAATCGGAAAGCTGCTGAACCCCCAGGAGCCAGAAGTCTGTGCACATTTGCGAATGCTTCGTTTTGATTCTTTACGCAATTGAAGCAAAAATGCGATACGATTACATCCATATCATTTTCCCATTCCACCATGGATTCCCTGAAACGAAAAGACAACAATTGTTAGGACATTAAGTAGGTACTTCTAACGTCGTACGAGAGAAACACAGGGGTCTATTGACTCTCTAAGGGAAAGATTTGAGGAAAACGCCACGTAATTTTGAACCGCGGACAGATAACGAGGTAACACCTGCAAATGGCACCCCACTCTTTAAATCTCCACAACACGCCGACGTGATCAAGCGTGGCCACGAAAGATTTAAAATACACCAGCGTTCACGATGGTCTGCACCGAAATCGGAACCATCACGTTGATAAACCGTTGCTCTTCCAAATGGGCAACCTCGCCCCTTAGGAAATAAAGATACGATTGAATCTGGATAAGACTTGGGGAACTGTACAGTATTACAAATACTTTGAATGGTTGGTTTGTGGGTTTTATGAAGCTAGTGCATATTAATGACTAGAGCTCGGATTTTGCATACCTTTATTTTAGTCCCTAATGTTAATAGAAATTCGTATTTAATGTGTTTTAGTTATTTGCAACCAATAAACCCCAAATTTATTTTAAATGTTTTTGTATATTTGGGACCATTTTGAAAATTTGGTTTTTTTTACATATTATGTGCATATTTGGACAATTTATCTCTATTTTTAAACATTTTTACAAAAGAAACCTTCGTTTCAAATAACTTTGCTCAGCGCGTTTGGAAGGAAGGTTTTCAGAAGCAAGCAGATTCAAATCAGCTACGACTCGGAAACAAAAATTGGCAAAGACGCAAAAAGATAAGAATATTCAACAGCCTTTCATCGCGACAAAAGTTTGAATCAGGTCCCAATCTTCGGAAAAGAACGAGGTGTACCAATATCAAAGCAATGTTGAAATCCAATATTGCTCTTTATAAGTAAGAGAATGAACATTTTAGAGCCTTCTTTTGAAGAACTGCACAGGTAAAGAAATTCCTCTTAAATCGACACTCAGAAAGAACTACATAACACTAGCTAGTGATACAAAGAATACAAAATGAGATAGGTGATTCCCCATCTGGATGTCGATAAAACGATTGACCCCTGCTGGCAATACCTAATTTATGTAAAGAGTTCGAAAAACAAATCACTCCACGATCGGCACGACAGTGGGTGAAGCGATTAATATATAAAATTGTGTATTAATTAAACGAAAGTTTGGCTCATTTCCACTTTATCATCCTCACAACCCTTTTTGTAAGAGTGATAATTATTTTTTACAATTTCGCATATTTTGGGGTTTTAGTGCATATTTCGGGATTTTGTGATGCATATCTCAGGTCACATTTTTGCATATCGATCCGAGCTCTATTAATGACACAGAAGAAATATAAACCAAGGAGGCATACATCTGGAACAGTAAGTGAACCGTCGCAGCCTCGAACTCGCAAGTTAATACCATGCATGAATTAACGATAGCACGCCGGTTAATACTTTGCATTGAATAACGATTGTCCTGAAGCAAAGGACAAATTATGATTGGTACTTTCTTATCAAAGCGGCCTTAGTGAAATATGAAACGACCTTGGTGAATTCGCTTTGGTGATAAAGATGAAGGTTTACTCTTGTTATGCAAATTGTATATTATACACAATTACGAGTTACGTAAATAAATTAAATGTTATCACAAACTTATAATACGTAGATGTATTCACGACAACCTCGAAAAGGTTTGTAAATTTGAACATCTGCTTAAGAACCGGTAAATGGGGGTTGGATCTGACTACCCATTAAAAACCCTGTTTATGTAAAGCAGGGTGCCGACCAAGAGCCACCAAAAATATGAGTTAATCATATGAAGGGTTTACTGCAAAAAGAAAGTAGCTCAATTTTTTCGAATTTTTAGGAAACCGTAAAAGACGTTTGAAAAATCAAAATTCTATGTTTTATGAAAATATTCTTTGCGATTAATTCCGTAAATTGTTAACTAAATATTCGAGTTGCATCTTTTTTACACCAAATGAAAGTTTGTTTTACCACAAGATTAGAGTTGCATGTACTATATATAACTCGGGATGGAACTACTTCTTGCAGCAAATCCTTTATGTATTATTTGTATCTGATGCGCGAGACTTCATAGAAACGATGGTTTTAATATTTGGCCCAATTAATGTAGTAGCCAAGGCTATGGGATCCTAAAATTTCATTAGTCAACGGTTCATATTTTTCGTTTTTTTTATATTCGAGACTGGAAAAGCTTGCTCATGTATATGTGGCCCCATGGCACTACAGCTACATTGCTCTGCGCATGTGTAATTTCTAAAAATGACACATTATACGAGTTGTTAAAAAGTTAAAATAACGCAATGTGATGCAGGCAGCCCGAAAATCTAAGGACGGCATTTGACCCGCGGCCTGTGCATCCATGATGCAAAGTATATTATAACCGCTAATAATGAAGAAGTAGCCATTGTTTATTTATATAATTCACAGATTAGATAAAAATCGATACCAACCTATACTCGATGCTCCCAACGTGGTATTCTACTTTGGGATGAGCACGATTGAATCGTGCCGCTGTTATTGATTTCGGACAGTGATCTATGCCAACTAATTTTTTCATATTTGGAAACAGTTGCGTCAATCTTAAGGTAGAGTTTCGTCCAGTTCCACAGCCAACATCCATAACTACTTTACCGGAGAGATCTCCCCAGTTTAATAGGGATGCGCTATACAGCAAGAAATCTCTTGAGTCTGAGTGCATTTTTGTCTGAATATATAACCTAAATTACAGAAATAAACATACAAAAATATATATATCATTTAAAGCATGAAAAAAAAATTAGACATTTTCAGATACATACAAACGAAACCCGTGAGTTTGTAATAGGTCCCAGTAGAATTCGCCCTCTCATGAAGCAAAAACTACTCTACTAACGCGGCATATCTATTAGGGATGCGACATAGACAGCAAAACATCGATGTTCAAGAATAAAACATCGATGTTCATATACATCACCCAATAAACATCGATGTTTTTAAGCATTTAAATTTTTTTCCCCCGTTTCTTAAAATTGGTTTAGCAACCTCAGACATTAATGTTCGCCGGGGAGGATAGATTTAATTTGTCATTTGCCGTGTTTATTAATTTCTAACAGACCTTTTTTAGCTGTCAAAACAATTAATAAGAACAATTAACAAATCATTTTTTTTTTCAAATTGAATAATATGAAAGAAAATAATATTTACAACAATTTGACATAGGTACTAATAACTATAAGTATAATTAGGTAGGTACTTAATAATAACTAACAATAATTATTGTTAATTATTTATCAACTTATGGGGAAAAAACAATTATTTTTTATTTACTGTAAATAAAAAATATTGGAGCCTATAAATATTATACGCCTCAATATTTGTTATTTACAGTTTGTAAATAAAGAAGTTTGTTAACTTTCGCCACCTAAGGCCGACTTTTTTTTCAATAACTAACCGACCACTTAAGAGAAAAACTCTTTCTGATGGGACAGCTGTCGTCATCACTGACAAATACTTAGTAAAAATTAAGAAAAATAACCGTGAAACTATGGTGCTTTTTTCATTCAAACGTAAAAACATCGACAATGGGAACTGAGACGTTCTCGACAACGCAAAACATGAAAATTTGTGGTGTACAAGAACTCTTTATTTTTCAATAAAAAAGTAATCCCTCAACTAAAAGACTATATTTATAAAAACTACATGCTTCATTCATTATATTACAGTAAAAGTATATTCATTCTTTGCATTATTTTTTTAAATATGAGGAATCGAATAAGTACTTACAATAAACAGCTTTCTAATACATGGTGATGAATAGGTACGCTCGTAAAAAATTCTATTCATATTAAAGAGGTAATTTTTTATGAACCTTTCTATGGTAATAACTCATCCAATGAACATAATTTATTTCATTTCTTATTGATAGTATTTTTTTTATTCACCAATTTAATGAGAAAAATCAGCCTTTTTTTTAGAATTTCAAATTTTTTCGATTAAACTTTTTTTTATACTTTTTACATTTAACATACTGCAATAAAAATTAGTTTACTTCAATCAATATACATTTGTGTAATTATTAAGGCATGCATTAGGATTTTCCAAGCAGTAGAAAAAGTTTTAAGCGTACCTATTCATCACCATGTATTAGAAGGCTGTTTATTGTAAGTACTTATTCGATTCCTCATATTTAAAAAAATAATGCATAGAATGAATATACTTTTACTGTAATATAATGAATGAAGCATGTAGTTTTAATAAATATAGTCTTTTAGTTGAGGGATTTCTTTTTTATTGAAAAATAAGGAGGTCTTGTACACCACAAATTTTCATGTTTTGCGTTGTCGAGAACGTCTTAGTTCCCTTAAAACATCGATGTTAAACAAACATCGGCTCCAATAAATCGATGGTAAATACAATGTTTTTAAAAAACATCGATGTTAAACAAACATCGGCTCCAATAAATCGAGGGTAAATACAATGTTTTTGAAAACATCGACATCTATGTCTCATTCATACTTTTCATACACTTTACCATTGGCCACTTTGGTCTAAAAGTATGTTCAATTTGCCGATTCTTGAAATTATGCTACTTGGTTATTTTTTTGTTAAATACATCGAAGTTTTTTTTTATAAAGCATCGATATTGATGCCGCATTGCTAGTGTTAACCTCGTTAAATGACCGTGGTTAAAAACGTGATGCTGTCCTCGGATTTTTTTCCTTTGGGTTAAAACCTGACAGTCACCTATAGCCCGTTGTGTTGCTACAGTGTAAAAACATCGACAGTGTAAAAACATCGATGTTAAACTAACATCGACTCCAATAAATCGATGGTAAATACATCAATGTTTTTCTAAAACATCGATGATTTGAAAACAGACTTCGCATCCCTACTTTTCAGACCCTTCACGCTTGGCCACTTAGGTTTAAAAATATGTTCAATTTACTGATTAAAAAAATTATGCTACTGGGTTTTTTTTTTAGCTTTTATAATAGTACTTTTTTCATTTAAAAATAAAACAAGGATTACGTAAAAACATCGACAAATATAAACATTGATGTTAAAAAAACATCGGCTCCAATACATCGACAAAACAGCGTTGTTTTGAAAACATCGACGTCGAAACCCAAATATCTCTATGTAGAAAGTTAGCATTGTGTTAGACGAGTTGTGCAAGCAATCATCAACTCTGCGACACAAATCAAGGCATTCTTCAGATAGAATGGAATCATACGCGGGTGGCATAAGGTGGTCATATGAGAAGGTAGGCAATTAATCCCAAATCGCGCTGGAAAACACAACGGGCTCTTGGCCACCAGCTTGGATCATTCCCGAAAGGACAGAACCAAGGACAACTCCTCGTAATTCCGAATCGGTCAGATGACGAGAACACACGAGTTGGCATCCCTTTTTCCAAACTGCCACACCACGCCAACTGAGGAGGCCACTCAAGATTTAACGTGCACCAGCCGTCTTTGTACTCGAGTCTGGTTGGTTTAGAACTCTTCACCCTGCGGATGTTTAAACGTTACTTTTACGTACACAAGAAACAATACACAATGTAAGTCTACGAGTACATGACGGTCTATGTCTGGACCTAGTTTTGAACTATCAACCTTCCGGTTGCTAATCCGCTGCTCTTTTCCAACTAATATACCGAGGCACCAGAAGAACCAATTGCTTCATTGTTCTCACATTGACAGCTCTTTTCGGGTTTTACGGTGAAGCGGCCATGTATTCGGCGAAGCTTTCCAAAACACAAAACAGACAACGCAATGAGGGAGGGAGAAAAACCAGAAAGATACGTGAGGGTAAAAACGAAAGGGAGGAAAGATCACTCTGGAACTTTAGGTGTGTACAGGGATCGCAAACACCAAAGACCTGCCCCTGACGGCTTGTGTTTGTAGTCAAAATGCTGAGGTAGCCTTAACTGCCTCACCTTTGAATCAATGTCGACGGGCCCGTTGATCACTTGTAACAATACATCTCGAATGTTTTTTTTTCCTGGTGACGTGATTAAGTGGAGTCTATTTAAACGAGTCTTCAGAGCCCTTGTAGTAATCTCGTATTCGATGCGCCATAAATACAAGGTCATGGAAACCATGTCCAAGGACTCGTGTTGGTCTCAGATGTCGATGATGACTGCAGCTGTCAAGTTTTCAGCTGCGATTCCAGACATCCCAGCTGAAACTTACCAACGATTAGTAGAAACTCTCCGCAATAAAATGGGTGCTGTTATTAATGCCACACATGTACCCATTACTTTGGTATTTTTAATTATAGCCACTCTGGGGGCAACGGCCATTGGTGACGTTTCGGGATCCGAGGACGACACGTAATTATGTAGCCAAGAACTAAGTTTTACAAATTTCCGGATATTTTTGTCCACAATTTATTTTAAAGGCAGGTGGTTAGTGAACGTCGTGGGTAGTTAATTAGCGTCGTAACACAACGGGAAATTCGCGACGGTTTGGAATCAATGTCGAAAAGAAACATCCAAACAAGATACCTCGAATTTTTGACCACGGTCGGATAACGAGAACATCTGAGCTGTCACCCCATTCTCCAAGCTTCCACACCAACGTGAGAACGTCAGGCCACAATAGATTTAACATGTACCCGCTATCTCATTCACGACGGTCGTTGGCTGACCTGATTATTGAACACGTAAACTTCCGTTTGCTAATCCGTCATTCTTCCAACCGAGCCATTGTTGTCCTCAAAAGATTGGTAAGTTGATACTGTTCTCAATTGTTCATAGATTTTTATAAAGACCAATCTAGATTTCAGTCAACAAAATTCATATCATCTAATTACTATTTTGCCCATATTTACGGAAACCCCTACTCATTTTATCTCGAAATTCTCAAATAATTGAGACGTTACGAAGCCAACATTACTATTTAAAAATAATTGCATTTAAATCACATGCCAATTAAAAAGCTAAATCTAAAAGTAATAAACTCGTTCTTTACTTACGAACAAGAATAATTTTTTGAATAACTTAGCTTACCAAGACAGCTTAAGGAACTCGAACGATTGCAATGGGCCAAGATAACGCGTAAGAACAAAATACCATTTTAATATCGATGAATTTCGAAGTCGATATTTGAATAGCACATGCGATTTGAAAACAAATTTGTCTGGGACCGTGGTAGCATAATTGGATTGTAGGTACATTAACGTCGTACTGGAGCAACACAACGGGCTATAGATGATGGTCCGGGATCAATCACACAACGGAAAGAACCGAGTACAACCCCACTTAATTTCAAACGGCGGTCAGATGAGGAGGCAACACCTGAGCTAGCACCCCACACTCCAAAGAAACCTGAAGGGGAAGATCCGTTGAAGATCGTAATTCTGCTGTCTAAATAGTCTCACATGATATATATAAAATGTAGTTTACCACATCTTTGGTAAAGACAGTTGTTTTATCTAATTGATGCTGTCCTATCAACTGGGCCTAGGTAGTCCGGTAATGGTAATTTTTAATGAACATCTTACTAGAGCAACTCAACAAGCTGTAGACGACAGTCCGGGATCAATACCCTAAAGCCGCGTTTACACAGGATTTGCACAACTTCTCTCCCTCCAATCGAAGCTATTCCGAGAAACATCATTACTTTTATCGTCAAGATCTCGAGTCGGGGTGGCGATTTGGAGAGTTTGCAGAGCCAAATTTGTTTTCCACCATGACTCGGTAAATATCAAAGGGTCGCAACTATTAGGGGAGATTTCTTCGAGACGATTGCTTGACAATAACCGCACCCCTTTGCCCTCCCATGGTCGGTCACGCCGTCTTTTGTTCGCTCTCTGTGATATTTTGACCACATCTCCCGGCAAACTGCCCGAGAGTGACCCATTCGATTAAAATGGCGTGGACGAAAGGTTGCCCTAGGATTGTTGCCTATGAAGTCCAGAAAGCGTTTACACCGGAGTCGGTCGAAAAAAGGGACAGAAAGGATTCAGCATAGGGGACCGTAAAACGTCCTCGCCACAAAAAGGGAGAGATATGTATACTGCTGTTTGTAAAAAATGCAACGCCATGAAGGAGTCATCAGAATTAAATGAAATTTAATACACAAACGGCTTGTATTAGTACAAATAAATGAATAAATTTTCAAAGCAAAAAACAATATTAACTGTCCGAAATCAGTATTTGGTGTAGCCACCACGCGCAGCAATAAGTGCTGCTATACAACGTTGAATGGAGTGAAACAGATGTTGAATGTCTGCGTGTGGAAGAGAATTCCATATTGTTTGTATGCGCACCCAAAGTTCGTCTTTAGAAGCTGTAGGACGCGGATCACGAGCGAGACGCCGACCAACCAAATCCAACAGTTGCTCAATAGGCGACATATCCGGCGAATAAGCAGGCCAAGGAAGAAGTTGCATGTGTTGGTCTGAAAAGAAGTCTCGAACATTCCTTGAAACAAGTGGGCGTGCATTATTCTGTTGAAAGATAGCTCCAGGGATGCCTTGAAGGAAGGGAACGACTTCGGGCTCTAGCACTTCACCGACGTACCTGTTTCTATTCAGATTACCATCAATTGCTAGCAGCTGAGATCGTCCATGATGCGAAATCGCACCCCAGACCATAACTCCGGGTGTTCGGCCACTATGACGTTCGATAACGCACTCTGGAAGACAGCGTTCACCGGCATAGCGTCTAACACGAATGCGGCCATCATGGTTCCACAAATTAAAGCAGGATTCGTCAGAAAAGACAACTTGTTGCCAATCAACCCGCCAGGCTCTGTGCTCATGAGCCCATTGCAGATGCAGCCTTCGATGGTTTGACGTGAGGGGGATCCTGTATAAAGGAATTCTTGCACGCAGACCACGGTGCAGCAGACGTCGGCGAATTGACGAAGCCCACATTAGTACACCTGTAGCAGTAGACCAAAGTGCTGCCAACTGCCTGGATGAAGCTGTACGGTCATTCACCGCCATGTGGACCAGGTATCTATCATCGCGCGCTGACGTCACCTTCCGTCGTCCACTCCCAGTTTTTCGAGCTGTCCGGTGCTCGTCGGTCCACTGCTTCCAAACTCGCATCACTGTAGAACTGTTCCGCTACACACGAGCTGAAAATCCTCCTTCACGAAGACCGATGATTCTCCCCCGTTCAAACTCCGTAAGTTGTTGAAATGTCACCCTATTTCGTCGTGGAGGCATACTTAGGTCTCACTTAACGTTTACCACTAAAAAAATAACCATGCACTGTTTTCAATGTCCCTCTACAGCCCTCTATTTATATGCTTTTAGCATCAGTTCAGAGGGCGCTGCTCACACCACGCATGCGTGGTGGCTCTGAAACTTTACTACTTTGCATAACATCCTATAATTGACATTTGCTGCAAATTTCATTTCATTCGGAGGATTCCTTCGTGGTGTTGCATTTTTTACAAACAGCAGTGTATATGCAATTCCGGTGTTAATGAAGCTTATTGCAGAGTTTTCCAAAGTGTTTGCCGCGGCACCTTGGTGTGCCACGTGAAGAGACCCTGATCTCTAATTTAATCTATTGCAGAAAAAAGTGTCGTTCACTCATCAGAAATCAGTTCACTCCTCAAGTGTCAGAGGGCGACCGCCTTCCTCCGCCTACAGATGTCTCACTTCAATAATAAAATAACCTATAACTTACGGGAGTGGCGTTGCCCCTTCCTCCACCGACTGCTCAGAACATCCGATTCGTGCAGGTAGTCGCATCTTCAGAGTTATCTTGCTAATGGTCTCTATTTAGCTGTCAGTCGTGTTCTAAGAAAGCTGTATCTATTCATTTTTCGTAAAAATGGATAGATTTTTTATGAAAAGAACCGATAGTGCAAGTACTAATGATCATGCATCGACAAGTGGCGTCCGTGATTGGTAATTATTCAGAAATGGTAATTATTAGTTAACGTCGTACTAGAGCAACACAACGTGGCGTCCGTGAAGATATTACTTAAATGCAAAGACAGTTACTTGGATTTTGGCTTAAATTCAACAGAAGTCAACGATGAAGGTACCACAGTGTGTGATCTGTTTTAAATTTCTATTATCCAAGAGCATGAACCCAAGTAAATAGAGACGGCACCTTGAAAAAAAGGTATCCCAGTATGGTCAAAAACCACTTGAATATAATCACAGAAAAATGAAAGATTTGCACCAACAGAAATGGTTTTACTAAGCAAGCATCAGTGTCAAACAATGTCTTGCTGGCGTCATTTAAGGTGTCATATAGAGTAGCAAAGTGCAAAAAGGCCCACGCTATTGCTGAGTAATTAATTTTACCGGCTGCTGTAGACATGGCTAATATAAAGATGGTAGAAAACACGCGGGGTAACTTCTATCGTATATTTATTTTTCGAATAACACAGTCAATCGAAGAATCCAGCACAGGCTCAGAGTCTCGACGATCAATTGATAGAAAAATTAAAGGAAATTAATTTTGACTGCAACTAGATATATATATATATATATACAGGGTGGTCCCGAATTCATGGTACAAACTTTAATGGTAGGTACAGGACATTGTAACAATGATTTATTGTATAGGAATGTATAGTCGCAAGTGCCTCGTTGAGGCGAAAACAGGGGAAATAACGGCCGAAAGGAAAAACAAAGATTTTATTGAAAGCGTTGTTGACAAGTGTCATGTTTACAGTAATTGTTCGAAATTGCGTCCACCAGTATCGATACATGCTTGACAGCGTCGGTGGAGCGATTGGCGTACACGTTCAAAGATGCCTGGTATTTCACGCACACCTGCAGCAGCTACAGATAAGCGAGCGACGAGATCCTCATCTGAGTCAACTGGAGTCTCATAAACAAGATGCTTTAGATGTCCCCATAAAAAGTAATCGAGGCTCGATAAATCGGGAGATCGGGGTGGTCAAGGGACTGGTCCACCACGCCCAATCCATCGAGTACCAAACGTGGCATTCAGGTAATTCCGTACATCAATGCTGAAGTGTGCTGGCGCCCCATCGTGCTGAAACCACATGCGGTTACGAATGGCGATCGGAACATCATGCAGCAGTTGTGGTAACACTTCTTTCAGAAAAATAAGATAGCTTCCGCCAGTGAGCCGCGTGGGTAGTAAGTATGGGCCAATCAAAAAGTCGTTCACAATACCAGCCCACACATTAATACTGAAACGTTGTTGAAACGCATGTCGACGCGTTGCATGTGGATTGTCGGTTGCCCACACATGGGAATTGTGCGCATTAAAGACACCCTCGCGTGAAAATGTCGCTTCATCTGTAAATAGCACATAATCTACGAAATCCGGCTGCAACGCACATTGCTGCATCACCCACAGGCAGAAGTTCACGCGGCGAGGATAATCTGCCGGATTCAATGCTTGTACTTTCTGAAAATGGAAGGGGTGTAAGCGATTTTCGTTTAACACTCTGCATACAGTCTGATGACTCACACCTACGTCACGCGCAACAGTTCTTGTGCTTGACTCGGGTCTATCAGCCACAATGTTCAAGATGCTTTCTTCCAGCCTTGGAGTGCGTACAGCTCTTACTCGACCAGCGCCATGTCTGTTGACGTCGAACGCACCTGTTTCACAAAGTTGACGATGTAACCGTTGAAAAATTCTATGATCCGGCATTCGTCG